>CM062097.1:2016284-2422587 GCA_031163375.1 Conogethes punctiferalis | reverse complement strand
AGATTTATCCTGTCAAAATGCTTGGCTGATTGAAAGAATGCTTGGTAGTACTCGACTTACTGGGAGTTCCGCAAAGCTCTAGGAAATCATATTTACAAAAATACCCGGGAAACCCCCAACTAAACACCAAATGTGGCTCTTGAATCCAGAGATTCCATTGAAACTAGACTATCAGATAGTGCAGCTGACAATACAGAAAACGATTGTGCGCAACATCTTTGCAAACTATGCCATGAATGTAAAAAAAAAATGTGTTCTCAGGTGTAATATAGGTTTACATCGCAAATACTGGTACAAATTTCATGAAATGTAAAAAATAAAGCATATATACATACACATATATATTATCTAATACATTACTTTCACATAATAAAAGTGTAGAAAAGAAAATAAGTTATATTCTTTTTATTACCATACTAAGTTAAAGGTATACATTATGCCCAGTGTCACCTGTAGGTGACACCCCCCTTACCAGAAAAATAGGGGGGGTAGAATTTTTTTTTGATATTTTTTATGTTTTAAATATCTAAGACCGTCAATTAAAGCAAAAATAACATACATTTTCAGTTTCACAGAAGCATGGGAATTGACGAGTTAAAGATGCGAAGTGCTTTTTAAATCCAGTCATGAGGAAAACAAATTAAACGACCTGATTTTTAACCTAACAGACATGAAGAAAGTAAAGCCAGTAAGTTCTCCGCTCAAGCGGAGCAAGGGAGCGGAGTGCGTGGTCTCCGGTGCGCTGGAGTGGACGCTCCGTCTGTCGCAGTTGTGCGCGGTGGCGCCGGTCGCGATCGGGCCGCGGCGTGGGGAACGACGCGCCCGTGTGTCCCCGGCCGTAGCAGCCGTGGATCGCCTAGTCATGGGTACCTTGAGTAAGTTTTTTTTAATACTACTTACGTGGTAAGCAAGCCTACGGCTCGTCTGATGCTAAGCGGCTACCGCAGACTATGGACGCTTGCAACACCAGGGGTATCACAGCGCGCTTATTCTAAAAGTCAAGCGTATCTTTATATAATTAGCGTTTACTTTTCATGTTTTGAATAGTCCCGTCTCAGTCCACGGGTGACGGAGAACAACTAAGGGTCAGGAAACAAGTACCTAACAGCGTTTACCGGGTTCAAATAAAACTTTCGTACCTACATAGTAACACACATGTGTTGCAGGTCTTCCGTAAAACTGCTTAGTACCTATGGAGATTTTTTCAATGTACGAGTATGCAGATTGATAGTCACGGAAGGTACATCGCCATTTGTTATTAGTAGGCGGAACTATTATTGGATTTGTAGTCATGTGGAGGTAGGTGTCGCTACATCTCGCTACAGAGGTGGATGTAAGAGACATTCACGACCCTAGATGATCTGGGAGCCTTTTTTTTTTTTTTTTTTTTTTTTGACCCGGGGAAAAATGCCTTGACGCATCCCCGCCACCCGGGGGAGTGACAGGGTATGTGGGACTCACGCCGCCCTTAGGAAAGGAAGGGCGGCACCCTGCCTCGGGATGGAAATGAGGCAGGGAATACCCACTAAAAAACCCCGGTCCCTCCGTCAGGCGCCTAATGGGTGGTGTCATGGGACCTTAGGCCAAGACTGCCACGAGTGATGATCTGGGAGCCTGCCATGTGGATGGCGAGCGCGTATGACTCAAACAGCTTCAATAGTGTAGTGTTACGGTAAGTTCTCCGCTCAAGCGGAGCAAGGGAGCGGAGTGCGTGGTCTCCGGTGCGCTGGAGTGGACGCTCCGCTTGTCGCAGTTGTGCGCGGTGGCGCCGGTCGCGATCGGGCCGCGGCGTGGGGAACGACGCGCCCGTGTGTCCCCGGCCGTTGCAGCCGTGGATCGCCTAGTCATGGGCACCTTGAGTAAGTTTTTTTAATACTCTTTTTTCAAGGAACCAAATTTAATACTTATTTTTCAAAAAAAAAAATTACCTGTCCACCTAGCTGTCCACCAACCAAGTCGCTGTGACAACGGGTAAATAACTGGTCAACCTGTCAGTTGCTTAGCATCAAGCATCACACTTGCTTGTCTGCCGCCTCTAGCATAAAAAAAAATATCATTGGTAGATAAATTTTCGTTACCGCTGTTTCTGTGGAAACGCACCCTTAACCTGTTCTCTCACATACCTTCAACATTACAGATGCAATGTTATTTGCTGGTTTCGTACTGAACTTCATCGGATCCAATCGTTTGATGGCTAGGACCACCATCGGCAACCTCGTTTGGAGCCTAGATGTCACCCTGGTGTGGTTGATCGCGAACGTAGCAGCCTATGACACAGCCAGGGTTAAGGAGGTGCTACGCTGCATTAATAGGGTACATAAGGTAGGATCTTTCATAATCATCCTATTGCAGTCCACTGCTGAACATAGGCCTCTCCAGTTATTCGTCACCTGGACAAACGTCTGGAGGATATACCTAAAATCACCACGCTGGGCAGGCGGGTTGGCGATCGCAGGGCGTAGCTTCTCGCTTCGGTGACCTTGCTGCCCGTCACCGGTATGTTGTATTTAGCTACGCCTTCAATTGTGATAGTTATACCGCCACCAGTCGGTTGCCAGCGCCTCGTTTGTTATTCGGCAGGATGCACCACGGGCAGGTGAGGTTGGCTTGGAGCGAAATGATGATAGGCCGCTCCCTAAACTAACTGGCTTCGTAAAGAAAAACCTTTTCTATTAACGTGAGTCTGTATTTTGCTTTTACAGGTTAAGAATATAATAGATGGTATTACCCCACCATCCAAGACCAGTATTTGCAATGAAAGAAAGATCCAGGCGACATTTCTATTCTTCTTTTCTTTCGCCACTGTCGCTGTGTTCGCGGACTATGTCAGATTTTTCAGGATTACATTGCGTTTTGCAAAAGATGAACAGGGTTATGATGGTAAGTTCGTCATTATGGTGTCTCATTTCTGGTGTCACCGAAAACGTAGTAACTATTTATTAATCTGTGCCGAAAACCAGCGTCGGGGCGCGCCCGCGCCGCGACTTATGCTGAGTGACAGCCATTTTGGATGCATAATAAGTATTGTTTTTAATGTTAAGTTACTCATAAGTTTTCATCATCATCATCATCATCAGCCTATTGCAGTCCACTGCTGGACATAGGCCTCTCCAGTTGTTCACCACTTAGGGCAAACTTAGAGGATATACCCATAATCGCCACGCTGGGCAGGCGGGTTGGCGATCGAAGGGCGCAGCTTCTCGCTCCGGTGACGCTGCTGCCCGTCATCGGCCTGTGGTATTTAGCTACGCCTTCTATCGTGATGGTTTTATGCCATCAGTCGGTTTGCCAGAGCCTCGTTTGTTGTTCGGCAGGATGTACCACGGGCAGGTGAGGATGGCTTGGAGCGAAAAGGTGATAGGTCGCTACCTTACATCAAGTTTTATGCTCCAAATAAAAATTATTTCATTTCTTTACCATCAGCCTACTTATCGCAGTCCCCTGCAGGAACATCTACATCTATACTTATAATAAATCTGTAGAGAAGTCAATTCTGTACATGAAATATATTTTCAAAATAACTATCGGGGGTGATTCGTGATCGATACCTACTGATGCAAAATGCAATCAGTAAAATTTTTTGTATGTCTGTCTGTATGTTTGTTATAGAAAAAAAAGTACTGGACGAATTTTGATGAACTGAACTTGGTACATTTTTTTAATAGTAACTCGACATAATGGCTTCACTACGCCTGATGGAAAGCGAAAGAGAAGCCCAAGTCGCTGTGACAACGGGCAAGTAACTGGTCAGTTACCTTAAAGAGCCACTATAAATAAAAAAAAAGAGGCTTATGTCCAGCAGTGGACTGCGATAGGCTAATGATGATGATGTATCTGTTTCAGTATACGTAGTAGCCCTGTACATCTCGTATGAGTTCGGGTACCTCATGATGATAACCCTGGAACTGCAGTTCGCTGGCACTGTGTTGGAGGTTCGCAAAGTGCTGAGCGCGCTCAATGATGCGCTAGAGCAGTTGACTCATACGAAATCTGTGCAAACTGGTGAGGTTAATGAACTTTTTTTTATAGTCATCATCATCATACTCAGCCGTAGGGGATCCACTGCAAGATATAGGCCTCTCCCAAAGACTTCCACAACGGCCGGTTGCAAGCTGCCCGCATCCAGCCCCATCCTGCGACTTCTATAATGTCGTCAGTCCACCTCGCTGGAGGGCGTCCCACGCCGCGTTTTTGGTCGAAGGGTCTCCAGTCCAAAACTTTTCGGCCCCATCGGTCATCTGTTCTTCTCCTTTTTTGTAGTAGCTCGACATAATGGCTTCCCTACGCCTGATGGAAAGCGAAAGAGAGGCTCAAGTCGCTGTGACAACGGGCAAGTAACTGGTCAGTTACCTGTCAGTTGCCACTGCCATGCCGGCCCAACTCAAACCCCCCACGAGCTCCGGAAACCCTACTCACCGGCAGGAACACGAGCCTGTGGTTATTTGGTTGCGGTATTCTATAGGGTGGAGGTCCTTCCCCGGTCGGGCGACTCTATTCGAGCGAAGATTCGCCATGCCATACCTCTCTTAAACTTGTAAAAGTCTGTTATGTATCGCGGTTAGTTTTTGTGTAGTGTAGAGCAACAAGGTTAGTTATAAGTTTTGCAGGTAGGGTTGGGCCGGCATGACGGTGCCAATTGACAGGTAACTGACCAGTTACTTGCCCGTTGTCACATCGACTTGGGCTTCTCTTTCGCTTTCCATCAGGCGTAGGGAAGCTATTATGTCGAGCTGCTATAAAAAACATACTAATTTAAAAAACACATTTTACAGGTGACTTCACGATAAATTCTCCGCAGACAGCTGACCAAATCCACCAGTTTGCGAGTTCCTTTGCCGTCATCAGCGATGTCATCAAACGCTTAAGTCAAACCTTTGGCGTCAGCATCATCCTAGTGCTGTTGTCTTGTATGGCGAACCTCGTCATCATACCATTCTACCTCGTGCATAATTTATGTAAGTAGAATTCCCATAGATGAGTGGCTAAACTACAAGATGGCAATGCCATTCACATGATAGTGGCGCACATCAAGAGGATTTTTTTTATATTATAAAAAAAAGTTGCCACTGCCATGCCGGCCCAACCCTAACCCCCCACGAGCTCCGGACACCCTACTCACCAGCAGAAACACGACCCGAAGGTCATTTGGCTGCGGTATTTTATAGGGTGGAGGTCCTTCCCCGGATGGGCAGCCCAATCCGAGCGAAGATTCGCTATGCCCTACCTCTCTTTAGTTCCTCTCAATTCTGGGTTCTTTAGGCAGGGTGCGAAGGGCCTTCAGGGTGGGAGCGCCTGTCGCCCGCTGTGGGTTAGTCCTATTGTGCCTGTCGACCTAACATTTGGACCTCAATCATCATAATCATCATCAGACTTTTGCAGTCCACTGCTTGACATAGGCCTCTTCAGCTGCTCGCCATTTAGGGCAAACATCTGGAGGATATATCCATAATCGCCACGCTGGGCAGGCGGATTGGCGATCGCAGGGCGTAGCTCATTTGCTCCGGTGACGCTGCTGCCCGTCATCGGCCTGTGATATTAGCTACGCCTTCTATCGTGGTGGTTTTACCGCCACCAGTCGGTTTGCCAGAGCCTCGTTTGTTGTTCAGCAGGATGCACCACGGGCAGGTGAGGATAGCTTGAAACAAAAAGGTGATAGGTCGCTCCCTTACATCCCACCTCAATATTGTATCTAAAATGTGGTGTTTGAACACGACCCAGGGGTCATTTGACTGCGGTATTCTATAGGGTGGAGGTCCTTCCCCGGACGGGCGGCTCAATTCGGGCGAAGATTCGCTATGCCCTACCTCTCTTAAATATGAAGTATGAAAATGTCTTTTCACAGCTGGTAAAAAGTTGAATGGTGTGTGGTTGTCGGTGATCCTGCAGCTGGCCTGGTGCGGGCTGCAGGTGGCCAGGACCGTGCTCGTCGTGGAGCCTCCTCACATGACCATGCTTGAGGTATTATGTACTTAATTTATTTATATACGGGATGTAAGGGAGCGGCCTATCATCTTTTCGCACCAAGCCAACCTCACCTGCCCGTGGTGCATCCTGCCGAATAACAAACGAGGCGCTGGCAACCGACTGGTGGCGGTATAACCATCACAATTGAAGGCGTAGCTAAATACTAAAGACCGGTGACGGGCAGCAGCGTCACCGGAGCAAGAAGCTACGCCCTGCGATCGCCCACCCGCCTACCCAGCGTGGCGATTATGGGTATATCCTCCAGATGTTTGCTCTAAGTGGCGAACAACTGGAGAGGCCTATGTCCAGCAGTGGACTGTAATAGGCTGATGATGATGATGATTATTTATATTATTGCTGACATTAAAGTAATAAATAACTCAAGACATGCCACACACTCTGGGCCACACGGCACCATCTAGTCCCAATTTAAGTTGAAGTTTGTGCTATGGGTACTGGCTATTAGATTAGTTAACTGATAAATTTGCTTATCGTGCCTTTTTTTGTAAATAAATATATTATTACTAGCTGTGCTCGCGACTTCGTCCGCGTGGAATAGTTATTTTTTCCCCCGTTTTTTACATTTTCCATTATTTCTTCACTCCCAATAGGTGCAGCGTGATGTTATATAGCCTAAAGCCTTCCTCGATAAATGGTCTATTCAACACAAAAATAATTTTTCAATTTGGACCAGTAGTTCCTGAGATTAGCGCGTTCAAACAAACAAACAAACAAACAAACTCTTCAGCTTTATAATATTAGTTAAGATATATAGCGAAGACCTAGACCAATACAAATGAACATGTTCAGACAAATGTTGTATTGTGCGGGGATGGAACAGACAACGTTCACCACCACTGAACTCAGCTGCTTGTCAAATATAGTAGACTCCTGACACAATTTCGAACATAGCGGCCAATTTGCTTAAAGACTATCGAAGCACTGCACTCTATTAATCCAGACGATATCCAAAGCTGATTATTACAAGTCGTTACGAGAACGGATATACCAGATCAATCGACAATCAGTTGATAAGATAGCTCTGGCTCTGGTTGGTCCCGAATGCGACCAAAGTCACTTTTGCAAAATGTACGTTCTAAGAGAGAAAGGGCGTAGCGAATCTTCGCTCGAATTGAGCTGCCCGTTCGGGGAAGGACCTCCACCCTATAGAATACCGCAGCCAAATGACCTCCGGGTCGTGTTTCAGCTAGTGAGTAGGGTCTCCGGAGCTCGTGGGGAGTAAGGGTTGGGCCGGCATGGCAGTGGCAACTGACAGGTAACTAACCAGTTACTTGCCAGTTGTCACAGCGACTTGGGCTTCTCTTTCGCTTTCCATCTGGCGTAGGGAAGCCATTATGTCGAGCTACTATAAAAAAAAATAAAAAAATGTACGGTATTCGCCAACTCGCAGGTACACCATGTTTACCAGGGTTAAACCTTCTGCGGTCACCAATCCGTCTGCAAAGCGTTTCACTAAGGTACGAACCCCCTGAACGATAATTGCCATTGGGGAATAAAGTAACCAGTACAATATTTCTCTGACTAAGACTGACTCGATGTCTCATTTAGACTGACTCGATGGCTCATTTGGTAGTGACCTCTGCCTTCGGAGCCAAGGGTCGTGGGTTCGATTCCCGCACAGTGCAAACATTTGTGTTCATGAACATGTCTGTTTGTATTGGTCTGTGTGTTTTCTATGTATAAAGTGTATGTATTTAAAAAAAAAGTATGTAAGTAAGTTTATCAGTTGTCTAGTACCCATAGTACAAGCTTTGGCTTAGTTTGGGGCTAGATGGCGCTGTGTGGCCCAGCGTGGCATGTCTTGGGTTATTATCATTATCATTTATTTCCCAGATAAGACGCACTCACCATCTTGTGAGCAAACTGACGCTGGAGTGCACTGAGGGTCTTGTGAAGAAGCAATTGACGAAGTTCTCCCATTTCCTGCTCCTGAACAGGACCGAGTACGCGCCTCTGGGCATCAGCCCTTTGAACAGGGAGTTGCTTGGCACTGTAAGTCAACAAAGACACCACAAAGCGATGACTATAATAATTTATTCTTTCACTAGCTGTGCCGGCGACTTCGTCCGAGTGGAATATTGTTTTTGGGTAGAATTTTTAATTATTTAGACTTAATGGTGTGACGATTTGGCCCATCAATCAGACGATTGGCAGGCTCTAGCTTTAGATAGAGAACTTTGGAAGGATTTGGGGGAGACCTTTGCCCAGCAGAGGGACAGCACAGGTTGAAAAAGAAAAAGAAGAAAAAAGATTTAATATAATTAATTGATGTAAGGGAGCGGCCTATCATCTTTTCGGTCCAGGCCAACCTCACCTGCTCGTGGTGCATCTTGCTGAATAACAAACGAGGCGCTGGCAACAAACTGGTGGCGGTATAACCATCACAATTGGCGTAGCTAAATACTACAGACCGATGACGGGCAGCAGCTTCACCGGAACGAGAAGCTATGCCGTGCGATCGCCAACCCGCCTGCCCAATGTGGCGATTATGGGTATATCCTCTAGATGCTTTTCCTAAGTGGCGAACAACTAGAGAGGCCTATGTCCAGCAGTGGACTGCAATGGGCTGATGAGCTTCGGCTTAGTTTGGGGCTTAGTTGGCGATGTGTGGCCCAGCGTGGCAAGTCTTGAGTTATTCATTTATGTCAAAACATTATAAATTAATATCGGGACCGAATACGAATCCGTAGTATCTTAACTAATATTATAAAGCTGAAGAGTTTGTTTGTTTGTTTGTTTGAACGCGCTAATCTCAGGAACTACTGGTCCGAATTGAAAAATTCTTTTGTGTTGAATAGACCATTTATCGAGGAAGGCTATAGGCTATATAACATCACGCTGCAACTATTAGGAGCGAAGAAATAAAGGAATTTGTAAAAAAAAAGGGGAAAAAATAACTATTCCACGCGGACGAAGTCGCGAGCACTGCTAGTTGTCAATATAGATGGGATGCACTAGGAACAAATGTGTACTTAAGTATGTTCCCATTTTTTTGCAGATCGTGGGCATCCTTACAACATACTTTGTCATTATCTTGCAAGTTGAAGTGTTTGGGTAACGAAAAAATAAATACATGAATTCACAAATCTTGTGTAAACTTTATCCGTCTTACCACAAAAAAGTTAAACATCTGTTGAGCATGCCTTTCGCGTGCGAAAGACATGCTCAACAGATGTATAACTTTTTTGTGGTAAGACGTTAAGTATCTATCTTAGATAGCCGTGGTAGATTGGTATCTAGCTCCAGCGGGTGGTCCCGCTGAAATGCAGATATCTAAGTGGACTCTTACAATACCCACAGGAAGAAATGGGACGCCGATTTGTATTCTCTATCAGTTGTCGCACGGAATAAACAAAATAATCGAGACAGTGTATTTATACTAGCACAAACAATGGTGTCCCACAAACACTTACATAGCTTGTAAGCTCGATTTAATGGTGTTTTGCTGTTAAAGTCTAGTCGACTGCCTATGTTGCTATAGTCATTTAAAGTTAAAGGTTAAGTACCCTTAGGTATACAGATAATAAAACACATTAAATTATTACTAAAGTTTACTATTAAGTTAAGATTACTTGTGTAAATGCTATTTTAAGGTAAAGATAGAACGCCGCGGCGTGGCGGCGGCAACTGACAGGTGAATAGCAGGTGTCCTGCCTGTTGTCGTGGCGACTTGGGCTTCTTTCGTTATTCATTCTAGCAGCTTTTTAGGAAGAAGTTATCCACTCACTTTTAAAAGATTCCGAATTAGATTCTACTGTCAAAATGTCTACTGTAGACTAGTTCTATGTAAATTGTTTGGTGCGCGATAAAGAATATATCTATCTATCTATCTATCTAGATTCGGAAAAATCAAGTGAACGGTGATTAACATTTTCGACGTTTTCTAAAATGACCTGACTGAGAATAGACCTCAAATTTTCACATCTTCCCCGCTAGCTAATGTTTACAAATTGTACCACAAAGATAGTAATTGAGTCATTAGATTTAAAACTAAAATTATAAGGTTAACCTACATTATAATTTTAGTTTTTAGTCGTCGATGAATGAAGTCTGATGTAAAAACTATGACTTAAAATAAATTTTAAACAACCTAAGTATCCTACATTTTTATTAAAGTCATGATTTTTTAAGCTATAATTGTATCTACATTGGTAATGGACGGGGCTTCTCCGTTCCATGAATGACATAAACTCATAGTGACACGGCGGGTATGATACGACGCAACCCGCCTACCGCTCCGTTAGTATTTGCCGCGCCTGCTTTACGCTTCCACGTAGTTCCTGCGACCCTGGTACCGACGAGTTGTTTATTGTGTTATTTGTACTGAAATCACAATTTTTTTTATCAAAATAGTACAGTTTTTATGGTGTGAGAGAGTGGACATGTAATTTGGACATGAAAAGTTTGTGAGCGAGAAAACACATGGGTATGTATTACGAGTAAATTTAATTATTTAATGGTATAAAAGTTAGTTGTTAAGTTGATATTATAATATCAACGTTGTGGTGCAAATTTCCTTTAAGACCGATATTTCCAGACAGAACATTCGGATTTGAAAAGTATTACTGGTGTTAGGTGTTTTGTTGCGGAATTTTATCCAATTTATCATCGTAATTTTAATTCGATGTTTACCCACCCTCACCTAGGTCTAAGTCAACCCGGGTAAACCTAAGTTTACTCCACCTTCTGGCATTACCCGTAACATACATAAGAGATGTGGACTTCAAGTTATATGACTGGTGAACCGCTGTATTTAAGGAAGTACTCGGGAGAAATAGATACTCAATCATTTAATCTTAATCTTACTAACTAATATTATAAAGCTGAAGAGTTTGTTTGTTTGTTTGTTTGAACGCGCTAATCTCAAGAACTACGGGTCCGAATTGAAAAATTCTTTTTGTGTTGAATAGACCATTTATCGAGGAAGGCTTTAGCTATATAACATTACGCTGCAACTATTAGGAGCGAAGAGATAATGGGAAATGTAAAAAAAAACGGGGAAAAAATAACTATTCCACGCGGACGAAGTCGCGAGCACTGCTAGTAATATTATAAAGCTGAAGAGTTTGTTTGTTTGAACGCGCTAATCTCAGGAACTACTGGTCCGAATTGAAAAATTCTTTTTGTCTTGAATAGACCATTTATCGAGGAAGGCTTTAGCTATATAACATTACGCTGCAACTATTAGGAGCGAAGAAATATTGGAAAATGTAAAAGAAGGGGAAAAAATGACTATTCCACGCGGACGAAGTCGCGAGCACTGCTAGTAATATTATAAAGCTGAAGAGTTTGTTTGTTTGAACGCGCTAATCTCAAGAACTACGGGTCCGAATTGAAAAATTCTTTTTGTGTTGAATAGACCATTTATCGAGGAAGGCTTTAGCTATAAAACATTACGCTGCAACTATTAGGAGCGAAGAAATATTGGAAAATGTAAAAAAAAAACAGGGGAAAAATAACTATTCCACGCGGACGAAGTCGCGAGCACAGCTAGTGCATCTATAAATGTATCTATGTCACCGTGAAATTGTAAATACCGTTAGATTATGATCTATCTCGCGAGATTGTAAGCTGTCGAAAGATTGTGAACTGAAACATAATTCTTACTTTACAGTTTAACTAAACTTTTTAAAGCGATTGGTCGCTGTGTTCAAAATTCGTTTAGGATTGATAGATTTATAATTAGAACAAGAAAAAAACAACTGATCGATGGCTCATTTGGTAGTGAGCACTGCACTCTGAGCCAAGGGTCGTGGGTTTGATTCCCGCACAGTACAAACATTTGTGTTCATGAACATGCCTGTTTGTATTGGTCTGGGTGTTTTTTATGTATAATATGTATTTATTAACAAAAAAAAGTATCTATAAGTTCATTCGCGTTAAGAAAATAGTGACTGACAGGTCACTGACAGGCCACTAGCCAATTAAAACGCTAGAAATTATAATTCTAGCGTAGCGTAACTAATTTCTAGCGTTTTAATTGGCTAGTGGCCTGTCAGTGACCTGTCAGTCACTATTTTCTTAACGCGAATGAACATAAGTAAGTTTATCAGTTGTCTAGTACCCATAGTACAAGCTTCGGCCACATCGGCTTAGTTTGGGTCTAGATGGCGATGGTGTTGGGTTATTTATTATTACATATTTACAAAGTTCCAAACAGTTGAGTCGGTAAACAAAGCTAGGTAATTGTGTAGTTGTGTTAAATTAGACCCGATAAATTCGTGACCGATCTAGATCGCGATAAAACAAGTCAAAACAACCGATTCGATTTGGTTATTGTAATCGAATCATACTTTTATCGAATTAAGTATATCGTTTTTATTGTAATACCTATTTATATCAGACTTTCACTTTAATATTAGGTTTTAAGTTATTTTTAATGCGTCACATAGTACACAGTCACACCCTACCTGGTCCTAATTAAAGGAGGTCAAAAAAGGCCTAGCAGACAGCGGTGTGACAGATGACGGGCAGCAGCGTCACTGGAGCGAGAAGCTACGCCCTTCGATCGCCAACCCGTCTGCCCAGCGTGGCGATTATGTGTATATCCTCCAAATGTTTGTCCTAAGTGGTGAACAACTGGAGACGCCTATGTCCAGCAGTGGACTGCAATAGGCTGATGATGATGATAATGATGACGTTGGTCATGTCGGCTAGTGTGAACAGGCGTAGCGTTCGGAACGCCATCCAGCCATACCAGCTGGAAAGCGCCAGTGTGTCCGCGCTGTTATGGCTCCGTCATATTCTATTTGTTTTCAACTGTGAATCAACGTTCGTATTGCCGAAGGATTTATCGATTGTATATTTGAAATTGTAATGTAACGTGTGAATATCCGTATTGATCGCTTTATGGGTAATGCGTACACTAACAAATCTTGCCCTATTGTCAGAATCCTAGATAATAAATTAAGAGTCATATTAATAATCAGAATTGATGCACATGTTTTGCTTATAGTTGGACTATTATTACATATTCAGATGCAACATTATTATAAATAGGTCAGTACACAATAGGTCTATACATAGATGTAGGTAACATTACTATTATAAGTCATTGTTATTTTTTTTTATAATAGCTCGACATAATGGCTTCCCTACGCCTGATGGAAAGCGAAAGAGAAGCCCAAGTCGCTGTGACAACGGGCAAGTAACTGGTCAGTTACCTGTCAGTTGCCACCGCCATGCCGGCCCAACCCTAACCCCCCACGAGCTCCGGAAACCCTACTCACCGGCAGAAACACGACCCAGAGGTCATTTGACTGCGGTATTCTATAGGGTGGAGGTCCTTCCCCGGACGGGCGGCTCAATTCGAGCGAAGATTCGCTATGCCCTACCTCTCTTAGACCCACAACACTATTATAAATAGGGCAGTACACAATAGGTCTATAGATATCTACATTACTGTTATAAGTCATTGTTATTTTTATCAAAATCAATCTGCTTAAGAATGAAAATCCTATAATTGTCCAATTACCTACAAATTATTTTGAAAGGCTGTTGTGGAATAACACAGGTATTATCTATGAAGGGAGAGAAAAATGAATATACTCCAAAATTACTGTGCTGGGATCGAACCCACGACCCTTGACTCAGAAAGCAGAGGTCACTACCAAAAGAGCCATCGGGCCAGTCATTAAACTTATGTTTTTATTATACGGATTTGAATAGACGCGTTATTTATCAATACTTAGATTTATAAATAAAAAATGCTCCAAATTCAGTAATTTGGGACATTACGACAGTTCGTAATGTCCGTTTGTCGTAACAAGTAAATACCTACGTAGACGCGTTAAGTTCTACTAACTTAATGACATGTTTATCAAACAGAAATCAAACAATATCATCCAGACTTCAAGTTACAAACTTACATTGTCATAACTGACCTATTGTCTTGAAATTATTGTAAAATTCTACCACATGTTAATGAAATAGCTCAAAACCCAAAATGACTTTGTTCAGAATGAAGATTAAGTAAGTAGACTTGATTTCGGTAATTAAATTAGGGGGCAAATTTTAACCTAAAAGTTGTGATTATGCCGGGAGGTAATTTTAATTAGTTAGTGACATACGTCCTTTTTAGGGTTCCGTAGCCAAAATGGCAAAAACGGGACCCTTATAGATTCGTCATGTCTGTCTGTCTGTCTGTCCGTCCGTATGTCACAGCCAGTTTATTCCGAAACTATAAGAGCTACATTATTAAAATTTGGTACGTAGATGTATTCTGTTAATCGCATTAAGATTTTAAAGTAAAATCAGAAAAAAATCAGAAAAAAATCCAAAATTTTTGGGGTTCCCCATACATGGAACTGAAACTCAAAAATTTTTTTTTCGTCAAACCCATTCGTGTGAGATATCTATGGATAGGTATTTGAAAATGATGTTGAGGTTTCTAACATCATTTTTTTCTCAGATGAATAGTTTGCGCGAGAGACTCTTCCAAAGTGGTAAAATGTGTGTCCCCCCCCCCCCCGTAACTTCTAAAATATGGGCACTATAAAACTGAAAAAAATATATGATATGTATTACTATGTAAACTACTAACGAAATTAGTTTCAATGAAATCTAGACAGTAGTTTTTTTTTAAACATCATAAATCAAATTACCTATTTTTTTTTCATTCAATCAGTGGTACGGAACCCTTCGTGCGCGAGTCCGACTCGCACTTGGCCGGTTTTTGATATAAGTTATGACATACTGGGACCTGTTCAAGGAAACTCCGAGATACTGTTAAAAGGCTTTAATATCGCTTTGTATTACATTTGTTGAATATAAAATAATTGACGTGCTAGGCGTAGCGCGTGAGGATTAGAAGTGCACTCAAAAATCATTATGGCGGTGGCGAGTTGACTGCGACACACACAGCTACCCGCATTCTAGCAATAAAAATGCCGAGCGCCGGCGGAGTTGCCAGTGCGCCCGAACAATAAGCTTAGGCTAGATAGTGCGTAAGTACCTTTTATTAATTTGCAATAGACGCAAGACATCAAAAAAGGTTATAATAGTAGGTATGGTATATAGGAAGAAATGAGGCAGTGATTTGTATTAGTTATCGTCACCTGCGGAAATCTTAAAATGAATTGAATTTTGTGCTGCCATCAAAAAGCTGCATTTTCGCCCGCCATGCTGCATGAATAGCAACATTTATTTATGCAAATGACACGACAAAGCATTGATGAATCGGTGGCTATTTACTTAATACCGTTGTCGACTAACAAATGCCATTAGACCATTCGTTGCAGTCACGCAATGTACAACATACAATACGTTATTGTCGAGCTATAAGTATGTGTAATACAGTTGCAGTGTAGCAAGGGAATCGAGATTCTTTTCTCTTTTTAGGGTTCCGTAGCCAAAATGGCAAAAACGGGACCCTTATAGATTCGTCATGTCTGTCTGTCTGTCTGTCTGTCTGTCCGTCCGTATGTCACAGCCAGTTTATTCCGAAACTATGAGAGCTACATTATTAAAATTTGGTACGTAGATGTATTCTGTTAACCGCATTAAGATTTTAAAGTAAAATCAGAAAAAAATCCAAAATTTTTGGGGTTCCCCATACATGGAACTAAAACTCAAAAATTTTTTTTTCATCAAACCCATACGTGTGGGATATCTATGGACAGGTATTTAAAAATGATGTTGAGGTTTCTAACATTATTTTTTCTCAGATGAATAGTTTGCGCGAGAGACTCTTCCAAAGTGGTATAAAATGTGTGTCCCCCCCCCCCCCCCCCCCCGTAACTTCTAAAATATGGGCACTATAAAACTGAAAAAAATATATGATGTGTATTACTATGTAAACTACTAACCAAATTAGTTTCAATGAAATCTAGACAGTAGTTTTTTTTTAAACATCATCGATCAAATTACCTAATTTTTTTCATTCAATCAGTGGTACGGAACCCTACGTGCGCGAGTCCGACTCGCACTTGGCCGGTTTTTTTTATTGCTGTAGGTGGCAGACGAGCAAGCGACCCATCTGATGTTAAACGGTCACCGCCGCTCATAGACTCTGCAATGCCAGGGGCACAGCTAAGCCGCTGCCTACCGTGAGGAAAGACTCCTCTTTTGAAGAAGCTTTTGACCACGTTTGAGAAAGGATAAGTCGTAGCGATCGGGAAACACCGCGGCTCGGAGTTCATTCCAGAGCTTACAGGTACGCGGAAAGAACGAACGTTGGAAACGAACAGTTCTTGATGGAATGGTTTCTAAATGTTTTTCTTATAGACTCCGTGCGTTTGGTTTACGGATTTAGAATAGATCCACCTTATCTTGTCGTATTTTCATTTAATTTTCATTTCATTTCCCGTGGGTGTCGTTGAATACGACTGAGAGAATATCCGGAAACGGCCAAGCCAACCTCACCTGCCCGTAGTGCATCCTGCCGAATAACGAACGAGGCGCTGGCAACCGACTGGTGGCGGTATAACCATCACAATTGAAGGCGTAGCTAAATACCACAGACCGACGACGACGGTGACGCTGCTGCCCGACGACGACGACGGGCAGCAGCGTCACCGGAGCGAGAAGCTACGCCCTGCGATCAACAACCCGCCTGCCCAGCGTGGCGATTATGGGTATATCCTCTAGATGTTTGCCCTACGTGGTGAACGACAGGAGAGGTCTATGTCCGGCAGTGGACTGCAATCACCAACCCGCCTAAAAGCTTGGTGCCTAAGGCAAATTTCCCCAAATGACATTTGTCATTATGGGAGGCCTATGTCCAGCTGTGGACGTCTGCAGGCTAGATGATGACAGTGGCCTCCTGAAGTAAAAACATGCCAAGTTTACAAACTAAGTGACTGAAATTAATTTATTCATCAGGTCGATTATTTGTTACTTCCAGAACCAATAGATTTTCGCCGAAGCAATCAATTGTTGATAGCATGGTATATATTTGTCTATTTATGTACGATATGTATCTATATGTCTCTTATATGTATATGTATATTATACCTACTTTATTTAGCATATTTCCACATTTTAGTTTTTTATATAAATAATGTATTTTATTTTATTGTGTTTCCTTTTGTACACTCACCGCACAACAAATCTGCTCTCTGCATGACCCAAGGGTTGACTGGTAGAGAATGCTCCTAGCATTAAGTTCGCCTTTTGTACAATAAAGTTTAAATAAATAAATAAATAGTACACAAGCGGTCAAAACACGGAAATAATTCTTTACGCAGCGTACCCAAATATCGGTGGCCTTTTGTAAACAACGCGTTTTCGCACATTCATTATTGCGGGTTCGGTTTACTTGATCTGTCAAATTGCGATTATACGATACGCATTCGGCTATTCCACTTTTGGCCGGGAGACGGGTAGCCGTGTCCTGTAGTAGCAGATAATTTTACGAAAGTTTTAGTTAGCGAGCAGGACGAAATCTAAGACGGCTGAATATTTCTTTTAAAAAAAAAAGTTTTGCTTAACGTGAAAGAAAATATTGGAATTAATATTCTAAAAACTTATCAGACGTACTCTTTGTAAAGCAACCTTTGAAATAATTACGAACACAGTTAAAAGTACGAAGTCGAATCAAAAAATTAAACTTGCCTTGTATTTT
Organism: Conogethes punctiferalis; assembly: GCA_031163375.1. NCBI lineage: Eukaryota > Metazoa > Arthropoda > Insecta > Lepidoptera > Crambidae > Conogethes > Conogethes punctiferalis. The sequence continues at coordinate 2,405,039 of CM062097.1, read as the reverse complement.
TTTTCAACAACAAAACGTCACTGCTTTTGTTTTCATAAAAATTTACTGTTTTTTTATTTCATCATGAAGTCATTTAATTATAGTTAATTATTGTATTAGTCGATATATTTGCCAATTAAGCGGCTACGATAAAAACTATAGTAGAGTTGTCAAATGCCATTGAAGAGGACAGGGTTTGGTGAAAGTAAACCATCAATGAGTGTATACTTTAATTTCAACCCGAGACAGACGTGGTCCGAGAATGGACTTACTCTTTGGCGGCCTATACGTAAGTAATATAATATAGTATAGTGTAATAACTTTTAAACTTTTGCATTGCATCATAAGATGTGAAATGTTCGGGTTTGTACGCGCACATACTTTTTTTAACCTGACATTTCGGCCGTGTCACGATCGTGGTCGTCCGTGTCAGGGGCCCTACTACAGAAAACGAAAACGATCGTTAGTTGAACGGATCGCATATTTTTGCCCCATAAATCGCTCTCATTTGTCCCTCCCGTGATCGAATATACGAAATAAAATTCGTCAACGTCGATTTTCAATAATTTAATTGATATATTAGAACAGGGGAGGGACATATGAGAGGGATTTATGGGGCAAAAATACGCGATCCGTTCAACGAACGATCGTTTTCGTTTTCTGTAGTACGACTTTTGCAACGAGCTAAAAAAATCGGTCAAGTGCGAGTCGGACTCGCGCACGAAGGGTACCAATATCGGTCCAAAATAGGCATTAAATCGCGTTTGTTGTAGCCTCCCTTATTTGTTGTTATAGCGGCAACAGAAATACGTCATTTGTGAAAGTTTTTCTTATATATGAAAAAAATCTATGTTCATCAATGGACGTTGAGGTGCAGAAGTCTTCTGTTTCCTCTTGTGCCATGAGCACTCAAACAGAAATTTGTGAGGGATACAAGGATGTGTCTGTTGTAACCTCAGGTCACAGAAGTGGTTCTACGTCTGCACTGATCGACTCGACTATTAGCGAACAGACAGGAGTTCAGGTCCCAAGGGGCATCGTAAGCTTAGCCCGTCTTGGTGGTCTTAATAAAAAGACAGGCTTCTCCAATCCCCAAGACTTTCATCGTATAGGACTTCCTTATCGGCCTGTGGCGTGCTTGGCCCCACTAAGGCAGATAAGAAATAAATTTGGCAATTGTCGTCGATTCAAAAGTCTTCCTCTTAGTGAGCATGAAATCTTTCATGATCATTTCAAGGAAGACCGAACTTGTTCTATTGTTGTGATGGATGATAACTTTGCATAAGAAAAATGCTAGGTACGGCGACTAAGTTAGGTAAGTATTTTTATAGGAACTTTTTATTTCTAGCGTGTTTGTTATTGCTATACCAACAAAAACAGTTTTGGGGCGTGTCTACTGACGTCAGAGTATTGTAAATCGGCTGTCAAAACAAATTGTTATCAACTATCCTCGTACATAATGTAATGACCTCCATTCAAATCTTTTTCAACTTGCCGCTTACTTTCCTACACAAGCCGAATAGTTCTAGGTACTATTGGGTTGTTGTGTATATCTAACAAGAAGTGAACCGATGACCGTACGTTGTTCGAAGTTAGGGATATCAAACAACGGGATTTAAGTACATTGATCCATTCTCAAAATGACTAGATTAGACAGTGTTATGGATATCTGAATCAACAAAAGTTACAATGAACTCAATTATCCTGGCCCGATGGTTCCATTGGTAAACTAAACCAAAGTTCGTGGATTCGATCCCGGGGACAAACATTCGTGTGATAAACATTTGCGTTTGTTCCGTGACTGGATGTTTATATTTGTATGCAAGCATGTACTTGTGGTTCTTTTTATGCAAGAGGCGGCAGACAAGCAAATGTGATGCCTGATGGTAAGCAGTCGACACCGCCCATGGACACCAAATCAAATCGAGTTCTCGGGTCGCTGCCGGCTTTCCGGCGCTGACCCTCGTTTCTTGAAGGCTCCCAAGTCGTAGCAGGTGGTAACTTCATTGTTCTTATACACATAACACAAGTGCTTAAGCTACTTTATTTGAATTTGAGCAATTTATGTGATTGTCTTTTGTTAGGTATTTATATTTGTTTATTTATACTCTGTCCTGACCGTATTTCGGCCAATCTTCAAAACACCCGAGTGAAAAGATGGGAGGGGATTCTTATTTAGGTTACATAGGTACCTCCATTGTTATTAAAGCCTTATATCAGATATAAACATTCAAACTTTCTTTGATTTCAAACTGTTTACGGTCGATTAATGTATTTACGTTACAATAAAATTAAAGCAATGCCAAAGTTTCTAACGACCGTAACAATGGGCGTGGCGGTTTGACACCAGGGTACGCGAAGTGGCCTTAATCTAATAGATTGGTAACGGGGTTCTTTGGGGTTCTAGTTCACTGTTCCGCCTAAACAAACAGTAATTTTGATGAAAGAGTAATTTGTGAGGTAAAACCGGTAATACCTAATAAGCCTATCAACTTTTCCCTTCAAGCCAACCTCACCTGTCCGTGGTGCATCCTGCCGAATAGCAAACGAGGCGCTGGCAACCGATGGCGGTACAACCATTACAATTGAAGACGTAGATAAATACCACAGATCGATGACGGGCAGCAGCGTCATTGAGGCGAGAAGCTGCGCCCTGCGATCGTTAACCCGCCTGCCCAGCGGGGCGATTATGGGTATATCCTCCAGATGTTTGTTCTAAGTGACGAGCAGCTGAAGGGGCCATGTCCAGCATGGCTATGTCCAGCAGTGGACGGCAATAGGCTGATGATGATGATGATGAATGACGAAATGTTTAGCCCGTCTCCGTGTGGACCACTCCATGTCATAATGAGTATCGCAGAAGACGACTAAGGCAGTATCAGAAAACTGGCAGCAGCATTTACACCAGGTACAAATAAAAGCTACTACGGTCACCAACCCGCCTGCCTATCTTGTATTAACCATGATTTTTTTATTCATCTGTTACATTTTGTTGATATTGTTATCCATACCATTTCTTTCCGCGCACGTGTAAGCTCTGGAATGAGCTCCCAGCCGCGGTGTTTCCCGATCGCTACGACTTGTCCTTCTTCAAACGTGGTCTAAAGAGAACTCTTTCTTCACGGTAGGCAGCGGCTTAGCTGTGTCTCTGGCACTGCAGAGTCTATCTATAAGCGGCGGTAACCGCTTAACATCAGATGGGACGCTTGCTCGTCTGCCACCCACAGTAATAAAAACAAATTGTAATCTGAACCCAAATACCTATAATTAAGAGAGGTAGGGCATAGCGAATCTTCGCTCGAGTTGAACTGTCCGTCCGGGGAAGGAACTCCACCCTATAGAATACCGCAGCCAAATGACCTCCGGCTCGTATTTCTGCTGGTAAGTAGGGTTTCCGGAGCTCGTGGGGGGTTAGGGTTGGGCCGGCATGGTGGTGGCAACTGACTGGTAACTGACTAGTTACTTGCCCGTTGTCACAGCGACTTGGGCTTTTCTTTCGCTTTCCATCAGGCGAAGGGAAGCCATTTTGCCGAGCTACTATAAAAAAAATACCTATAACTAACATTTAAAATACGGATGTGACTATTTTTAACCGACTTCGAAAAAAGGAGGAGGTTCTCAATTCGTCTCTATGTATAATATTTTTTTTTTTTATGTATGTTCAGCGATATTTCTGTCAATTATGGATGGATTTCAAAAATTTTTCGACAGTTCGACAGAAGACACTTCCGAGGTGGTCCCATTATCACCAAGTAAGGATCTGATGATGGGATCCTGGAGAAATTGAGGGCAACAACCGAAAATTGTATGCTCATATGGTGTTTTTGTTACGTAATCATATTTTACTCAGGTATATGCTTCCGGGCGACAACATCTGGTGCTGATGATGAAGCCACAGAACTCCTTAACGGTTAGGAGTTAGGGGACAGTACTGACATTGGTCGATATTAAACTAGGTAGTAGTATGTACTTATGCAGGGCTAATAGGGCAGGTGATTTGGTAAGTGATATGCTTGATTCTAGATCGCAAAGTCTTCACTTAAAGCAAAATTTTTTATTCCTAAGTAAAACTCTTAAGGACATTAATTAGCCTTTATTCAAGGTCACAGCACATTAACGCAACTAAAAACAGAGAAATAAAATTATTTTTAAAAAAAAAATTAAACCGACTTCAAAAAAAACGCAAACGACCAAAACTAAAAAGCGATAAATAACGTAAGTAATTCTATCCTTAATACATAATCATTTAAATATTACAATTATCACTTATTTTTGAAGTCGGTGCCAGCCAAACATATCTAGGTATATTGTCGTGTAGATATGCCGGCCGCGCGCGTCATACAACAACAGTCTACGTTAGGTTGGCACCGACTTCAAAAATAAGTGATAATTGTAATATTTAAATGATTATGTATTAAGGATAGAATTACTTACGTTATTTATCGCTTTTTAGTTTTGGTCGTTTGCGTTTTTTTTGAAGTCGGTTTAATTTTTTTTTTTAAAATAATTTTTTTCAATTTTATAACATGAAAAAAAAAACGTATCGCCCAATATCGAAATAAAAAATCATTTATTGACGCCATATTGTAATCAAAACGAATCTAGAGCCGCGCTGGTTTATTTATACCAGCTTTGGTGAGGAATGCTTTCCTACTCCATTTATTTTTAAAATAGCTTTTAACTATTCGTCAATCATGCATCAATTACACATTTCATCAGTATGAGATCAGAGGCCTTTCTGTAGCAAACGTAAGCGGTCGTTCGATGGACGAATCCCATGTATTTGTACGTGAACTCCTCTTATTTATCCAAGCGACAATGTGTGCATCGTACCTACCAACATTGATTCTTTCAAATTGTTTTTAGAAGAAGAGAAGCCCTAGTCGCTGTGACAACGGGCAAGTAACTGGTCAGTTACCTGTCAGTTGCCACCGCTATGACGGCCCAATCCTAACCCCCCACGAGCTCCGGAAACCCTACTCACCGGCAGAAACACGACCCAGAGGACATTTGGCTGCGGTATTCTGTAGGGTGGAGGTCCTTCCCCGGACGGGCGGCTCAATCCAAGCGAAGATTCGCTATGCCCTACCTCTCTATTCTTTCAAACTCTTTTTTTGTGTTCTTTGACTATATGTATGTAGTACTACAACTATGTATGTAACTTCGTTGTTTTGATACCCACAACGCAAATCCCTAACTTACTTTGGGATCGGAGCAATGTATGTGATGTTGTCCAATATTTCTTTGTGTTTTAACACTCTCAAAATAGTGCGTTAAAGATGACCCACAATTTAGTGGTTGTCAATTGTTTTTTCACTCTCAAAGGTTACACCATCACTATTATCATGAGTCTATCGCATTCCACTGTTCGCAATAAAAAAAATCGCATTCCATCGGTCTGCGGTTTAGCTACGCCTTTAATCATGATGGTTATACCGCCACCATTCGGTTGCCAGCGCCTCGTTATCTTCGGCAGGATGCACCACGGGCAACAGAGGGTGACTTACATACCTTACTTAAAGTTACTCGCACCTCACCTCGTGTCGATGGTTGGCGATCCTCCACTGTACGCTTTATTAGGAACTTCTTGCTTCGCGCGTCGGTTTTTTGCAACCGACTCTCGGCGACAGTCTTTCTGCACAGCTACGACTTGGGAGCGTTCAAGAAACGAACGTACTTTTTTTTCTCTTCTCTCTTATCTGCGCAGCACAGCAATCTACCACTGGCATTTAGCCGCTTCACTGTATGAATATTCCGAGTATGTAGTCTTGGTAGTGAGAGGGCTACAGGGGTAATTCCCCTAACCGCTCCTGCGGCTATCTTTTTCAGTTACTATGAACTGAACCTTTTTATGAGGCTTGGGACACTTTTCCGCCTAAGTCTCTTGTGAAAAGTGCTTCCAGTTCCAGTCAGCTGGGAAGCCAGAGCATTTAAACGAGCGTACTCCTATTTAAAAGGCCGGCAGCGACTCTATTTGAGTTGCTGGGCGATGTCGACTGCTTACCATCAGCCATCACATTTGCTCGTCTGCCGCCTCTTGCATAAAAAACCTCAGTAATTATTTGTCAGTCGGCCATTTGAGCGGTCACCGGTATTGTTGTCGTACACGCCACGCCCGCCACTTCTCGGTCGTCCAACTTGTTTGTTGTATCAATAGCTTCAAGTTTAAGGCCTTCCATGTTTTACTTGTCGGCGTTTCTGTAACTTGAACGGAGATATGCTATATGTAACTAGATTTGCAGTATCGATTTAACGGGGCCTATGGTAAATATACGGAGCAGTGAAAGAGATGTTGTCCGTTCCTGATTACTTCGTTGGTTTAGTTAGAGTGCAACTGCCAACAGACCAGGAAGGTTCGAAGTCAAAGAATTTATGATTAGTTGTACCGGAGACAATTTAGTCTGTTTTCTAAATTGACCTGACTTGGGATCGCATCTGAAATATTCTTCAAGTGACATTTCCTACTTTTGTGGTCGGCTATCATTAGCGCTATGCGGATTGATGCGGAGCGGCACGGAAAAGGTTTTTTTTTTATAGTGGCTCGACATAACGGCTTCCCTACGCCTGATGGAAAGTGAAAGAGAGGCCCAAGTCGCTGTGACAACTGGCAAGTAGCTGGTCAGTTACCTGTCAGTTGCCACTGCCATGACGGCCCAACCCTAACCCCCACGAGCTCCGGACACCCTACTCACCAGCAGAGACACGACCCGAAGGTCATTTGGCTGCGGTATTTTATAGGGTGGAGGTCTTTCCCCGGACGGGCCGCTCAATTCGAGCGAAGATTCGCTATGCCCTACCTCTCTTTCTTCTTTCTTGATTCTTGGGCCATGATGCACGCCTAGTTCCTGGGGTCTTCTGACAGCCTCTCTCTCTCTCTGGTCGGTCCCTCATATCTGAGGAACGTGGTCAGCGTCAGGTTCGCATCTGGAGCGGATGATCTGCTTCCACTCTGTCCAGCGCGTCTCTTACCACCGTGTGGAACTTGGAACTTTCTGACAGCCGCTTTAGACGATAATGGCGTCACTGTCAGTTATAGAGTAGGTATTAATTTTTATTGCTAACCAAGTTTCCTATACAGAAAACTACCGTTTGTAAATATACACAAACGGAACCACGTGCTGAGGCCCTACTACAGAAAACGAAAACGATCGTTCGTTGAACGGATCGCGTATTTTTGCCCCATAAATCCCTCTCATTTGTCCCTCCCGTGTTCTAATATATCAATTAAAATTGTTGAAAATCGACGTTGACGAATTTTAGTTCGTATATTCGAACACGGGAGGGACAAATGAGAGGGATTTATGGGGCACAAATACGCGATCCGTTCAACAAACGATCGTTTTCGTTTTCTGTAGCCCCAGATACCAGTATACCTACTATTAAAGTATTTTCACTATCGGGTCAGTACAGTTATTTACGACTTGCCTATCTGAGGGGGCAATATTGTGAAGTGTTTACCGGTTCCCACACTATCATTAGACGTGTTGACTGATAACCTCCCGCGAATTGGGCTTTGATGGACCCGCTCAATAAAAACTGTTGTTTTAACGTGCATGTTGGTTGCAATATTGATTACAACAATATCCGTACAAAGTTATACCCGTGTTAGCTTATGGTCACGGCAGAAGAAGATATAATAAATATACTGTGTACTAAAAGTAAAATACTCTGTGGCAGTGGCATTAGTGAGAATCTCTCGATCCCAAGACGTGTAGTCGTAGGGCTAATGCCGCAGCCACAGCGGCAACACATTTCAACCATTTATGCATGCCGTGGCAGCCTCTAATTAAGGCGTCACTTTAGCACTAATAATGGAACTATTGTTAATACCATGTTACTGAGTGATTGTTTTGTTGGCTGTCCTTAAATAAATAAAATACATTCATCATCAATCATTAACAGCCTATTGCAGTCCACTGCTGGACATAGGCCTCTCCAGTTGTTAGCCACATAGGACAAACTTCTGGAGGATATGTATTGTGTTATATAAGTGATTTGTATTGTTTAATACAGATAATGATAAAACTCATCATACATGGCACGGTTATTTGAGTATGATCTATATACGTTGTTGTTGAATGTAAGTTTGTGTGATTGTGCATAAGCTCGGGGGGATCCAAACAATATCACCAGATGCAACTAATCCATATTATCATAACTATCTATCTATCAGCCGGTTTATTTACTGACACCATTCCATCGCAGTTCTTTAACGAGCAATAACGGATATTAAAGCACATTGTTGATAGCTGTTTACGACTCGAAGCACATTAGTCACCGCAACTTCAAAATGTTGTTGACTAAGTATGTACCGCGAGTGTTGAATAAACAAATGTGTTTGTTTTTATCACGGCTCTGACGTAAAGATATCTATGAGTATATCTGAAAGCCTACTACTTACTAGTAATTTTACCACCAGACAAGTAGAGTCACGGCATAAAGGCATCGTGCAAGTCCCAAGGACTGAGTGAAGGCAAGAGTGAAACGGTATTTTCTGGGTAAGCGTGCTTCAATATCACTTAACATCTGGTGAATTGAGGCCAAGCGTAAAACCATAATGAATAAAAAATCTTCTGTATACTGGACTAAGATATTATAGAAGATTTTTGCAAGTACCACCTAAGGCTACCTAACAGCTTTTATTTGAAAAGAAGTGGAACTTTTGTCTGACCATTTTGGGCTTTTTGGCCATTTTACACATGCTGAATAGCACGCCAAATAATTTTACATACATACATAGTCTTAAAAACATAACCCCTCTTCTGGCGCAATCGGGTAATAAATGTCATAGTGCATAGAGTAGACTCGTGTCTTAACAGGAAACACTTTAATTGGAAAAGTTTGAGAACCAACTTCTACATGGAAGTGATAGATTGCAACAAGTTGTAGTTACGGACGAAGACTTGATACACTAAAGTTGAGCATTGCCTAGACCTAATATACTGTGTTAGGTCTAACTATGTGTATAGTCCCACTGCATCATAGAAATAAATAAATAACCTCAGTCATGCCACGCTGGGTCACACATCGCACCTAGTCCCAAACTAAGCCGAAGCTTGTACTATGGGTACTAGATAGCTGGAGCGGAATACATTGAAAAGAAAACACCCACACACCCAGACCAATACAAACAGACATGTTCAACAAATGTTTGTAATTACAGGAAGCCGTTCCTTAAGAAGCGATGTAAAGGAGCGGCCTATCATATTTCCGCCCCAAGCCAACCTCACCTGCCCGTGGTGCATACTGCCGAATAACAAACGAGGCACTGGCAAGCGACTGCACGCGGTATAACCATCACAATTGAAGGCGTAGCTAAATACCACAGACCCATGACGGGCAGCAGCGTCACAGGAGCGAGAAGCTACGCCCTACGATCACCAACTCGTCTGCCCAGCATGGCGATTATATCCTCCAGATGTTTGCCCTAAGTGGCGAACAACTGGAGAGGCCTATGTCCAGCAATGGATTGCAATAGGCTGATTCCTTAATAACCTTGTTCCATCCGCCAAACTTTTTGCTCGTCATGTGTCTTTGCCCATTACCTTCTTGTATTGGTTGTCAATATCTTAACTAATATTATAAAGCTGAAGAGTTTGTTTGTTTGGACGAGTTAATCTCAGGAACTACTAGGCTATATAACATTACGCTGCAACTATTAGGAGCGAAGAAATAATGGAAAATGTAAAAAAAAACGGGGAAAAAATAACTAAGTATTCCACGCGGACGAAGTCGCGAGCACAGCTAGTAGAGAATAAAGATTCACGGTATTAGTTCCAGGTGTAGAATTGGCGAATGAGGGAAGAGGGGATGTGGCGCCCGCGCCAGCCTCGCCGGACTCCGTCACTCACTGCGTCGTGGGAGGAGCTCACGCCTTTATACTCAGAGTAAGTTCACATCATTTACACTGTTTAAATCTATGCCTTTTCATACGGTACGTAGCAAGTTTTATGGCAAGCCTCAAGGTAATATAAGTCATATGTAAAGAGAAAGTCATCAAAATCATCTTGTAAGAATACTAAGACTTCAGCTGCGTCACCAGAATGAGAGGCTACACCCTGCGATCGCCAACCCGCCTGCCCAGCGTGACGTATATGAGTAAAAAGGCCTCAGAGTGTTTTCCCAAGATGACCAGACATGTTCTGGAAGAGACAACAATAACTGGAGAGGCCTATGTCCAGCAGTAGGCTGCAATAGGCTGATGATGAAGAATAATACAATATAAATATATAGAATGGTTATTTTTTCCGCGAAGCCAAATATTTATTTAGTCGACACTCAGTTCAAATTCTTTGAACATGTTTCTTGTCGGTTTCTTCTCGGTAGAATGTTGTTTTCCGAACCGGTGGTAAGACGATTTTTAAGTGTTTTTATGAAACTTATACGAATAAAAATTATTTTCACTTTGCTAAATTCTTTATTTCTTTGCAGATAACAAGTTTCTTCGGCCTGGCGCCGCTGCGGTTCGAGCCGCGAGCCAATGGATTCACAGTTTCGATATCTTTTGCCATGACCGTTTATAGTTTTATATTGGTTACAATTTTAAGTGAGTACATTATTTTAGCTATTTCTCTTTATAGTAGCCTTAGAATATGAGTTATCAACCGTTCTCAGTCATCATCAGACTATCACAGTCCACTGCTGGACATAGGCCTCTCCAGCTGCTCGCCACTCAGGGCAAACATCTGGAGGATATGCCCATAATCGCCACGCTGGGCAGGCGGGTTGGCGATTGCAGGACGTAGCTTCTCGCTCCGGTGACGGTGCTGCGCGTCATCGGCCTGTGGTATTTAGCTACGCCTTCAAATAAGGTGGCTATACCGCCACTAGTCGGTTGCCAGCGCCTCGTTTGTTATTAGGCGGGATGCACCACGGGCAGGTGAGGTTGGCTTGGACGAAAGATGATAGGTCGCTCCTTGTGTCCCCTTACCTAATCATAAAACGCCTTCCACAGTTCTGAATTAGACTCTATTATCTCCGCAGTAGCGTCGACAATCTTCGGCCTGGTGGCGGAGATCAACGTGGGTGTGGAGCTGTCAGTGCGCATGTCCTCGCGCATGTCGCAGGTGGTGTCCACGTGCGACGTGCTGGTGGTGGTGGTGACGGCCGCGGTGGGGGTCTACGGAGCTCCTAGGAGGATGCGGGACATGCTCAAGGTCATGGACAGGGTGGCTACGGTGAGATGGTTTCTTTAAAATAGGTAGAAAATAGATCCTACTTCCCCATGACTACCTTTGAAATTAAGAGCATAGGGCATAGCGAATCTTCGCTCGAATTGAGCCGCCCGTCCGGGGAAGGACCTCCAAGAGAGGTAGGGCATAGCGAATCTTCGCTCGAATTGAGCCGCCCGTCCGGGGAAAGACCTCCACCCTATAGAATACCGCAGTCAAATGACCTCTGGGTCGTGTTTCTGCCGGTGAGTAGGGTTTCCGGAGCTCGTGGGGAGTTAGGGTTGGGCCGGCATGGCGGTGGCAACTGACAAGTAACTGACCAGTTACTTGCCCGTTGTCACAGCGACTTGGGCTTCTCTTTCGCTTTCCATCAGGCGTAGGGAAGCCATTATGTCGAGCCACTATAAAAAAAGGCAATATCTTTATATGCGTCAAGTCTTTAAGAATCAATATGCAGTTAGTATAGTAGGACCAGTAAATAATTGGTAGGTTCGAAGGCACTCAGCGCCATTTCTTTGATAACACTTCAGGATCTAAGTAGGGGACATTCCACGAAGTCTAAAAATACGAATACTTTGACGTAATTTAAGTCTCTTTATGGTAACTAGCCATCTCAAAGTACCAAAACTGAGGGGGCCCGGTTGCCAGGTAGGTTAATGGATGAATTTGCGATAAGCAATTTATCAGTGTCCAAATGTCCACCTAATTCATTTAACGATCTGCGTACTTTGCGAAATTTTGTGTGTGGCTAGATAATATACGCTAACATCTTTCTAAGATTCTTTGCCCTATAAAGTTTACCCTTGTACTATTAATTAGGTTAATACTTTTCTTCTGGCTAAATTAGAAGTAGCCCTGCGAAACTAAAGCCGTGTATTCGAACAATTGGAATGAGATGATTTTTCTATAGTACCAAAGAAAGTTCTTGTAGAAAAAAAGAGAGGTAAGGCATAGGGAATCTTCGCTCGAATTGAGCTGCCCGTCCGGGAAGGACCTCCACCCTATAGAATACCGCAGCCAAATGACCTCCGGAAGATTTACCGCCGCAAGTAGGGTAGGGGAGGGAGGTCCTGCCTCTTTCGTGTGCTTAATAGTCGTGGATGCCACCTAACAACCGAGAGGACCCCGGTTCAAATCCCGGGTACAGAGTTTTTATAACTGTTACTGGAATTTATTGCGAGTAGTTACCATATGAACTCGTATTATGTAATTCAGCCGTACACTACCCCAAATTTACTTCTGTCGAATCTTCTTTCTCAGTCTGAAGTACCAGGCTAGCATAAATCTAGAGCGTTCTTCTTACAGGTGGACACGACAGTGAGCGGGCACTACTCGCTGGTCTCTGAGCGGAAGCTCTGTGCGTTGCTGCTGGCCATTCTCCTCTTCTTTTCGTGTTTGATCATCGACGACTTCTGCTTTTATACGCTGCAGGCAAAAGAAGTACATAGAGAATGTGAGTGTCCTAATTTTTTTTTGATCTTCGTATGTTTTTTTCCACTGACCCAGGATTATTAAGTGGACGTTTGCAGGCTGATTATGATGATGATGAAGACTTCGAAGTAAAAACGTATAGAAGGGAATTGGGATGTAAGGGATCGACCTATCATCTTTTCGCTCCAAGCCACTCTCACCTGCCCACGGTTCATCCTACCGAATAACAAACGATGGAACACAAGCCCAGCTTTATTTTTTTTGTAGGGCCTCCAAATGTTCCCGCAAAGTCGCGAAACACTGGGGAGGCCTATGTCGTCTTGTATGCCAGTTGTATGTGTATGCCAGTAGTGGACTGGCTGAAGATGACCTAACCACCCACCCTGCTGTTCCAGGGGACATCGTGCTGAACTACATCGGCTTCTACCTGCTGTGGTACGTGGTGCTGTTACTGGAACTGCAGTTTGCGTTCACGGCACTCTCCGTGCGCGCGCGCTTCAGGGCGCTCAACGACGCGCTTGCTCTCACAGGGCGGAGCCTCAGCGTCCCTGGTAAGCAGACACCTCTTGCAGTGGGCACTATGGGCAAGTGCCCAGGGCCCCGCGATCGCCCCTCAGCTCAAATACAGCTCAGCAGTTCCTGTCAGGGCCGACGAAATAGTCTTTTTTCAAAGACAATAGGGGCCCCATTATCCTTATATGTCCAGGGCCTGCAATAGGTTAAAGACGGCCCTGCTGGTAAGTACAGACACTGGTACAGCCAGCATCAGATGTATGTGAGCACATTATACCACTCATCCTGCAAGGGTGCATTAGCGTTCTTGGTGAATTAAAGACTTTGGTATTATCCTTTGGTCTACGGATGTGATACGTAGAATGTCACGTTCACTGGGCACAGTCTAAACGTCTCTGATGAGTACAGACGCTGGTATAGCCAGTATCAGATATATGTATGCACAAAAACTACCCAGCTATCCACCTGTCCTGAGTCCTGAACTACCTGCTGTGGTATATAAGCTGCCGTCCATCACCACTAAAGATGTCCAATCAAATTAGAATCAAAGTAGCTATGTGGTGTGAAAGATTTCTAGTTGGAACATGATTCGAAAAAGATTTGCAAGACTTTTTCGAATCATGTTCCAACTAGAACATTTTTTGTGAAGTGTCATTCCAAGAATCTGGGGGCACTGCAGTGCCCCCGCCAAGTCGAGCAAAAAAGCGGCGCGGACGTACCATCCTCTTCTCGAAGTAGTTCGGGCCATTTTCAACCACCTAAAACTTCGTTTTGGATAAATTATTTATTTCCAGAGAAATAAAGGTAACCTTCCAAACATTTCAGTTGAGAAGATAAAGAAGCCGACGCCGCTGAACATCTTCGCCATCCGCGTGACGCCGGTGGACGCGGCGCAGCGGCCTGATGACGTCAGCCTGCTCATGGACGTCACGCCCAAGAAGCGGCACATCATCGTGAGGAGGAGCGGTAAGGTCTTAATCAATGTGAAAGAAGTGGGATGTAAGGGAGCGGCCTATCAGCTTTTCGCTCCAAGCCAACCTCACCTGCCCGTGGTGCATCCTGCCGAATAACAAACGAGGCGTTGGCAGCAGACTGGTGACGGTATAACCATCACAATTGGAGGCGTAGCTTAATACCACTGACCGATGACGGGCAGCAGCGTCACCGGAGCGAGAAGCTACGGGCGTTGCGATCGCCAACCCTGCCCAGAGTGGCGATTATGGGTATATCCTCCAGATGTTTGCCCCCAGTGGCGAACTACTGGAGAAGCTTATGTCCAGCAGTGGACCGCAATAGGCTGATGATGATAATGATGAATGAAAAAATTGTTGGTTACCATTAATAGCCTCCGAGATATCACAATTTCAAAATCATCAATATTGAAGAGTCCATAAACGCTTCATAAACGGCTACATGCAAATGACGTCATTTGCATATCATAATCATCATCAGCCACTTGCGGGCCCTGCATGCTGGACGTAAGCCTCTCTATTATTGGCCTTATTAATATCTCATTGTATCATACTTTTTGCAAATATTTCTATTTCCAATTCCGTGCATATTATGCCTTAAGTTGTATGCTTCATGTAAGAAGTTTGTTTGATCGAATATTTTGACCATTGAATGTTGAATGATCGAGAATTCCGCTTTTCGGCGAGAGATTTTCCGCTCGAACCCTTCATTTCCGAGAGAGATATTTCCGAACGCATTTGTGAATAGACCCAGGAATTTGGAACTGAACACTAATAGGATGCTCTTAGCTTAGTGGTAACCGATTGGTGGCAGTATAACCATCACGATTGAAGGCGTAGCTATTTAGCTATCATCATCAGGTCATCAGCCTGTGGTATTTACCACAGGCTGATGACCGGCGGCAGCGTCATCGTCAGCGTGGCGATTATGGTTAAAGCCTCCAGATGTTTGCCCTAAGTGGTGAATAACTGGCGGGGCCTATGTCTGCTATAGACTGCTATAGGCAAACTTCGATAGGTCTTGGTGGTAAATGAATGGACTGCAATTTTGATAGGCGCTGATTTGTCGTAATCCCGAGGATACAGCTGACGAACGTGGTGATACAATATTGGCGGTTGGAGGTTCACGTTCGAGGATGGTGCGCGGTAGCCGTCTTGATGTAGTGAGTGAATAGGGACGACTGTGGCGATGACTGCGCGCGCGCCGATGCATGTCAGGACCTTCCGCCCGCGCGTCCCCTCCCGTGCATCGACACTGTTGATGATGATTAATACTTTTTCCAGTGAACGGTGAGCCCCGCCTCATCGTGAGTCCGTGTGAAGCCATCCACGGGCTGGCGTCGCTGCACGGCGCTCTCTGCGAGGTGGTGCACCGGATCGACGCCAGCTACGGCATCCCACTCGTGGTCATACTCATCTCCACGCTGCTGCACCTCATAGTCACACCTTACTTCCTCATCATGGAGATTAGTAAGTACACTATGACCTTGATTTTATGATTTTTAGGGTTCCGTAGCCAAAATGGCAAAAACGGGACCCTTATAGATTCGTCATGTCTGTCTGTCTGTCTGTCCGTCCGTATGCCACAGCCAGTTTATTCCGAAACTATAAGAGCTACATTATTGAAATTTGGTACGTAGATGTACTCTGTAAACCGCATTAAGATGTGAAAATAAAATCAGAAAAAAGTCCAAAATTTTTGGGGTTCCCCATACATAGAACTGAAACTCAAAATTTTTTTTTTCATCAAACCTATACGCGCGAGAGACTCTTCTAAAGTGGTAAAATGTGTGTCCCCCCCCCGTAACTTCTAAAATATGGGCATGATAAAACTGAAAAAAATATATGATGTGTATTACTATAGAAACTACTAACGAAATTTGGTTTGAATGAAATCTAGACAGTAGTTTTTTTTTAAACGTCATAAATCAAATTACCTAATTTTTTCATTCAATCAGTGGTACGGAACTCTACGTGCGCGAGTCCGACTCGCACTTGGCCGGTTTTTCTCTTCGTCAGGTCAACATTGCTCACATCGTATGGTTTACCCATAAAACCCTAATACCTAAAGAGAGGTACCTAGGTAGAGGTAGGGCATAGCGAATCTTCGCTTGGATTGAGCCGCCCGTCCGGGGAAGGACCTCCAGCCTATAGAATACCGCAGCCAAATGACTTCCGGGTCGTGTTTCTGTCTCGTGGGGTGAGTGCTGCATCGGCAGCCGGGTTTAGGGTTGGGCCGACCAGTAACTTGCCCGTTGTCGTAGCGACTGGGGCTTCTCTTTTGCTTTCCATCAGGCGTGAGGAAGCCATTATGTCGTGCTAGTATAAAAAAAATACATTATGACCTTAGATATTTTTTATATTTCATATAATGGCACATCATAGTGGCCTCCCCCACATGGAAACCCAAAGAAAAGCTGCGGCAACGAGCAAGTAACCAGATCAATCTTTTGCCAGTTGCATACCCCATGTCAGTACACTACATAGCTCTGGCTATGCACAGACTGAACCCAAACGCGACCCAAGGTACTTCACGAGTGTTTCGCTGAGAACACTACCACTGGTTTATTGGTTCCTTTCTCAGTCGTTAGAGTTGACTACGCCAGTGACCCACAGGAAGAAAGGGCGCCGATTTGTATTCTTTTCCGCATGGAAAAATTACCACAAACTGCTTCTTAATACCCCGTTTGAAGGGTCACACACCTCCGTTCTTGATAAGGATAATAGTAATAGATAGTTTAACAGAAAAATAAAGAAATATTGCATTGTTTCCAGTCATATCATCACACAGAATACACTTCCTGGTGTTACAATTCCTGTGGTGTGCCACGCATCTGCTGCGGATGTTTGTGGTGGTGGAACCCTCGCACTATACTATAATTGAGGTGAGTCCATTCATATTTACATCAGCGCCATCATTATAATATTAGCTGTGTCCTGACGTTCTAAGCATCCACTTTATTTATTTAATCTTTATCTATAACTAGCTGCGTCCCGCGGTGTTACCCACGGTTCCTCGTTGCATTTATTCAAATTTTTCCGCCGTAAGAACCATCCTTGGACTTCAATGAACACAAATGTATTTATTTATTTATATATATTTATTTTCATACATGTTGGTGTATATTTACTTATATAATATAATTAAACAGTTAGCACGACTTTGCCCCTCTTCAAAATAGCACACTTCCTCTACCTGAAGGTTGTTTGGAAGAGATCGCTTACTAGTGATAACTAAATTGTATCACTTATTGTCTGTAATACCTTGTCATAAATGTTTGTATTTTGTGCAATAAAGAATATCTATCTATCTATCTCTTCACAGGGCAAGCGGACGGAGGGTCTGGTGTGCCGGCTGATGACGTCAGTGCCGTCGACGGGCTCGCTGCCGTCCCGCCTGGAGCTGTTCTCGCGGCAGCTGATGCTGCGCTCCGTCTCCTACGCGCCCATGGGCATGTGCACCCTGGACAGGCCCCTCGTTGCCTCCGTACGTTATACATATCTTCTATATCTATACTTATAATAAATCTGTAGAGAGGTCAATTCTGTACATTAAATATTTTTTCAACTATGATGCCAAAAATGCAATCAGTAAGGCGCGTTAGTGACCGCAGGAGGTTTTATTTGTACATAAGTAAACAATTCTGCCTGTTCCCTGATGTTCCCTTAGTTGTCTTCTATGACACAGTCCACGGGATGAGATGGGGAATGTAGATTCCGTAGATTAAAAATAAATAAATAACCCACGACATGCCACGCTGGGCCACACAGCGCCATCTAGTCAAGTCAAGTCAAGTCAAAATACCTTTATTCACATAGACTTAAAATAAGCACTTATGAATCGTCAAGTAAAAAATAATGTAGAAATACAAAAAGTAAAGTAAGAATGTGAATAAAAGCAATTTAAAAGAAGCTACCGCCGTGTTCGGAAAGTAGATTTCTACCGAGAAGAAACGGCAAGAAACTCGGTAGTTACTCTTTTTAAATCGCCAATTGTTACATGTTTAGGTATTACAACATTTTTTAATATTTTAAAGTTAAACAATGCAAAATAAAAGTTGAGTCTATACAATGCAAAGTTTACTACGAAGCAGCAGTCCAAGAGATGTTGTCGTTGAGGAAATCTTCTACTCTATAATAGCCCCCTTTTATAAGTAAGGACTTCATGTATGATTTGAATTTGTGAATGGGCAGTTCAACATTATGTTCCGGTAACCTGTTGAACATTTTGATACCCAATCCTACAAACGACCCACTCACCTTACTCAGCCCCAGACGTGGAACGGCAAGCTTGTGCTTATTTCTAGTGTTTAAATTATGATTATCTGAATTTTTATTGAATTGACTTAAATGTTTACGTACATAAACAACACAGTCAAAGATATACTGTGATGCTACCGTCATTATGTTAATTTCTTTAAAAAGTTCTCTAAGTGATTCGCGTGTCTTTAAACCATATAAGTATAGCGCGGATGGCCCGCTTCTGCAGTACAAAGATTGTTTGTATGTCAGCAGCTGACCCCCATAATAGAATACCGTATGACATAATGCTATGGAAATAACTGAAATAAACAACCCTTGCCGTTTCAACGTCAGTCAAAAGCCGGATTTTCCTTACCGCATATGCAGCTGAACTAAGCCTTCCAGCCAGGACAGCAATATGAGGACCCCATTGCAACTTCGAGTCTAGTCCCAAACTAAGCCGAAGCTTGTACTATGGGTACTAGACAACTGATAAACATACTTAGATACATTTTTTTTACCCAGACCAATACAAACAGACATGTTCATGCACACAAATGTTTGTAATGTATGGGGATCGAACCTACGATCCTTGGCTCAGAAGGCAGAGGTCACTACCAATTGAGCCACCGATCCAGTCAGATTATGACTCATATAAAACTCTAATTTTCTGTCGCTGGTTTAAATACAACTCTATATAAATTTTATTTCTAGCACTTGCTAATGAACATATTTTTTGTTTCTACAGATTCTTGGAGCTGTGACGACATATTTAGTGATACTTATACAATTCCAGAGGTATGACATATAATTTTATACAGAATCGGACGTATGTACCTAAACTCAAACTAGTCATTGTATAATTTATATTAGGTGTTTGTAAGGCAGTTTATACAATAAACAATTAAGATTAATCTATTTCCACTTATTTATAAAGTTTACCTAATTAGCCTAAGAGTTAAGAATAAAGAGTCGAACATCTGTTTAAAGAATCAGCCCTGCTGATATTGAAAATGCGACGTTTTTGTAGATGTATGGAAGTTTGTTACTTTTTCATGTGAAAACCACTGAACGGATTTGAATGAAACTTTACAGAAATGCAGTTCATCGTCAGATGAATACAGAGGCTGTAATTAATAAGAATATTATCATTTCTTACGACCCCGATAAAGCCGCGAGCTGGATTCAACGTAAGCAGTATATCATGTACGCTCGTAATTCCGGATCAACCTAAACAACTTTTATACAACAGCTGAGCAAATAACCTAGATAGCAAGACATTCCGTGCCTTAGCAAGATAATCCCGGCCTTAGGTAACGTTGGAAAGTGTAATAAAGCATCTAGCATGCATTTATCTGTGCACACTGCACATCTACCGACGTCGTAATTCTGGGCCATGTCACAAATATGAATAAATAAATAAAATAAATAAATAACCCAAGACATACCACGCTGGGCCACACACACTATCTAGCCCCAAACAAAGCCGAAGCTTGTACTATGGGTACTAGATAACTGATAAACTTACTTAGATATTTTTTTTTGTATATAAATACATATTATACATAGAAAACACCCAGACCAATACAAACAGACATGTTCAATGTTCATGCACACAAATGTTTGTAATGAGTGGGGATCGAACCCACGACCCTTGGCTCGGAAGGCAAACCAATTGAGCCACCGAACCAGTCATTGAATGAATGAAAGCTTATGCTGTTTGAGGTGGGTGTGTATCACACCGATAAAACTATAGCATAATATATCTGTCTGGAACTGGAACACTAAAGTTGCTGATCTTTTCAAAGGTTTTAATCGCCTGCAATTTGGAGAGTGTGCGACGGAATTGAATATGATACCTTCTTCCCCGTTTTGTCATCGGTCGAGCAGGGACATAGCGAATAGGCATCATTATATCATGCAAATCTCAAACACTTGGATAGTACATCTCGCCTCAACTTGCATAGTACGTAAAGCAAAACTATAAAACTAATTGCCGGGCTCCTTGATCCCCGAGAGATAATTATAATCTTCTGATGTTCAAGTCAAGAGAGAGCCGGTAGACTGCTGGATGAATTCCATCGTAGATTGCAATATCACTTAACATCAGGCGTACTGCGGCCAAGTGCAAACGCCTTTCGAATACGTAGTACAAACAAATAAAAAATCATACATATCAAGTAATGATGCTGCATCCAGCACCATACCTACGTCGTAGGTATTCTTCAAAAATGGGGGTTGCGACCTCCATTGCGAAATACCTTCGCTCGTTTCTCTTAATACATTAGTTAATAGCAGTCAAGTTTCACTATTGAACATAAGAGAAAGGCAAACTATTAGATAAAAAGTGATAACTTCGATAAATCAGACACATTACTATGAGTAGGTACTGAGTAGCATAAAGGTTCTATCGGCTTGGCCGAGATTGCGGACTGCACGCCATCCGGCCATTTGCAGACAGACTCATCCAGATATCTATCTTAAATGAAAAAGAAAGAAAAAAAATTTATTAGCCCGCAAATTGACACACAGACAGATTTACACATTAAGAGCGCGCATACAGAATTCGACGTATTTGCGGCGAAACTGGTATTTTCGGGCGAGCTATTATCAGAAAAAACGATTTTTTTAAAATAAGAAACATAGTTTTTTACATAGATAAAGTATTCAAGCAGTGCGTAGGCTAGATAAAATACAACATTTACTAGTATATTTTTGTTTATCACAGATCTCCCGTAAGCCGATTCGCAAAAATGCGAGTCAGAGTCAATTTCGAAAGTCTTAATATCAATTGCATTACATACATATGTTTCAAATATATGTTTATACAATAGCTTATATGGTCTATTAGTGCACTAGATAAAAAAACTTTCAAAAATGTGTTATTAAATTGCCCAAAATAATTTTTCAAAATAAGCTCAATTCACACTTTTCAACAGTGTTTTTCTAGTAGAAAACACTGTTTCTTTGAGTTGAAATTTTGTGTAAATGTAAAAGAAGTGTTTCTTAAGTGCACTAAATTATTATTTTATTAATATTCTATGCCTGTTATTTTATACGATTTTTTTAAAAGTGACTATAAAGCCACGCGCGCGACGCTTGCCGATTCAGTCCAAATCGGGTCATCCCAGAGGGAGGACGTGCCGCTCGCTGCTCCGCTCACGCACACATACGCACAACCACTTTTATGAGCGTATACCGCTCTGCGCGCGTGCAACTCCACGAGTTTGATACTTTGTAATATTATTTTTGTATGGAAATTTATTAAGTTAAAATAATGTACTAAATTAATGAAATGATTTAATGTTTAGTCATGAGTATCAAATACAAACATCAGGATTATTATAATTACTATTATCTACAACCACATTTGCTAAATATTTCAACAAATTAATATGATTATTTGTTTATTAGTTCACTAATGAAGTTACAAAGTAAGGCTATTCCAATGATTATTATTATGCTCGTTAACATCAATGGTCAGAAACAACTTCCATGAAGAAACAGATAAGGAGATTCATTTGAGTTGGGAGCATTTAAGGAATCTACGTCACATGTTCACGACTATAAATAAAGGCATACAATGAAGCTGAAAGTCCTAGAAATCCCATAGTCGAGTTATTATTAGTAAAATTATATGTGTAAGATGGATGATAAAATGTTTGATAGTATGCACGAAATTGATCTATTTAGATTTAGATAAATCGATCTTCGAATCCAATTTTGGAATTGTCGCTTAATTGTTTAGTGTGGAATAAGTGAATCTTTGTGTCACAATAATAACAAGTATCTAAGATTAAAATTAAATCGATCAAAGTGGTCAACAATGGGAGAAGCCAATGTCCAGCAGTGGCCTGTGAGAGGCTGATAACGATATGAGATTACTACTTTCATTCAGATAGTATTAGAAAGAAGTAAAAATTATATTTTATAGTTTCAAAATGTAAAACCAAAATGCAATATGATAGTTGTGAAATGTATGGCCATTACGGTTACTAGGGGTGATTTTAGCGAAAAGGCTGGTAAGATACGGATATGTTACGGTAACTTATTTACATATATTACGTTAAAATTACCGGCTACGTATGCTGAATGGTGGTATGGCGATGAGCAGGGCGAGCATGTAACTTGCAGTATGCAAGTCGCAAGGCGCAACGTTGCCAATGAGGGCTACCGTTTTTGTAATCACCAGAGGGCGCCACTGTATAGTGAGGTCTTCGGGCATAGCTGTTAAGGTTTGTTTTATGCATGTGACGACTATTTGGTCGTTATAAGAAGGAGGCCATAAGTTTCCAAAAGGCAAAACTGTTTGTCTACGGTTAATAAACAAACCAGTGAACTAGCTTTTCTTTCAGACCGCTAATTTTTATGCCTCATTTTCTCGGCTCCGCTTTTAAAGCGCAGATAATCACTGAGCCGTGTCTCATATTTTCGAAAATTAATGCCAGCTATGCCAAAATTGCACAAAATTATTTAATTTTCCGCAATAAACTCGTTTGACCCACAGAACCTATGTAATTTGACATTTCGGATACCTCACGCTACACTAGCACCTCTGGTAGCGAATTCACACGCGATATGGGCGCCCTCATTAGAGCAGCAGTTTGCCATAATAGGTATTGTTATTTCTTTTATTTGCTTCGTCGCCGTCATTGGAATTATGTTAAATTCGAAATATTATTAAGTAATTAATTAATTCAGTTTAATTTCCAAAATGTCGATTTTGGGGGGAAAAGGTAGGAGCCAAAATTGTTCGGAAATTGACTCTAGAACTTTGTTTCTTTTCATTCATGCCGTAAAAAGTACAACATAGACGATAATCATACAGTTTTGAATATGTCGCGGTTTGCGAGTTTTATTTCCAAAATATCGATTTTAGGGAAAAAGGAAGGAACCAAAATTGTTTAAAAATTGATTTCCTACAAGTTTAGTCTTCTTAATTTAGACCGTAAAGTAGAAAATAAATGAGATAATGACAACATTTTTACTTGCTGTTGTATTTAATTTTAATTTTCTAAATACCGATCCTAGACAATTTTTGAATATACACAAGAGGACTCATCATACCTACCTATTCAGATAGCTCGCCTTTGTAACCTGTCCATTGCATCATTTATAAAATTGCGTACAAGCAGTATTCTACGCAAGATTTGTGCCTTATACAAAAAACAGCGCTGGTGAGTCGTGATACATTCTTTCAGAATCAGGTTCAGGACACCTATTTTAGAGAATGCTGCAGTAGTCAATGACTCCTTCAATGTAACCCTTAGGATTCGGGTCACGACGAATATTCATCCCGAGAATAAGTGATGGATTGGTCAAGCTGGATAGGAATTGGTTTTAGTTGTTGTAGGCCATCTGGGGTTTCTGCTACGAAACACAAGCACAACTTTCAGCACAAGCATCAGTAGGTATACATGATCTCTGTGATCAGTGCATAGGAGACTTAGGACCTTAATTCAAATTGACAAATTGTTTACAAACTAATCTTTTTTGAATGATGGCAACCAGCCTCTTTGTGAGATCCATTTCTGCTGAGTTAAAATGAACAAAGTAATTTTTACAAGTTAATATATAAAACGGGTTAGAGTTATATCGTGGCAACCACGGAGACTGCTCTTTCCTTGAGTAATAATACAAACACCTAAACACAGAACAAACACAAATGTTCAGCACACGAATGTTTGTCCTGGATGGGAATCAAACTCACGACCTTTGACTCATGATCAGAAGGCAAGGAAAACACAGTAGGGATTATTGATTTTTATAAAGCAACATTAATAATGTCAATCACTCACACAATACCTTTGGATAGGTAAGTACCTGGTACATATAAAGATAGAAAGACAAAAATATTGTTATATTTTTCTTAAACCTTAATTAATAAGCGCTTAAGAATAATGTACTCTAAAGTGTTTAAATATATTTAATAAGTACGCACCTATAATACACTAATAAAATATTTAGCAATAATAGAATTTTCAAATAATTTAGATGAATAATAAATTGTTAAGTATCAAAATATGTTCGTCCGACGCGCCCGGGGCGCGTCGCGCCGGAGTCTGCGTCCGACAGGCCGCTCACCCACACAGACACAAATAATGTCTATGTGTGTTTCGGAATCGGCTCCCGCGTGCGTTTCGAGTTGCTTAAAATTGTATGCGCGCTCTTAAGCAAAGCACAATAAATACAAAAAAGAAGTTGACAGCACAGATAATAGGAAAAGATATATAAGATATTGTCTATAATAAATAGGTACCTACATAAAGTTTAAATGCGCAGGCCAATAGGCTTCACCTCAGCATAATGCTGCCACGGCGCGGTATAGGTGTGCGCCGCGCCCGCGGCAGCGCTGGTATTCTGGTAAATGATATATCACATCACATTCATCAGATGAATATCACATTTTCTTCATCATCGATGCTACTCCTGACGAGAGCCTTCACTGCTGTCTTACAACACATAGGTACATTGTCTATCTTTTACAGAAGAACCCAATAACATGTTTTGGCCGGGGATTCAAACTCGAGCGAGACTTCTATAAGACCAACGAGGCAGTAACAAACAACCTGTGACTCTGACAACATACAAAGTTGTATAAACTGGCATCAAAACGGAGTACATTATATTAAAGAGCTCACTGTACGCTAGTACAGTCAGCATCGAATATTTGTGAGCATGTGACATATCCGTGTGGGTCCGGATTTAGAATAGGACCATTCCATCTCATCTCGTGGTTATCGTAGAAGACGATTATGGGATAATCAGGAAACAGGCAGCCTTTACATGGGTACAAATAAAACTGCAGTCACCTGCCTGCCAAGCGTGGCTTGGATTAGGCAAATCCCCTCAAGTGACAATTGTCATTGGAGGAGAGGAGAAACAGGGATACCTAGGTCAAACAATAGGAACGCTTAGAAAAAACTAAAACAAATTACTAATGAGTCAAATTAGCACTGCTTAAAATTATTATATAAACCTAATTGGGTCCAGAAGCGCCGACATGGTCGAGTCGTCTGAAGTGACTGTTTGGGTCACATTGTGTGGTCCTCTTGGCTGATCATAAAATATAATTTTCGTTGCAAACACTGGACACAGAATCAATTATATTGTTGTATATGATATTTGTTAGATAAATTAGATTTTTAATGTATTTAATAATTTTATATGAATTTTATTATTATTATTTTGACTTTTATAATGTGATTTAAATGAATTGATATTCTATTCTATTTGGCTGAAAATTTAATAATAATTTTTACATGCTTACAAACATCTGATGCTGACTGTACAAAGGCATCGTTCAATAACCGAAGGATCTATTATGCATAAATAATAACAACCTTTCCCCTGAAAGGTATAGTGGGTAAATATGACGGGGAAGTATCTTCAAAAATTGTAAAGTTTAAAGTATGGTAACATCTGGTGCCGCCAGGGCTACTGGTCTCTATATAATACATTTAGTTGTAGGTGTGAATAGCTAAGAGTAGAACAGTGAAGTAAGATCATTTAGTATAAATTTATGAATGTATATACCTACTTTAATCCTTTCCTGTCATAGTGGCACACAGTCGTCAAATGGAAAGTGAAAGTTTATCTTACTTATAAGGCCATAAAAGAGATATTCAGTACCTACTGCTATAGGGACCGTGCACAAACTATATGTAGGTGGCAGCACTACGTTGTTTAAACTAGGGTAAAACATTCAAGCTTATGACACCAGTTGGCAGCACCATCGATGTGCACGTTCCCTATATAAAAAAATTACAAACACACTTATATTTATTCTTTACTTGGAAGAAAGGTTGACTGGTAGAGAATGCCTACGCCTTCTGCAATAAAGAATAAATAAATAAATAACCCAAGACATGCCACGCTGGGCCACACAGCGCCACCTAGCCCCAAACTAAGCCGAAGCTTCATCATCATCATCATCATCATCAGCCCACATCAGTCCACTGCTGGACATAGGCCTCTCCCAATACTCGCCACTTCGATCGCTCCCGGGCCTCTCGCATCCAGCTCTTGCCAGCCGTCCTGCGCAAATCGTCACTCCACCTGGTCTGAGGGCGTCCTACACTACGTTTGCCGAGACGCGGTCTCCACTCTGAACTCGTTTACCGGTACTCGTTTACTCGTTTACCGTCTATGGTACTATGGGTAACTGATAAACTTACTTACATTTTTTTTTGTAAATAAATACATATTATACATAGAAAACACCCAGACCAATACAAACAGACATGTTCATGAACACAAATGTTTGTACTGTGCGGGAATCGAACCCACGACCCTTGGCTCAGAGGGCAGAGGTCACTACCAAATGAGCCACCGAGCCTGTCGACTATAAATAATAATATTGGTCGAGTCTCCTCACTGTAATTCATTAGACTGTGTCCCGGGACCGGTCGGCCGGCGGGCGGGGGCAGATGGCCTGCACCCTTGCATAATACATAGCTCGCTATATGACTCCGTGCAGCAATGTATACTGTAGAGCTGGATTTGCACGGCACTAAGCCTGTTTTCAGGTACCCTGTAAAACTGGGGATGTACTACTTACTGCCTTTGCTTTAATGAAAGATGACCTAAGAATGTAGCCGTTTTTCTAAAGGCAGTAATTTTAGTACCTATATTTCAAAGTCAAATCTCTTTATTTATATACGAACTCTTTTGCATCGATTAACAACTAGATGAATTACTATACCTCTTAAATTAAAAGGCTGAAATAGTTTATTGCTTCAACATTAAATAGTGCATAAGTAACCAAACATGAGATGGTATACCTACTAGTTATTCTGTTAGTTAACTGTACAAAAATAATTAAGTTAGAAAAAATCTTTCTTCACGTTTTTCGTACTAGACGAACTATTTTGCATCGGGGCTCGTAGAATTGAGACAAGCACATAAAAATCGTCAAAACAGTTAATTAAAAAGTATTAAACTACCGCCGGACAGTGGAGGTTTGCAGACTCATGACAATGATCATCAGGACAGGAGAAAGACGCTCGGCAGGTTCCTCAGTAGTCATTCGTTTTTATGTTGCGACGGGGAACAGTTTAAGAGATACTGAATTAGGAGGGTAGCCCTTATAAAGCAATATGTATGCAATGGCTATGAAGTCCGAGGGGGAAACAGGTGGGGTTTATTAAACAAATGGCTATTAAAACTAGTGTTAAGTTAACTGTATGGTGTACTAAAGAATATAATCTATTAAGTGGCTCTATCGCTATGAGCGATCTCTTCCAGACAATGTTTGGGTAGAGGGAAGCAATCAGGGTCAATTGCCTATTTGGGTATAAGGTTAAAAGTTGTAGGTATCTAAGGTTTAGAATATTTGATTATTTATAATTATAACACACCTACTCTTAAATATTACATGACTGACTCAATCAACTGTTGAATCAATATGATTTAAGGTACATAACATTTTCCAATACTGTTTGTGTACACCGATGTACAATACAAATATGATATATACAACAAAGAAATTGCCAGCAATATTCGATAACACAAAGTCACAAACTGAGTAGGTATAACAAATACTCCGGATATTAATGTAAACACATCGCATTCGAAAATGAAATACCTAAGTGAAAATGTTTCAAGCTCGTTCGATATGTGAAAATTGGCAATTATTTTGCCGCCAAATAGGCATTGATGGCATTTGTCGGTTAATTTTAAAATAACGTCAATAAAATGTGTTTACCAATTTATTCCCGCGGGATTTTAATGCTGCTTGATTTGGCTTATTTCATATTACATCTACACTAATATTATAAAGAGGAAAACTTTGTTTGTTTGGTTGTAATGAATAGGCTCAAAAACTACTGGACCGTTTTTAAAAATTCTTTCACCATTCGAAAGCTACATTATCCACGAGTAACATAGGCACAATTTTATTTTGGAAAAAAAAACTTTACGCGGACGAAGTCGCGGGCGGAAAGCTAGTATTTTATATTTTACTAGCTGTGCTCGCGACTTCGTCCGCATGGAATAGTTATTTTTTCCCCGTTTTTTTTTTACATTTTCCATTATTTCTTCGCTCTTAATAGTTGCAGCGTGATGCTATATAGCCGAAAGCCTTCCTCGATAAATGGTCTATTCAACACAAAAAGAATTTTTCAATTCGGACCAGTAGTTCCTGAGATTAGCGCGTTCAAACAAACAAACTCTTCAGCTTTATAATATTAGTTAAGATTAAGATGGGGAAACAGAATTTCGTTTGTTGTAATGCAGCTGTGGTGTGATTATAAGATGACATTAGGTACTTAGCTGAGTGAATGCCATTTTGGTTGCACTTTATAAATTAGTTTAACCCATTCACAGTTCGCGCGATAGACGCAATAGAAGCTTTATTCTCTCTTTATGTGGTGGCTCATTTCGCTGTGTGCCGAATGGAAAGTGATGCGGCGCGATCCACGCTGGGGTGTGGCGCTATGCCACACTATTACACGAAGTCCACCTGGGGACCATTTCATCGCTCTTCGGCAACCAAAGGTAGGTATATTTACCCTGAAAATATCTCGCCGTAGCCCTGAACAAAATGGCGTGGAGAATCCTACTTTTTTACACATTGCCGGTGTAACAGCAGGTACAGGATCTAATGGATAATTATATTCATAATAATACTAGCTGTGCCGGCGGCGTCGCACGCGTGGATATTGGGTTTCCAAAATAACGGACTTCCATAAAATGGTACCGAAATTTTAAGTTAGACCTCTAGCAATACATTGGTGAAAACCGCATTCAATTCCATGCAGTAGTTTTTGCGTGATGCGCGATCAAACATGCAGATAAAAATTTCTCCAGTTTTCCCCACACTTACCGTCACTGCTCTCCTATTGGTCGTAGCGTGATGAAAAGTACTGTGACCTGCCCAGGAGTATGAAGAATAATCGTACCAAGTTTCATTAAAATCCGTTCAGTAGTTATTTTTTATTAATAAAACAACGTGTTAATCGGGAACGAAGATGCGAGAGAGCGCATATGACAGTTTATTTTTTTTTTTTTAACCAAATATAAGTTACATCCACTTACACTAGATGGCGATGTTATTTTTATATGAACTAACACCCCCACTATAAAAATAACATCAATACATAACTTATTTCTCAACCAATCCCATAGCAGTTACAAAGGTTTTATGCTTCACTGAATGTAAACTCTTGGTAAGCAAATCAGCTGGCATATCAGCTGTACATAAGTATTCAACAACTACACATTTTTGAGCAACAATTTCTTTACAAAAATGAAAGCGTATATCTATATGCTTAGATCTGTTATGAAAAACTGGATTAAGCAAGAATGGATTAAGAATTTTTGTGCACTTTGGTTGTCATTGTACAGAACAATAGTATACAAATTGTCAGTAATTTCATATTGCAAGTTTTTTAAATAGACTGCTTCCTTACAACACTCTGATATCCCTATATATTCAGCTTCTGTGCTGGAAAGTGCAACAACTTTTTGTTTTTGGCTTAACCAAGATATTGCCGCCCCTGACAATTTAAAAATGTAGCCTGTAACTGACCTTCTACTTATGATATCACTTCCCCAATCAGCATCAACATAACCAATTATTTCAGAATTTAGATTTGCATCATATTTTAAAGCATAATGTTTGGTCTTCTTTAAATACCTTAAAATTCTTTTTGCATGAGTCCAATGTTCTTTTGTGTGACAATTATTAAACTGACTCATGTAACTAACTGAATAAGATATATCAGGACGAGTTAAAACAGATAAATACATTAAGCTGCCGATCAGCCTTTGATATGGTATACTGTTATCACATTTATTACCTGCACTTAAATTTAATTTACATTCCAAGGGTGTATCTGATGTATGACAATCCAACATATTAAATTTGACCAACAACTGATTAATATAACTTTCCTGATCTAATTTTACAAAGTTTTTATCACATACAACCCGCATACCCAAACATTGTCTGATCATACCTAAGTCTTTAATTTTGAAATTGTTTCCCAACACCTTTTTCAAGTTGTTTACTTCATTACAATCATTTGAAAATATGAAAAAATCATCAACGTACAATGCAATTACAGTTATACATTTCTTGTTTTTCTTTATAAACAGACAAGGCTCAAATTTAGATTTGACATAACCAATGTTACTTAGGCATTCATCAACCTTTTTGTACCACATTCTAGAAGACTGCTTCAGTCCATAAATAGCCTTTTTTAACTTTAGAACTTTACCATCATTTGCATTATCAAAACAATCTGGCTTTTGCATAAAAATCTCTTCCTCAAGTTTACCATTTAAAAATGCTGTTTTTACATCTAAATGTGTTGTTTTCAAATCTAATTGAGCCGTCAAAGCAAATAATAATCGTAAAGTAGAATACCTGACAACTGGGGAAAAGGTTTCCGTATAGTCCACTCCATGTCTCTGAGTAAAACCTTTTGCCACTAAACGCACTAATCACACTTCTTTTTCAAGACCCATTTACACTGAACTACACAACCATCATTTGGCGCATCCACAAGCTCCCAAGCCTGATTCTCATCAAAACTCTGCAGTTCTTCTTTCAATGCCTTTTTCCAAAATTCCTTTTCATGACCCGTAAGTGCCTCTTGTAATGTCATATCCGCAGATACCTGAATACTGTCATTTTTGACACTGCTGAAACCATATCTGTCAGGCTGTTTTCTTTTTCTAGTTTCTTTTGTGGTTGCAACAGTTTCCTGTACATTTTCTTCCACATCCTCATACTCGCTGGGTGTGTATTCTGAATCAGAGTCATTTGTTGAAGATTCATTGGATAAAAAGGTGTCGGACAGTTTTTCTTCTCCTGCCCCCACTGAAAGTGTTTGGTCTGATTCTTTTATAGTTTCATTTACACTCTCTTTTTCTGTCACTGTTATGGCAGTACTTTCCTTTTCAAGAACTATCACATCTCGACTAGTGCTTATCACATTCTTGACAGGGTTGTACACTCTATAGCCTTTACTCCCATCAGCATAGCCAACTAGAATACACTCCTGAGCTTTTCTATCCCATTTGTGTCTCTTTTCTTTTGCTATGTGTACCATCACCTTGCTGCCGAAGACTCGGAGGTGACTTATATCCGGTTTGGTATTATGCCATAACTCATAAGGGGTTTTTCCTTGTAGTACCGATAAACCAGTGCGATTGTGCAGATACACTGCCGTGTTTGTGGCTTCTGCCCAGAATGTCTTGCCTAACTGTGCATCAAAAAGCAAGCACCTTGCTTTCTCAACTACGGTTCTATTCATCCTCTCACATAGCCCGTTCTGTTCAGGCGAATATGGGCATGTTGTCTGATGAATAATACCTGCTTTCTTTAAATACTCGCTGAACTCAGCATTGCAAAATTCTCTTCCATTGTCACTTCTGAGAACTCGGATCTTTTTATTTGTCTGATTCTCGACTTTTGCTTTATATTCTTTAAAGCATGTCAAAGCGTCACTTTTGTTCTTTAAAAAATAAATAGCGGTCATTCTGCTATAATCATCCACAAATAATATGAAGTATTTTGAACCTCCAATGGAATTGCTCTCCATAGGACCGCAGATGTCTGTATGAATAATATTCAACAGCTCCGTACTTCTGCTCCCAACATGAGTAAAAGGCAGTCGAGCCTGTTTGCCCTCACAGCATATTGTACAAGTAGACTTTGTGATGTTTACTTTTTCTTTCAAGGTAAGTCCATCAACTGCATTTGTCATCTTATTTAAACAATCACTATTCACATGTCCAAGTCTGCGATGCCAAAGTTCACCAGATATGATTGCTGCTGCTGACAAATTCTCTTGAAGTTGTAACTTATAAACTCCATTTTCTAGTAATGCATAAGCAACCAATGTACCATTTCTATTGTATATATTACAGGCACTCTCAGTAAATACGACTTTATTTCCTTTGTGAATTAATTGACTTACTGATAAAAGGTTAGTCGTTAAGTCCGGTATGCAAAATACATTTTGTACATCAACATCAAAACTGCAATTGTCTGCCACTGTCACAATTTTAACATCGCCTGAACAGTCGATCGGGACTTTCCTTTTGTCCGCGACTATAATTTGTTGACCTCTCTTTTCATACGAAATATTCGTGAGCCAATTTTTATTTGGCGTCAGATGAACGCTAGCTCCCGAGTCAACATACCAGTCACTGTTGTTAAAGTTCCCGCTCAAAAAGATAGCACTGAACGCATTTGATTGTTTACTTTTATTATTCGATACTTCTGCTGTACACTGCGATTTGTAGTGACCTGTTTGTCTGCACCGATAACATTTAATTTCTCTCTTGACTTTTGTTGACAATGAACTTGAATTTCCATTTTGGCCGCCATGATTGTTACCTTTGTAAACCATAGACTTTCTGCCAGTTGTGTGTTGCCAGTTTTTATATCCGCTGGCCAAAGCACCGCTCACTGACTCATCATTCATTCCGTTTGACCCGTTTCCGGCTTCCATATCAAGTAACTTACTTTTAATGGCGTCTGTTGTGATTTGAATTCCTGAATGTTCGATGGCCATTATCATAGGGGCATATTTTTCTGGTAGCCCCGCAAGCAGTAATGAACCAATCCATTCGTCAGATAACTGAAATCCTGTATTACACAACTTTTGTCCAGTTTCGATAATTTGGGTCACGTATGCAATCATTGATGCACAATTTTCGAGCCTTATCGAAATTAAGTTTCTTAGTAAGGTTATTCTTCTTGAAAATCCGGTATCGTCGAATAAGGCCTTTAGTTTGTTCCACAATTCCTTAGTAGTTGCAACATTTCTTATGTGCACGTACAACGAAGAGTCAATCGTGAGAATTAATTTAGCTTTAGTTTTTGCATCATCCTCGGCAAACGTTCTTACATCTTCCTCTGATTTGATGCACTTCATCATACCTTCTAGGATTAAGAAGTTTTCTGCCGCAAAAACCCACTCGCTGTAATTTTCTCTGCCTCTTAGCTTCGGCACATTAACGATGTAATTTGCCGACATTGTTATCTCGTAGCACACTGTTAGTTTTCACTAAATCTCTAAGCTAGCTATCTAATTATCGTACTGCGAACGAAACTTTCGCTGAATAATTAGCTAAAACCTAATCGAGCACTCTGGGCCCATAACCTATTAATAAAACAACGTGTTAATCGGGAACGAAGATGCGAGAGAGCGCATATGACAGTTTATTTTTTTTTTTTTTAACCAAATATAAGTTACATCCACTTACACTAGATGGCGATGTTATTTTTATATGAACTAACATTTTTTCTATAAAGAACATACAGACAGACAGACAAAAATTTTACTAATTGCATTTTTGGCATCAGTATCGATCACTAATCATCCCCTGATAGTTATTTTGAAAATATATTTAATGTAGGTACAGAATTGACCTCTCTACAGATTTATTATAAGTATAGATATTTCATACGTTGCCTGAACACCCCAGGTATTCTATACATTGTCTAGGATTGCATAGAATCCCTGAATTATACACATTAACACATGCACGTAATTCAACACATGTTTTGTTTAATTTTAAATACAATTAGGTACGCATCCGGACGTTAGTGTTTCCCGGAAAGGAGGTACCTACGTACCCGTGGGACCAGCCATGATCCCGTGACACTCAACGGGTGCCGAACTACGTAACGTGCGTAGGTACGCCCTTGACATACGGGGCGCGTTGTAAAAAGGCCTCTGATTTTTTATTGTGTATTAAATGGACTATTAACATCTAATCTAAATTACAAAAGACCGACCGAACAATAGACTATTTGACTATATTTATTTTGTTTTTAACGATAGACTTCACAATTAAAAACAAAAAAATATATAACTCAAAGGTGACTGACTGACTGACATAGTGATCTATCAACGCACAGCCCAAACCATTGGACGGATCGGGCTGAAATTTGGCGTGCAGGTAGATGTTATGACATAGCAGTTTTGGCAGGCATCCGCTAAGAAAGGATTTTGATCAATTCTACCCCCAAAGGGATAAAATAATAAACTTTATTCTACGCGGACGAAATCGCGGGCAATGCTAGTTGAGAAACAATTTTGAAAGCATTAATAGTCTTCAAATTATAACTAACTATTAACTAGCCCAAAAACGTTACATACTTATCAGCTATGGCATATTACGTCACATGCTTATCGCAGCCCACTGCTGGACATAGGCGTATCCAATTGCTCACTACTGTTCTGAATCTCTTTGCATCCATTTCTCGGCAGACTTGAGTGCTAGTAGCTAAAATCAATATGAACATCTTGAATATGATAATTCTGAATGTCTCAGCTAAATTATTCTTAACTAAACGTGAAGTTAGTTATCCTATTATGCTAAACTGTTTAACATGCATGCACGAGTTCATAGTATTCATAGTATAGCAGATTCAAGAGTCAAGTTCGTAATACATAGATTATTACATAACGGTCTCAACTTAATTTTAGAGGATGGTCCAAATCATGAGTTAAAGCGAAAATGTTAGCTTTATTTGTAACGGACTAACTAGCCCAAAAACATTACATACTTATCAGCTACTACTACAGCAACTTTCTAAAGAACCAGCTCCCCTATTAGAACGCTCATCATCATTAGTCTTTAGTCACAGTTCACTGGACTACCTCTCCAGTTGTATGCCACTTTGGACCAGCACCTGGAAGCTTTACCCATAAACGCCACGCAGGGCAGGCGGGTAGGCGATAGTAGTTAGCTCCGGTGACACTGCTGCTCGCCATCGGCTTGTGGCTTTTTAGCTACTCATTCCATTGTGATGGTTATGTACGCGATGGGATGTAAGGGAGCGGCCAATCATCTTTTCGCTCCAAGCCAACCTCACCTGCCCGTGGTATATTCTGGCGAATAACAAACGAGGCGCTGGCAACCGACTGGTGGCGGTATAACCATCACAATTGAAGGCGTAGCTAAATACCACAGACCGATGACGGGCAGCAGCGTCACCGAGCTACGCCCTGCGATCACCAACCCGCCTACCAAGCGTGGCGATTATGGATATGTCCTCAAGATGTTTGCCCTAAGTGGTATACAACAGGAGAGGCCTATGCCCAGCAGTGGACTGCAATAGGCTGATGATGATGGTTATGTACCGCCACCAGCCGGTTGCCAGAGTTTCGATTGTTATTCAGCATGATGCACCACAGGTAGGTGAGGGTGGCTTGGAGCGAAAAGATGATAGGTCGCTCCCTTACATTATAACATAACGAAACCTTAATAGATTTCTGTGCAATACCTACCTATCTTTTCCTAACCTTAACAATTTGACAGTGACAAAACACAGATTTTTTTTTTTTTTTTATAGTGGCTCGACATAATGGCTTCCCTACACCTGATGGAAAGCGAAAGAGAAGCCCAAGTCGCTGTGACAACGGGCAAGTAACTGGTCAGTTACCTGTCAGTTGCCACCGCCATGCCGGCCCAACCCTAACCCCCCACGAGCTCCAGAAACCCTACTCACCGGCAGAAACACGACCCAGAGGTCATTTGACTGCGGTATTCTATAGGGTGGAGGTCCTTCCCCGGACGGGCGGCTCAATTCGAGCGAAGATTCGCTATGCCCTACCTCTCTTAAAGATTCGCTATGCCCTACAGATTCATAAATCCAAATATTTTTTCCATAGTGTTCCGAATTAGGCGGCTGGTCTCCTTCCACCACTTTCCTGCTCGATCAGGGTTCATACGCTGCGCAATGCCAACGCACTGGTCTAGAGTGGACCTCAAGCAGCATGACAGTTAACGGAATACTTGAAAAATCGTGGACCGTGTGATGTCCACTCGTTGGCCACGCGACATCCACTCGTGGACCACCTGTCGACAACGAGAGAACGAATGACAAAGCGGTGCTGGTCGGTTTCCGGCTGGTTCTAATGAGCTATGGACCTTTTCACGTTAACTGCCATAGTGTCATCGGTGACCGACAAACCATACTTTGTTTATGGTCTCTGGTTACAAGGCAGTTATAGTGCGTGCCACTAAAGATGAGACTTGCCGAGCGTCAGTAATGGGGCGTCCTGGCAGGTACCGTCGTTCAAAATGTTATCCTTAATTTTTACTTAAATACAAGAAGTGCCTATACGGTAATATTCGGATTGGTATAGAGTCTATCTTATGAAAGTAGGTAGTGGTGGTCAAGTCCCATCTTTTGTGGCACGCATTGTAAAGGTTTGTAGACGTCTCCAATAAAAGGTAAACAGTTCCACAAGCACACCGCTTTGCCTCAGTTAATACCGCAGTTTTTTTTAACAATCGTGCTAAAATTACCATAAATAACAATAGGGACAATAGAGATTTGTGTACTTAACATAAGTACTGTTTTAAATAACGTTTAAGCCATAAATCCTCAAACCTTTTACTTATGTAAAAAAACTTTACCGGAAACTCAACTAGTCGAACATCTCTGGGACGTTAAAAACCCAAGAAATCTGATTGAAAGGAGCTAATTGCTAAAGAGAGGTCGACGAATCTTCGCTAGAATTAAGCCGCCCGTCTGGGGAAGGACCTCCACCCTATAGAATACCGCAGCCAAATGACCTCCGGGTCGTGTTTCTGCCGGTGAGTAGGGTTTCCGGACCTCGTGGGGGGTAGGGATGGGTTGGCATTGCGGTGACAACTGATAGGTAACTGATCAGTTACTTGCCCATTGTCACAGTGACTTGGGCTTCTCTTTCGCTTTCCATCAGACGTAGGGAAGCCATTATGTCAAAAGTTCTTTGTATGTTTTTAATTCACGTATCTGTTTTCCTTAGTCATTAAAATAAAATCTATTGTTTTCCACCGTATTTGACCGTTAAAAAGAACTAAAACCATAAATAAAATAGTACTTAAGTTTTTTTTATGGTAGCACAGTACAAAAGTCCAAGAAGTGACAACCGACAAGTAACCATTCAATAACTTAATGACGAAAATAAGGGCGGTGACATATTTGACACAGCCCCGATTTTCGATGGACCATCGATCGATATAGGTAGAGTGGCGGGGAAAACTTGGGCGAGAGTAGCGCAGGACCGTGGTGAATGGCAATCAAGAGAGGAGGCCTATGCCCTGCAGTGGGACCGATAATAAAGGCTGATGATGATGATGATCGATCGATTGGTCTGGTAGCCGATCGTTAATATAAACACCCAGACACGGAACAAAGACAAATGTTCATCACACGGATGTTTGGTCCTAGTGGGAATCGAACCCAGGACTCTTGATTAAGAACTTTAAGAAGGCAGGAGTCACTAGCAAATGAGCCACCGAGCCAGCCAATAACCAAGTCAGTAAGATAGCTCAGCCTCGACTATACCCCGACCTCAACTGATTCCAAATCGCGACCGAAGCCACTTCACGCCTGTACCTATGTCAGCAGAAAATAGCAAGAATTGTCAGTTGATCAATTTCCTAGGTCGTTGATTAACTTACGGAATATAACAAACGGTAGTTGAAATGTATTATTTAACGTAATGGATTTCCGTTAATTTATCAACTTCGGTACCTGGCAGTGATTTAATTTAACGAAATTGACACAAGTGAAATCGACCTCAAATAGGCCAATCGTTGCTCAATGTACTATTTAACGGTGCACTATGACCCGTCACTTAATACACTATTTCCTGATTGGTTGAAGGGATAACACTACGTGAGTCATTGACTTATACAACGTTCACCTCGCCTCCGTCGGATGATTTAACGGAAATACGCCGTAAATTGATCAAGTTACTAAAATACATACGTTAAATAATTAAATAATAAATTTCAACTGCCGTTTATTATTTCGGGATAACTTCCGGTTGATTAACATCAACTACCTAGTAAATTGATCAATTTATGTACGAGTCTTGTTATTTTCCGGTGACTCCTATACACTTTGAGAATCACTGGTTAAAAAATGTTTTAATTATGTTGTACCATCACTTGCGAAATCGATATCACGCTTTAATTCGCTTCATAAAAAGGGTCTCATCTAGTTACCTCCCTTAGTCATTGAAGTACTTTTAGTGAAGTTACTCGTCTTTGGTAATAGGTAACTGATTTATTAAAAATCAAAAACGATTCTTATAAGACAGTTAAGAATTGAATTAGCTGCGGGATGTGAGTCTATTTTTACGCTCTAACTTTGTTTACTGTAGTTGATCTATTTGTGTTTTTATCAAAGCCTTTATAGTCCTAAATTCTAAATGCCCTAGGTTCTAAAGATCCTAAAATAAAATAGAATAACAATTATAAATGCACCAGTAAATTTGCAGCAACCATGATCTCAAACTAAGGATTTCTCTTGTACTGAGAACAGATGAAGAATACCAAGACACGAAACATTTGAGAAAAGTTTATCTTATAAATTGACTCTACCAGGATCGAACACGGTACCTTCGGATCGTCAGCGCTCTAATCATTGCGCTCACACTCAGTCCGCCAATTTAACTGCCAGAACTTGCTTTTTTTTTTTTTTTTTTTTTTAAATTTTTGCGATTTTAATAACACTATTTTGTAAGATTACGGCACTATGAATTAGTTCATGTCATTAAAAAAACCGATACCATATATACTACATAATAACTATCCGATAAACAATGTATGTATGTAGTATGTACTCGTACTTACTCTACAACTACATATTATATCAAAATTTCAATACCGACATCAAATTAAACCTTTTTATAGAAGGCTGCATGCGTTTATACGTTTGTCAATTTTAACACTGGCTGAAATTTTCTCATATAACTTTTTTGTTCCTTTTCGTTTTTCTTTTGTTTTTCATAAAATGAATTGTGTTGCATTTGTTGTGAGTGTTATATAAATATTATGTATTTTAACAATGGTGTTATTGCAAAAGCAGATTTATTCCGTAACTAGCTTTTGCCCGCGACTTCGTCCGCGTGTTTAGATTTTTACATTCAAAAGTTTTTTTCCCGATTCCGGTCCCGTTGGAATTTTGCAATATCGCGTTGCAAGTAATCTTTACGTTCATTAAGGTACCTTGCATGCCAAATTTCAATCATCTATCTTAACGCGATTTAGATTTTTCATACAAAAGGTTTTCCCGCTAACTCCTGATCCCGTGGGAAGTTTGCAATATCCTGTTGCAACTGAAAATCACTATGGTACCATGCAGGTACCTTAGTGATTTTCAGTTGCAACAATAGTTTTCTAATTTTAAGATTTAAGTTTCAAGATTTTCCCGCTAATAGGGAATATAGGTGACTTTTTTTATGAATTTAAAAGATCAAAGATCTCATCTTTTATCTTATCGTAGATCGTAGAATTTTAAAACTATCTTTTCTATTAAGCGTGTTATAAACCGTAAAAATTATTCCTTAGACAGAGAGGTGACGTCGTCCGACGTGGCGGATGACGTCACGTACCGTGCGCGCCATACAAACTCCATAGAAAAATCTGTTTTTGTGAGAGAGACGGATATATTAATTTTCAACGACTCTATCTCGCCCATTTTTCAGCCAATTTTGATTTTGTTTTCACTGTTCATAGTATATTTTTATTAATTTTACGATAAATACATGTAACTATTTCTCATGCAATTCCTTTCTTAGTGCACCTCTACGGTACCTAAACTACGTCCCTTCTAAATTTCAAGTGCCTAAGTTTAGCCGTTTAGGCTGTGCGTTGATATATCAGTCAGTGAGTTTCTTTTCTCCTTTTATATATTTAGATTTAATTTGACCGGTAACGCCATTTATTGAGAGGAATTAGTAGTTTTGGGCTATTTTATTTCTCGGCCTTTCTTTTCCTATTTTATCACATAAAGGGTCGATTCAAAATTTTGAAATTTTATCCCTTTCGGAGTGGAATTTATCAAAACCCTTTCTTGGCAATGTCTACCACGTCATGGTATAGCTTTGTGACATAAAGGGTTGATTTAAAATTTTGAAATTTTATCCCTTTCGGAGTGGAATTTATCAAAACCCTTTCTTGGCAATATCTACCACGTCATGGTATAGCTTTGTGAATGCAAAGTCTCAGCCCGAACGGTTTAAAATTGACTGATTGAATTGGTTTAAAGTTTCATACAAACTTTCATCCCCTATTTTATCCCCTTGGGGCTCGAAATTATCAAAACTCTTTTAAGCGGATGCTTAAACGTCATAGCACGTCGTAGCTTTATACATGCCAAGTCTTAGCCAAATCGGCTTAAAATTGACAAAGTTTTATACAAATTTTCATCACCTATTTTATCCCCTCGGGGGTTGAAATGATTAAAACCCTTTTTTAGCGGATGCCTACGTCATAGTAGCTTTATACATGCAAATTCTTTGCCCAATCGGCTTAAAATTCATAAAGTTTTATACAAACTTTCATCCCCTATTTTATCCCCTTGGGGGTAGAAATGATCAAACCCCTTTTTTAGCGGATACCTACGTCATAGTAGCTTTACACATGCAAAGTCTTAGCCTAATCGGCTTAAAATTGACAAAGTTTTATACTAACTTTCATCCCCTATTTTATCCCCTTGGGGGTGGAATTGATCAAAATCCTTTCTTAGCGGATGCCTACGTCATCACATCTACCTGTATGCCAAATTGCAGCCCAATCGGTCGAGTAGTTTGGGCTGTGCGTTGATAGATCACTATGTCAGTCAGTCAGTCAGTCAGTCAGTCAGTCACCTTTGAGTTTTATATATTTAGATAATTAAGCAAAGTACCCTACCTACATTGTTAGTAGGTAATGAACAAAAAACCTACAAACTACAAACGTCCACTGGTGGAAAATTTGATGGATTTGCCTTAGTCACCATGCTTTGCAGGCGGGTTGGTGACCGCAGTATCTTTTATTTGTATTCAGGTAAACGTTTCTGACCGTTTTCTGCTATTCCCATAGTCGTCTTTTACGACACGGTCCTGATCTATTTTACTCTTTAATTTGTCCACTGCTGGACATAGGCCTCCAAAGTTGTTCGCCACTTAGGGCAAACATCTGGAGGATATGCCTACCCATAATTGCCACTTTGGGTAAGTGGGTTGGCGATCGCAGGGCGTAGCTTCTCGCTCCGGTGACGCTGCTGACCGTCATCGGTTTGTGGTACGTAGCTACACCTTAGCTAAATACCACACCAGTCGCTTGCCAGCACCTCGTTTGTTATTCGGCAGGATGCACTACTGGCAAGTGAGTTTGGCTTGGAGCGAAAAGATGATAGGCCGCTCCCTTACATCTCCTTTAGTTTGTACGTTTACTTTATTTCAAAAATTGTTACTGTTTTAGATTCGACAGCTGTTGGAAATGGCGCCTACTCCTCAGGACTTAAACAACCTGGCGTCCGAAGCGGTCCCAGATGCCAGGAAGAGGGTTGTCATCTCCGGAATGTCTGGAGTCTTCCCGGAGTCGAATAACGTGAAGGAGTTCTCCCATATCCTTTATAACCAGGTAAACGTTTTAAAATGTCACTGTTAAAATGTACGCGAGCGATCCTTTCGCTCCAAGCCAGTCTGTTGCCAGTGGTGCATTCTGCTGAATAACAAACGAGCCTCTGGCAACCGACTGGTGGCGGTATGATCATCACGACTGAAGGCGAAAGTGAAATACTTCAGGCCGATAACGGGCAGCAGCGTCACTGGAGCAAGGAGCTACGCCCTGCGATCGCCTAATGACGAACAACTGGAGAGGCTTATGGCCAGCAGTGGACGGCAATAGGCTGATGTTGATGAAGGTTGGAATGCTCCAGTATGGCCTCATAATCACCAGCAGTTCACTGCTGCTGGAACGTGTCTGTTTGTATGGGTTTGGGTGTTTTCTATGTTTAATTTGTATTTATTTACAAAAAAAGTATCTAAGTAACTTTATCAATTATCAAGGACCCACCCATAGTAGTTTCGGCTTAGTATGTAGGTACGGCAAAGATGATAAATGTGGCCCAGCGTGGCATGTCTTGGGTTATTTATTTATTTAATAACATGGACCGGTCCTAAGGGGTCTAAGTCCAAAGGATCCCCGCTGTGTCGAATCAGGTTTTCTGTTCATCTCGTAGTGGGCCGTCTCCTGTGGCGACATACTGGGCAAGAAACCTTGGCCAATACAGTGGCTTCCTAGATATCTACTGATAGGCCTGCTGAAGTTTCTTCATAAGTTGGGATGCTGGGAATAGAACAAAATAAGAAAAAGTTTTGCATACTGATGATGATGAACGCGGCGTGGGACGCCCTCTAGCGAGATGGACTGACGACATTTTAAAAGTTGCAGGATGGGGCTGGATGCGGACAGCTTGCAACCGGCCGTTGTGGAAGTCTTTGGGGGAGGCCTATGTCCTGCAGTGGATCGCCTACGGCTGAATATGATGATGATGATGATGAAGAAGAAAGGTATATCCATTACCATAAAATAGGCTCTGATGTCAAGTTGCGGATGGCCCATTCAAACTAACTTACTACTATGAATGAATCCTGTTTTATCCATATTATTATACTAGCTATGCCCGCGACTTCGTCCGCGTGGAATAGAGTTTCATCCCCTATTTTATCCCTTTAGGGGTAG
The DNA here is from genome assembly GCA_031163375.1 of Conogethes punctiferalis. Taxonomy (NCBI): domain Eukaryota; kingdom Metazoa; phylum Arthropoda; class Insecta; order Lepidoptera; family Crambidae; genus Conogethes; species Conogethes punctiferalis. The sequence goes on along the minus strand of CM062097.1, from coordinate 2,362,252 downwards.
AATTGATCAAAACCCTTTCTTAACGAATGCCTACGTCATAACATCTACCTGCATGTCAAATTTCAGCCCGATCAGTACAGTGGTTTAGGCTGTGCGTTGATAGATCACTATGTCAGTCAGTCGGTCACCTTTGAATTACATAGGTATATTTAGATTTGATTAGATTATATTATTATTTTTGTCATAATTATGTTTCCACATCAATTTAGCAGCACACTACCTACTACAATTGTTTCTGCTTAGCCTAAAGGTTAACTGGTATAGAATGCCTTAAGTTCGCCTTTTGTACTTTTTTTTTATATTGTGCCATAAAGATTAAATAATATCCAGGTGGACCCTATTTCCAAAAACGTGCGATGGAAGTACAACCACCCGGAGGTATCGCCGTACGTGGGGAAGGCTCCAGGGCTGCACCTGTTCGATGCGCAGTTCTTCAAGGTACACTACAGGCTCAGCAACAATATGGATCCCATGGCCAGGAAGATGCTCGAGCATTGCTACCAAGCTCTTTATGATGCTGGTAAGAACTTTTTTTTTTCTAGAGGGGGATGCATTAGGCACCGCCACCTCCGGGGGGAGGTGACATGGTGTGTGGGACTCACACCTCTCGAAATGGGGGGGTATACCCACTAAACCCCCCCGTGACGCCAGTGGGCAGCAAGTTGCAGGGACACGGGTAACGCCGAAGAATACGGCCGCATCCCTGCATGCCCTGGCCAGATTCAGAATTGCTGGTAAGAACTTACTACAACTATTTCAAACTGTGGAGCATTCAATCAATTCACCAAAGTTTTAAGTTATGTGTGAAGCTTTTCCGAATGTTTATTTCTAGAATTCAGCATTTCATGTCATTGCAGTCCTAGGTTTAAGGTCCCATGGCTGGTGCCGAGTGACTTAAGTCCGCATGGGACCACCCTATCCTATAAGGTCCTAGGTATAACCGTATACCTACCATAAAAAAGAATTCAGCATTTATGTATGAAGTCGAAGTACATACAATATAGGTTTTGAAGTGGAGTAATAAAAGGCTATTCGATAAATAAATAAATGTATTTTCTAGGCCTCAGTCCAGCGATGATTACGCAAAAAAAGGTCGCCGTGTTCATCGGTACTTGTTTTTCGGAAATGGAAAAAGCAGCTACGTATTTACATTACTCAAGTGGCTACGGCATATTGGGGTAAGTTTAATAAAGAACGGTTTCATTATTTACATAATATTTATGGGATGTTAATAAATTGGTAGGGGACATGAAGAAGCATATTTTTTTTTGTTTTTATTTTGGCTCAGCAAAGCGGCTTTCTCTCGGCTGATGGAAAGCTGGAAAGAAAGACCAGAGGCCCTACTACAAAAAACGAAAACGATCGTTCGTTGAACGGATCGATTACTTTTGCACCATAAATCCTGGGTGTTTTCTATGTATAATAATGTATTTATTTACAAAAAAAAAGTATATAAGTTGTCTAGTACCCCTTTTTTTTTTTTTTTTTTTTTTTCTAGAGGGGAATGCATTACGCACCTTCATGCCGCCTCCGGGGGGAGGCGGCATGGTGTGTGGGACTCACACCTCCCAAAATGGGAGGGCATACCCACTAAACCCCCCTGTGTCGCCAGTGGGCAGCAAGTTGCAGGGACACGGGTAGCGCCGAAGCATACGGCCACATCCCTGCCTGCCCTGGCCAGCCGCAAATGATAAGCGGCCGGCACTCCTGGTCCGGGGAGGGCAAATACCCCTACCCCCGGATCCGGGGAGCAATAGAGTGCCCCCCGGGCGGACCTCGTGCAACGGTGTGGCTGCACCCACCACACCGTTAAGAAATAAGAAATAAGAAACGTTTATTATTTTTGGACATCACAACATACACAGTAGAATCACATTCACACTTAAACACAAACAAAGATAAAACATTATAACTAAAAAGACAAAAATAGACCGGACACGGCCGTTGCGACGTCCAAAATAAAAGGGCCTCACTCAGCATTAGGCCGTGGCCCCCGTAGAAGCCACGGCGCTGGTTTTCAGTGAGTCCTGCTGAGTGAAGCCCACGGACGATGGTACCTGCACCCATATTACCTGTATATAGGCAGTAAATACGTAGATACATAGATACATACATAATATATATATATACATACTATTTATTTATATATTGCTAGGTATATTTTCATTATTATATACGTATATAAATACATACCAATTACATACATACCCATACTAGAACAAACATAATTGAATACAATAAAATATTATAATAAATGTGACTATATACTTCAGTGTATGAAATGTATATGCAAAACACAGCAGCACGGGTATTGAGTTGGCTCGATACGCCCCTATGAGTGGATCGCGCCCCCGCACTCACCACTCGGGGCACGAAGGAGAGGCTCAGAGGGCATACGATGCGTTGTATGCCCTCCGGCGACGCCCGGGCCGGGGGCGGCGTAGAGCGGGCGCGTCTACCGCGGCCTCACGCTCTCTTTCCGCCGCCTCCTTCTGCGAGATCACTGTCTCGCAGAATGCGAGCATCGCTCGCCAGACCTCCTTCGACGCCGTCATCTGCCGCAAGAGTTGCGGCAGATCGAGGTCCTGTGCGACAGTGACGAGGACGGAGCGCTCATTGGCCCAGGCAGGGCAATGCCGAAGCGTATGCTCTGCCGTGTCCTCCGAGCCACTGTCACAGTGACGGCATAGAGGATCAGGCTCTCGCCTGATCCTCCATAAGTACCGGCCGAAACATCCATGTCCCGTGAGGACCTGGGTCAGCCGGTACGTCACCACCCCGTGGGGGCGCCGCATCCACTCTTCCAAGATGGGGCCAATGGCCTGAGTGGTGCGGCGCCCCCACGGGGCAGCCTCGAGGCGCTCACGCCATACTGTGAGCGCCTCCGCCTCAACGGCCTCTTTCTGCGCTCCGACTTCGGCGGGCGCTGTTAGGTGGCGCTGTGTGGCCCAGCGTGGCATGTCTTGGGTTATTTATTTATTTTGAAAATAAATACATTTTAAAGACAAATATTTGTACTGTGCCTGTGTTGTTATTAAGGCAATAAGACGAATTCTGATAGGTAGGTAGGTATCATGGTGCTTCCATATAGTACCAGATAGTATGGCCACGAGTCACAACTCCGTATCATTTTATCACCACAGCTGCAACAAAGGTACATTCGCGAACCGAGTGTCGTACTGGTTGAACCTGAAAGGGCCTTCGCACTCGTTGGACGTGGGCTGCTGCAGCGCCACTGCAGCCCTGGAGCAGGCACACGCGGCCATATCGAGAGGAGATTGCGATGCTGCCATCGTGGGGAGCTGTAGTGCCTGCATGCTTCCACACACTAATATTCACTGCGGAAGGTAAGATTTGGGAATCTGGATCTTAATATGGGATTTTGGGGGAGGTAGGGCTTAGCGAATCTTCGTTCGAATAAGCTGTTTGTTTTAATTAGTTCGAAGAGCTATTAATCCTGCTGTTGACGGACATGCGAAGAAGATGGTTGAACTTTCAGATTTGTATGTGTGTGTATAATCAAAATAATATTATCTAGTTTTTAAGGTACGGCATTGCCCATTCTTTCTTTGCTACGGGCTGTGTATACTTCTACGGAGAGCTTCGAGGTCATTCATATTAAATTATTCGTGTTAAACAACAATGAATTTATATATTATGCTGTTCAAAATGTAAAATTAACCCTCATAATCAATCCTTTTCACTATTTCCTAGGGTCATTTCTTTGTGCCCCGATGGAAAAACCAAGGCCTTCGACGAAAAGGCTGATGGTTGCGTCAGATCTGAAGCTATGGTGATCTTCGTCTTACAAAAGGCTGAAGACGCACTCAGGTTTGTTCCAAACATTTTTGAATCACTGTGTTATATCATAGTCTTTATGTCGTTTTCGTCATCAGCCTATCTTCTGATTCACATTACTCTATCATAATCAATTTATATATCCGGATTTTCTCTTGTCACTATGATAATTTGCCCTCCCACATTCAGACTTTCCCCTCAATGATCCATTTACATCCTCTTAGCCACCAAAGTGATAATAGATTTGTGACATCTTTTAACACTTTGTAAATCTTCCATTGGCGATTTGGATATCGCGAGATTAGATCTATACCTATTTGTTGGTGAACATTGTCACGAGACGAAAGTAATTATACTTTTAAAGGTTAACTTAGGTTCTTCATGACGGTGCCTAATGCATTCCCCTCTAGAAAAAAGGGTTCTTTTGACGTTAATTAGGCAAATAAATAAAATGTATAAATGTTCTTGACAGAGTGTACGCTGAGTTAGTCCACGTGAAGAGTACATTAGCATCTGACAGCATTTTTGAGGGCGTCACCGGCCAAGAATACGGGTTCAGCCGAAAACTACTAGCCTACGAGAAATTCTTGAAGGCATTCTATGCAGAAGCCAAAGTTTCTCCGGAGTCGGTGGAATATGTAGAAGCAGTTGGCTCAGGTAATATAATACTAATGAAAAATAGAATAGAATAGAATAGAATCATTTATTTCAACAATTAATGTCATATAGTTACATGTCATAAATCCATCCAAATTATTATATTATTACATTATTACAAAAGTAACGGCAGCTTTTTTTATCTGTCGTGATCTGTCTGGTGCGTGGTCTGGTGCGTGAAAGTTGATTGTTGAATAGTCAAAACTGTGTTGACCAATAACTTTGATGATCTTTGAGGAATGGCGTTCTGTATAAATGCTACTTAGTGCCCCCACATTTAGTATGGTAAGATAATCAATTATTACGCCACAGCCAAAGATTCATTAACTAGAGATAACTAGGTGTCTTAATCCCAACGAATAAGTAAGTAAGTAACGAGTAAGTCTGGAACCAACCCATAGTACAAGCTTCGGCTTAGTTTGGGGCTAGGTGGCGCTGTGTGGCCCAGCGTGGCATGTCTTGGGTTATTTATTTATTTATTTAAAACCATTTCCCATTTTTTTTCCTACAAGTAATGCAAACGACTCGGTTACTACCTTCCGATCTGGGAGAATTTATAGGGTCTTTGTTCCCATAGGGTCGCCTGACGCAGACAAGACTGAGTTAGACACTATCAGTAGTACATACTGCGAGGGCAGGAAGGCCCCACTGTTAGTGGGCAGCGTTATGTCCAACGTTGGATATACTGAGGCTTCCTGCGGGGCTATTGCCTTGACAAAGGTAAAGTAAACAAATTCATTATAAAACTTATCATCATCATCAACCTTTAGCAGCACATTGCTGAACATAGACAGAGCTCTCCAATTGTTCGCCACTTATCTTGATTACCAAACTACCAAACTTAGCGTTTTATAATACAAATTATTACGATACTCGTACTTCTAATACGCAAACTAAGCTGGGGATGTCTAGGGAGATACTTCACTGTAATGGCGCAAGAGGCTTCTGGCTTATTTAGCTGATTATTGCTATGGAGGAAAATTTTACTGTTGGTGTCTGTCTACATTTCATGCCTTGGTATTGTAAAAGACAATATTTTACATACACAGGTCCTCCTTGGTTACCACCAAGGAGAATTAGCAGCGAACCTACACTTGACTGAACCGCGTAAAGATGTCGCGGCTCTTCAAGATGGAAGGATCAAGCTAGTTACCAAAAACGAACCGTTCTCGCGAGCTTACACTGCCATCAGCAATTTATCGCTCACAGGAGCCACCGGACACATGCTACTACATGGACACTATAAACCTAAGGTTAGTACTTGAAAGAAAGAAAGAAAGAAAATATGTTATGTATATTCAGTGACATAATAGGACTTATAGCTAATACATAACATTCATAATAAAATAAATAACATGTCACTGATAGGATAAAATACTCAGCATATGTCGCGGCGACAAGAGACGCCGTGACGCTGGTCTTCCGCATATGTCCCTAAGGAGACGCACTGTGCGCAGCGACATCACTACAAAAAACAAAAAATAACAATGTACTTTTATTGTTTTATTTTTACTTCTTCTTCTTCTTTGCGTTTCGATCGAAATCGCAAACACGCTGTGCCCAGTGCTCCGCCACCCCGACCGCAACCCCAGTCACGGACATAAGCTCGGTGAGCGAGCAGGTCTCTCCACTCGTGGGACAGCAGACCAGGTGAGACATACTCTGGAGAGGGGCACCACACTCGCAGGCAAGGTCTGACTCATGACCAACGACTAAGAAGATTATCCAATCACACATAAGATAATAATATTATGGCTAGTCATGATCATTATCAGCCTATTACAGTCCACTGTTGGACAGAGGCATTTCCAGTTGTTCGCTACTTGGGGCAAACATCTGGAGGATATACCCATAATCGCCACGCTGGGCGGCGGGCTGGCGATCGCGGGGCGTAGCTTTTCGCTGACGCTGCTGCCCGTCATCGGCCTGTGGTATTTAGTAACGCCTTCAGCCGTGACGATCATACCGCCACCAGTCGGTTGCCAGCTGACAAGCTGATAATCTGAACAGAATTACTTCTTATTTCAGGACCTAACCCGTTACCAAAGCAGCATTCCTCATCTAGTGACTTTGTCAGCTAGACATGAATCTGCAGCTAAAAAGATCCTGGATGACCTGAAGTCTCGTCCCATAGACCCTGAAGAGCTGGCATTGCTGCACAATGTGCATAGTACCGTTATTGCGGGACATCTGGGAAGAGGTTATACGATTCTTGGTAAGTAATTTACTAAGGACTTAGGGTGTCAACAAACCATTGTTTCTTTACTCCCTAAGTCCTTGTCCATTGGCATCGTAGGAGAGTCTAGAATAAAAACGATTTTCTTTTCTGGTATCATCAGCCTCTCGCAATCCACTACTTTACATAGGTCTTTCCACTTGCTCTTCACTTTGATCAAACAGAGGTTTGGCGATCGCTGGACGCAGCTCATCGCTTCGGGTACGCTGCTGCCCGTTATTGGCCTGTGGCATTTAGCTACGCCTTCTATCGTGATGGTTCGCCATCAGTACCTCCACCCTATATAATACCGCAGCCAAATTACTTCCGGGTCGTGTTTCTGCCGGTGAGTAGGGTTTCTGGAGCTTGTGGGGGTTAGTGTTGGGCTGGCATGGCAGTGGCAACTGGCAGGTAACTGGTCAGTTACCTGTCAGTTGTCACATCGACTTGGGTTTCTCTTTCGCTTTCCATCAGGCGTAGGGAAGCCATTATGTCGAGCTACTATAAAAAAAGATGAGAAAATCTCATTGCCTCTAGATACAGACGCAGAACAGAAAACAGTATGCGTGGCGGAGGAGTGCAAGTACTTCGACGACGCGCCGCGCCCGCTGTGGTTCGTGTACAGCGGCATGGGCTCGCAGTGGGCCGGCATGGCCGCGCAACTCATGCGCATACCCATCTTCGCTGCTGCCATCGATAGGTGAGTAACCATTGCCTCGGGATGTAAGGGAGCGACCTATCATCTTTTCGCTCCAAGCCAACCTCACCTGCCCGTGGTGCATCCTGCCAAACAACAAACGAGGCGCTGGCAACCGACTGGTGGCTGTATAACCATCACAATTGAAAGCGTAGCTAAATGCCACAAGCCGATGACGGGCAGCAGCGTCACCAGAGCGAGAAGCTACGCGCTGCGATCGCAAACCCGCCTGCCCAGCGTGGCGATTATGGGTATATCCTCCAGATGTTTGCCCTAAGTGGTGAACAACTCGAGAGGCCTGTGTCCGGTAGTGGACCGCAATGGGCTGATGATGATGATGATGAACCATTGCCTCTAGATACAGACGCAGAACAGAAGACAGTGAGCCTGCGGAGGCGTGTGAGTGCTTCGACAACTGCCACTAATAGGTGACTTATCCAGAACTAGGTATTTTTATCATCATCTGATCTGAAACGCTAATGCCTGTACAATCGACTACTGGACTTTGGCCTACCAATTCACTACACGATGGAGTATTCTACCATATTCATTTACGAGTAAACGGTTTCTTTTCCATTTTAGATGTCAAAAAGCGCTAGACCCGAAAGGAATCAACCTGACTCACATCATCACGTCACCAGACAAGACCATCTTCGACAACATCCTTCACTCGTTCGTGGGCATCGCGGCCGTGCAGATTGGTCTCACCGATGTGCTCAAGGAGATAGGATTAGTCCCCGATAAGATTATTGGTAAGTTTTGCAATCAATAAATTGGGTATTAATTAAGTAATAAAAATCAGCCCATATATTATTATGTTTGAAATCGCCACTCGCTTACCTTCTAAAGCATATTTACTTTTGACTGGCTCGGTGGCCCATTTGGTAGTGACCTCTGCCTTCGGAGCCAAGAGTCGTGGGTTCGATTCCCGCACAGTGCAAACATTTGTGTGCATGAACGTGTCTGTACAAAAAAAAAAGTATACATAATAAGTAAGTTTATCAGTTGTCTAGTAACCATAGTACAAGCTTCGGTTAAGTTTGGGGCTAGATGGCGCTGTGTGGCCCAACGTTGCTAGTCTTGGGTTGTTTATTTATTTTATAATTCGGTTGTCCTATGATTATGAGATCAGATTCTTGTCAATTTCAACTTTGTTAGTATTAAGCTTACCAAACCTTAGAAAATATTGAAAACCCAAAACATTCGATTTGATAAAAAATCATGAAACAATGAACAACTGACAAGGTAAGAATTAAGATGATCTGCGGTATCGGTAGGGCACAGCGTGGGCGAGCTGGGCTGCGCGTACGCCGACGGCTGCTTCACGGCAGAGGAGATGATCCTGGCGGCGTACAGCCGCGGGCTGGTCTCCGTCGAGACGCCCTTCATCCGCGGCTCCATGGCCGCCGTGGGCCTCGGCTATCAGCAGGTCAGTTACAACGATTTTTTCCGACATAGAAGGCAAACGGGCCTGAAAGTCACCTGATAGTAAGTGAACACTTCAGCCCATAGACACCGCTGCAATGTGCTTGCAGGCCTTGAGAAATTTGTAGACTCGCTTATTGACAAAGAAAGTAATTAGGCCATGGTCTCCATATAGTCAAAAGTCTTAGAAAACTACATGGATACGGCTGACGACACTTGAAGAGTGTAGCGCAAATGCATGCTAATCTAAAGATATGTTTCTTTGTACAAAATAATCTTTGCTATCAGATAATCGACATGGTGCCTCCCGAGATCGAGGTGGCGTGCCACAACTCCGCCACGTCTAGCACCATATCAGGCCCGGCCGACGCCATGAGAGATTTTGTGGCCTCGCTCACCGCTAAGGGCGTCTTTGCCAAGGAAGTGCCCTGCTCCAATATCGCCTACCATTCGCGATACATCGCTGACGCTGGTGAGATATATACTTCTCTACTAAAGTACCTTAATATTTATCACTAGCTGTGCCAGCGGCGTCGCGCGCGTGCATATCGGGTTTCAAAAATAACGGACTTCCATAAATTGGTACCTATATTTTAAGTTAGATTTCTAGTAATACATTGGTGAAAACCGCATATAGTTCCGTCCAGTAGTTTACACGTGATGCGCGATCAAACATACAGATAAAATTCCTCCCGTTTTCCCAACACTGCTCTGCTCCTATTGATTGTAGCGTGATGAAAAGTATACTATAACCTGCCCAGGAGTATGAAGAATAACCGTACCAAGTTTCATCAAAATCCGTTTAGTAGTTACTTATATACGCTTAATAATTTTTAATTTGAACGAATATTTTACAATATAACAACAAAAGAAATTCAAATAAACTATTTAAACACTAAAAGTCGCGCTGATAAGCACGGTTTCTCAATATCAATTATTGTCTGTCAATAAGGTCGATCGCTCTGAACGCATCAACAGCCAAATATTGAATGAAGCTAAGCTAGCTCTCGGACCTCCCGCCTTTTTATACCCTACCGCCGCCGCGACCCGTGTCGAGCGCGGCAACCGTTACACAAAAATAATCCTTATAGCATGATTCAGTATTCACGTGCGACGGCGCGATGGCTTATTTCATGTATAAGTTTGGTGTTTCTATACCGATTTCTATGATTCTTTTTTTATTGAATAGGTAATAATGATAACTTTTTAAAATTAGGGATGAATGAGAGTATTATAAACGTAAGAGTAAACAAATATAATCAGAATGCTCCGAACTGCTAAGCTATCAGGAGTTACACGTGTTATTGTGAGTCAACCATAAAAGATAGACATATGCTGTTGCGGGATATTTTTTAGTCAATTTTATGTAAAATATTTCTGTCATACATAATTTCTATGTAACTTTAACCATTAAGGCTGCACACGCGACGGAAGCTTAAAAAATGGAGTAACTTCTCCCGTTTTCCCAACATTTCCCTTCACTACTCTGCTCCTATTGATCGTAGCGTAATGAAAAGTATACTATAACCTGCCCAGAAGTATGAAGAATAATTGTACCAAGTTTCGTTAAAATCCGTCGAGTAGTTTTTGTTTCTATAAGGAACATACAGACAGACAGACAGACAGACAGACAGACAGACAGACAGACAAAAATTTTACTGATTGCATTTTTGGCATCAGTATCGATCACTAATCACCCCCTGATAGTTATTTTGAAAATATATTTCATGTACAGAATTGACCTCTCTACAGATTTATTATAAGTATAGATTATCATCAGCCTATTGCAGTCTACTGCTAGAGAAAGGCCTCTCCAATAATTTGTTCGCCACTTCGGGAAAACACCTAGAGTTTTACTCATAATCGTCACGCTGGGCAGGCGGGGGTTGGCAATAACAGGCCTCAATGTTAATCAAGTGCTAACTATTTACTTATTAAAGAAGTCAATAGTTAGCATTAGATGATTCACCAGATGTTACGCGACGATAGGGCCTACGATGGAGCACACCCAAGAAAAGGCAATTCACTCTCAACTTGAGTATCAGAAGATTTATATCTCGCGGGAATTCCTGACTCTGGCAAAGAGTTTCAAAGCTTACAGTATGTACAGGGAAGGTTAAGTACCTAGTGTGTAAAATAAAATGATATTGTATCAGGACCTGGACTCCTTAAGTACTTGAAAGAGGTGATAAAGGATCCGAAGCCGAGGAGCGAGCGCTGGGTGTCCACGTCGGTGCCGATGAACAAGTGGGACCAGCCGGCAGCGAAGTACTCCTCAGCCGAGTACCACACCAACAACTTACTGGTAGGTCTTGGGAAAATTTATCAAGTTATTTACTCCGATGGATCAGAGGCCCGAACCCTTCCTTTTTTTCGATCTCTCGATGTTTCCCGGGATGTAATCGCGGCCTATCATCAATTCGCTTCAAGCCAACTTCAAGTTCACTTCAGCTCATAGACATCGCAACATCAGGAGTGACAGATGCGATGCCGGCCCTTGACAAGTTTATAGGCTCGCTTTTAAGGCCCTTATGACGTATTCATTCGGAAAAGTGGCAGCTGGAAACTAATTAAAAGAACTGTTGCATGAGGCAGGAATTTGAGCGTAAAACGTATAATGGGATACTTCTAACTATCAAGATGATATCAAAATATTCGCCACTTTGGACAAACTTAGATAGAAATCCCCGTCATCAGCGTGTGATATTTAGTTACGCCTTCAATAGGCCTGTGTCCGTAAAAAATGTAATTAGTCCGTCTTTTAGATTGTTCAAAAATAAAAGACACGTATTTTTTCATTTGTAAATTAGACCAAAAATGACAAAGATATAGCCCGTTAAAATTACGCGTGACGTCACATAGTGGGAGTATTTTCGCCACTAAGTAACGTCAAAGACCCCCACTCCTAAATTTTGATGCCTTGTATCTTTGTTATTTTTTGTTTAAATAAAAAAAGGAAAAATACGTGTCTAATATATTTTTATAATCTAAAATACGGACTAAATATAATGTAATTATTTTGACCCTGGAAACACCCCCATTGTAATGGCTATATCGCCACCAGTCCGTTGTCAGGGCCTCGTTTGTTATTCGGCAGGATGCATCACGGGCAGGTGAGGCTTGGAGCAAAAGATAGTAGGTCGCTCCCTTACATAAATGAAAATATCATTACCTATTTTTTTTTATATATTGGCTCAGCATAGTGGCTTCCCTCTTCGCCTGATGGAAAGCAAGCCGCTCTGACAACGGGCAGGAAACCATGGTTTCCAGTCAGTCATTACAGCCATGCTGGCCTTAATTTTTTTCTTTTTCTTCACGCTTCGCTTAAAGGATCCCATACTATAAGAAGGCGGAACGTGTGCTGGCAGAGACTTCCACTTTTTAATGGTAAGGCACAAGTAAGAGTTACCAAACTTTTTACCTATATGAATGTTGGTATTGCTTAGAATCCAGTCCTGTTCGAGGAGACGTCGAAGCTGATTCCCCGGAACGCGGTGCTGGTGGAGATCGCGCCGCACGGGCTGCTGCAGGCCATCCTCAAGCGCGCGCTGCCCGCCGGCTGCCGGCACGTGCCGCTCACGCGCAGGGGACACACGGACAACGCGCTCTTTGTCCTGGAAGCCATTGGCAAGTAAGTCTACTTCTGAAGCAACATACACATCATTATTGGAGCCCGCTTCATTCCAGGCATGACGCGCAGGGGACACGCCAACAATGCACTCTTTATGCTCGAAGCCATTGGCAAGTAAGTCCACTTTTTTGAACAGTGCCATACTTACTCATCGTTTGTAAAGTTAATCCGTATTGTTCACTTCGGTCATCATCATCATCAGCCTGTAAAAGTCTACTGCTTAACATAGGCCTTTGCCTTTGTCATCATGCCTGGCAGGGTCGATTACCGCAGGAGGCTTAATTGGTACTCAGCTATAAACGCTGCTGCCTGTTTCCTGATATGCCCTTACTCGTCTTCTACGACATCCACGAGATACGATGAAGTGGTAATTCTAAATCCGGACATTTTTCTTCGGACACTCGCTTTGGTACTCAGGATTATTCTCATAGATACCCAGTTTAGAAGGTCTTTACTATAATCATATGCTGCCAAGTGTTCATAATTATGTGCTTTCAGGCTACATATGGAAGGTTACATCCTCAACGTAGCCAAGCTATACCCAAAGGTGGAGTTCCCTGTCTCGACTGGAACACCAATGCTTTCCCATCTCGTCGAATGGGCGCACAATGAAACATGGTATGACATTTTCCACTACTATAATTTTTGTATGATAAAAATTACTTACTAATTCAAGGTTCACGTTCACAAAAATTACAATACACTACAAAAAGGAAAAGTAAAGCGTACTTATATACATTTCAGGAACATACCTCTTCACTCATCAGCTTCACAAGGAACCACCGCTATCTACAAACCCATCATCTCCATACATGATGACGATAACAGTTTTCTACGTGGAAATGTTATTCGAGGTGGGTATAGTCATAATAATCTATAGTTTAGTAAAAAGTCGATTACCGTCTTTTAATGGCAAACCCTTCAAGCTTTCAAGCTATTTGTGGCATTGTTGCATCTCAGCGGTCAAAACTGCCGAGATGTCAAATTGATTGCCGTGTTACCAACGTGTTCATATTCACTGTATTTCCTATGTCATGATCTTTCTATAATGGTTTTTATTAATGTGTGTATTCTAGGGAATACGGTATACCCGTTCGCAGCAGCCTTAGTGGCTGCATGGGATACCCTGGCCATGACACTAGGCCAACCCAAGAAGCGGATCCCGGTCGTGTTCAGCGACGTCAACCTTTATGTGCAGCCCATCCTTCACGATCAGAAGGAGTTGAAACTCAACGTATCGCTTCATAGAGGACAGGGCCGGTTTGAGGTGTGTATCTTATTTGGATCGGGTAATGACACACCACATACACACTATAGGTTGATTTTGGTTATAGTAATGATGCCAACCCTAATTTGCTCGACGTTCCAACGGTTGAGTTCAAATTAAATGAAGACAGAAATACAGAAACTTTTTTATAGCATGGCAAAGGGGTTTGCGTTTGACTGCAATTCATCTGATGATAAGCAATATCGCAGTCTAAGATGGCGCGTGCTCACTCAACAAAATCGGTTCACTCTCGCCTTGAACATCGGAAGATTATATCTCTTCGGAAACAAGGAGCCGTCCGGCAAAGAGTTCCATGGTTTGTGTAGCACGTTTTTGACTTCGAACGTTCGTTACGAACTAAATGATGGTCGAAATATAGAAGTTTGATCCAGTGGTTTGAGTAAATGAAGATTGGAATTTGATGATACTATAACAGATTTGTTTTTCAGATATTAAATGGGGCATCTAAAGTTGCTACTGGCATAATTGAACACAGAAAGATAGCAGGTCAAAGACAGAAATTCATAGATGAAAATATGCCTCTAACAACAGAAGATGTTTATAAACTGCTTCACGAGAGAGAATATGCATACAGGTAACTAGCATGTATTATAGAAAGAAAATAAAGGTTGACGACGACGACGACGAAGACGTTCGTCCTAAGTGGCGAACAACTGGAGAGGCCTATGTCCAACAGTGGACTGTAATAGGCTGATGATGATGATGATAGAAAGAAAGAAGAAAAAATTGGCAACAGATTTCATCATAACACAACATTATAACAATGCAGACAAAGGTACTATACCTTGCACATCAAGCCACCTGGGCCAGTTAATATGCACGCATGTATCAGTTTCTTCACGGCTTATTATAATGTTTTGTTTATTGATATTTCTCGATAAGTATCTAATTTAAGATATTCGTTTCCTCGACTTGCAATGACCTTAAATGAGAACTACTTATTTTCAGTGGAGACTTCCGCAGTATCCAATGCGCCAACACCTCCATGACTAAGGCTTATATAAAGTGGTCGGGTAACTGGGTAACACTAGTGGACGGACTTCTACAACTGAACGTCTTGAAACGAAACCACACCTCTGTATCGGAACCTCGCCGCATTAGAAGTATAAGAATTGAGGTCGATAAGCTTTTCCAAGATGTATTGGATTTTAAAGGAAAGAATGTTCTTGAAATTTATTTGGATACTCTGAATAACAGTACCAGGTATTTGAGTTCACAAATTATAATGTGTAATCATTCAGAAATGATTTATCAATAAATGCTGTATGCACTAATAATAAAAATATTTCCAGATGCGGTGGGGTAGCTATTCACGATATATCTTTCACTGATTTAACACTTTCATCACTAGAGAAAGTAACGTTACATAGACTAGACTTCGTGCCACATTTTAACTCTAATCTTGACGTAAGTAATTGCTTTGTTTTATTTAGGTTGAAAACATTTCGTTCGCATGAATAGCTTTTCAGATTGACTGTATCTGTACTTAAATGAGTATGTGAAAAAATTATTGTTACTTACTTGGTATAATTGCAAAATTTTTAATTTCGTGATAATAATTATCATTTTAGGCAAAAACGGCGTTACAAATATATTTGCAAATAGTGGCACAAAATTTAAACAAAAATACAATAAACGTTATTGAAATCAAAAGTCATTCTGAGGAAGAGACCGTATTTGACACCGTGAGAGAATTAGTGAACAACGTCCCCGAGCTGAAAGTTCAGTTTAAACAATTCTTGAAGGACAAAATTCTACAAGATTATGCTCAACTAACTCAGAATGTTGATTTAGTATTGGTGAATCCCAATAATAATGACAGTGTAAGTATTTTCATAAAAATGTTGTTCTTATTCATTCATTCAAAATTAAAAGCTGTCTTTTGTCAGTGGAGCAATTTCCATTCATCCCTGAACTTTGCCAGCAACTTCAACTTCCTGTACGTTATCACATTAACTATTCCTTCAACTGCTGTGTATACGAGTATGATTGTAAAAGACAGGCAAGAAAGAGAATCACAGTGTTCTTATATTTTTCCTTAGGGGTGCTGTCAATATTTGGAACTCAGCTCCATGATAAGAGAAGTTTCTTGACTAAAGCTAAAACTAAAAATTCACTAAGATCATTTTATTCTTTCAGATTTTTGAGTTTCTCTACCAAATCCTCTCTGAGGATGCTTTTGTTGTTACCTTGGAAGAAACATCCCCGTCTCATCACCTTCGTGCCCGTCCTTCGGGATTATACCGCGTGGTGTCGACCCAAAACACTGGAGATTTGTCTTTGCATCTGCTGTCCCGTTGGATACCGAACGCCAATTCAGTACCGATAAGGGCTTTTGCTGTCCGTTCTCGTGATGACTTTTCATTATTATCAAAGACCCGAGATGATCTTCCAGCGAATCACAAGCTAGTAGTTTTGACATCTTATCCTCCAGTGGATGGAGTGAAGGATTTAGTAGCAACATGGCGAGCGCAGTCTGAACAAAATCTTGTTAATTTGGTTATGATCGACCACAACACAGCAACAGATGAAGAATTAGTATTGGCTCCTAAGTTAGATCTAGCTTTCAATGTAATAAAAGATGTAAGTACCTATTTGGTGTGTGTATAAATAAGAAACTTTTAACAAAAAATATACAAAACTATAAAAAATATTGTAGTAGGTACAATAAGAATGGGAAATAATAAAAATATTTCACTAAACCTCTTTTTTCGCAGAATAATTGGGGTGGAGAATATTATTTACTATTGGAGGAAAAAGAGGCGAAAGTAAGCCACATGACTTTGCGGTGTGACCAAATTGGTGATCTCAACTCATTGCGCTGGGTCGAAGCTCCACAGCTGGAAAATACCGAAGGGATCACAGTTGATGTAAGTTTTTAAGTATTTGAAGTTTCTTGTCATGTCAATGAAATAAAATTTAGCAATGCGATTTTCCCTTGAACTTCATTGTTTATTTTAGGTACACTATGCCGGTTTGAATACCCTCGATGCTAAAAGAGCTACAGGTGTTTATAATATTCAAGATAGCTCTGATTCTAGCTCTTTCGGACTGGACTTTAGTGGCGTGACAACAAGGTTTCCTTTTAATATTAACTTTGTATCACAATATTGTATCTTGTATTTTCTATTACTTCAATAATATCCACATGTTTAGCAGTGGTACTCCAGTGATGGGTATAGTGGCTACCGGAGCTTGCAGCACTCGGGTGAAGGCGAATCCCAAACTCCTATGGTCGGTGCCCAGCTACTGGACCCTGGAGGAGGCGGCTACCGTGCCTCTGCCCTACGCACTCGCGTTTTACTGCCTCGTGAGTAAAATTATTGCCTAATATGCTGGTTGAAAGCAATGTACGGAAACATTTTACTTTACTTGTATTTTTTTTAACACCAAAGAAAGCGCGATAAGTTTTTATGTAATTCTTCCCCAGTCAATCAAGTACAATGCCATGTGGCCCCAAAATAGCATTCTGGTGCACGGAGGCGCCGGCGCACTCGGGCAGGCCGCCATATCCATCTGCCTGGCGCGCGGTATGCGCGTCTTCGCCACCGTCAGCGACCTCCGCAAGAAACACTTCCTCAGAAAACTCTTCCCAGAGTTGAAGGGTAAGCGTAGTGGCTACAAATGATTTTTTGTAAATTTTATAAGAGTTAATTATGGGTAATTTTTTATTTATTTATAAATTACAGAAAATCATATTGGATGTTCACGTGACCACACTTTTGGAGACATGGTTAGATCCCTCACGAACGGAGAAGGTGTAGATGCCGTCCTGAATTGTGTGCCCGGTGACCTTAAAAACGTAAGAATTCTTTATACTGAAGAAGATTTTTCAGAGGACTGATATTAATGTCGGTTATTGATCTCTTTTGTTTGCTTTTATATTGTGTTCATAATTTTCAATGAAAAACTTACTTTTCAATAAGAGATTCGTGTATATCGGCTCGAAGGCCCAATGAGTATGCCAGGCCCAATGGTCCTGGTATTCTTGAAAAAAATATTACAATTCTATGAACTTTAGTTTTTCTGGCATAGTATCCAGATCCGAAATACTTATTACTCCTTAAACCCAAACTAGGTAAGTTCCTTCAAATTGGTTCTGCCGGTTTGACTATTACTCGTAGCTTTAAAACAAACTTTTTTTGTTTAATTTTAGGAATCCCTAAAATGTGTGGGTACACAGGGAGTTCTATTTGATACGACTCACATACCGGGAAATGAGGAATTCGTCTTGGGTATGAACAACATGTCGTTGGAGAGGAACTATCTGACTGTGAATTTCTCATATATTCTCACCTTGGAAAACCAAACTGACATAAATGTAAGTATTTTTTTAATAAATCACTGAGCGTCGTCGCCTAATGTACCAAAAAGTCTAAAAAGATCTTAGGTAGTTCCCCTGAGGGAAGAAAATAAAACTCTGTTTGGCTGTAAAAGGAAGGACTCAAGACTGGGCTAAATGCGGTGTATTCCAAAAGATCTTCATAATTCCTAGATCTACTTATTGTCATATTTTAAATTAAGAAGAATGGTTAACTGGCTTGCTAGAATAGTGTCTATTTCATAACTCATTCGAATGTGTTATGTTAAAGCCTTATTACACCACCCTAAATTCAGGGACCCTAACTCTGAATAAGGGTGGTCTAATAAGATTTAGGGTAAGGGTCCCGATTTAGGGCGATCGGGCTGCCTAATAACATTAAGGGCGATTATCGCATATCAACTGATTTAGGGACCGATATCCAGTGTAGTGTGATAAGCGCCACACTAATTTAGGGTCGTGTAATAACTACTTTACAACACTGCAAGTATAGGTAATTTACTAAGTGCCCAAGCAGCAAGTACCGCCCAGAGAATACAGTAACAAAAACTTTCGTACTTAAGCTCCATCTTCATGGTGTTTGTTTGGCATGTGTTTATAGGTTTGTTAACGCTATAAATTTTGTAGAGAATCCAAGTATTGATCAGCGACGGCATCGCGCGCGGGTACGTGCGGCCGCTGTCGCGAGTGACGTACGCGCCGCACGAGGCTGCGCGCGCGCTGCGCCTGCTGGGCGGCAGTCGGCACCGCGGCCGCGTCCTGCTGCGGCTGGCCGCCGCGCAGCCGCCGCACCAGCCCAGGTACCTACTTGTGTGTGACTCACACACCCACACGTACGCGCTGTCCAGCCCAGTCCCGTCCGACGAAGACAAGGACCGTGCAATGCAGGTGGAGGTGCCTCCGCACCGACCACCCGCTGGGACCCATCCGGCGGCATCAGGCGGCGATACTCCCGCCACCTGCGACCACATCTGGGCCTGAGCGTTAGGGTCGTCCTCCCGTTCCCGCTCCGCGGCCTCCTTCTGGGACATGACCGTCTCGCAGAAGGAGGCCATAGCCATCCATGCTGTGCGGCGCCCCAGCATCGCCGATACGAATGCGGGGAGCGATAGGTCTGGTTCCAACAATCCGACCAAAACCGTTTTTTGTGCCTCAAACGCCGGACAAACGCCTAGGGTGTGATCCGCTGTGTCACACCCCGCCTCACACGCGTAGCACGCCGTAGATTCCTCCCGCCCGATTCGGTGCAGATATTGTCCGAAACAGCCATGACCCCATGTACCTCTATGCCCCAAGACCTCATATCCTCCCAACCATTTAATCAAGACTCCTTCTTCCAGCATTACATGTGGTAGCGAGCAAAAGAGTCAACTCGTGGTATCTGATGACGAGTGGCTCGGACTGCAGCTCACCGACCGCCTGGTAGCTGAAGGCGCTAGGAAGCTGCACCTTCAAGTACCAAATGTGTCAACGCAAACTCTTTACAAGCAAACGTGAGTACTACTACAACCATTAATTCTTTAATAGAGATGATTATGGCCTAGTCCTATGTCTTCCAGTTCTAACTAAAGACCAATAGGTTCATTCTGAGATGATTATGAATTCTGACTGATCTTAATGCTAGCAAAAAAATAAATAGGCAAAATAAGTGTACAAGCCTATTATAATCAATTATTGTGCTTCTTTCTAGCTCATGGAAAAACGTTGGTGCTGAGATAATCATATCTACGGAAGATCTTCGTAATCATACAAATACTGTATCCTTGCTGAACAAAGTTGAGGCAGATTCCTTGGAAGGCATATATTTGGTGTCTACCAAAGCATCCGACAGTAAACTGGATCCAGAAGTTGTGGGAACTTTGGATAGTTTTGCTAGGAAGCACAGCAACACCTTGAAGTAAGAGTTCTTCTTTCATCAATGACTTGTCAGAAATTGCTATTGATGTAAACGTTGCAATGAATAGGGTAAATGCACCAGTGGCCAGCCGGGGACCAGTGGCCAGCCTTTTGAGTCGTTTATTGGTCGTAAATATCAGGTATATTCGATTTAACAAATCGCGAGTGTTTAAATAGAAACTCTGATTACTCATTGATCACTACATCACACGACAGACGCGGTGAGGGATCGAGGGGAAAAGAAATACTCGTTCAAATTTGTCGGCGAGAGCAGTAGTGTATGTCCGCCATATTTTTTATTTCACTTGGTGTTCTCCTAACAAGTACGAAAAACTGTTTTTAAAGTATAAACTATTAGTTTTTGTTCACAAGTGGTTTATTTATTAGTTTATCTATTAACTGGCATTGTATTTTAACGAAAATATCACCATTTAACTCATAAATTCAGGGGGCTGGTTACTGGGCACCACTTTTTTCCAAAAAATCCAGTGTCCAGCCTCCCTCGGCTGACCACTGGGTTTTTCATAGTTAGAGTAAAACCCAGTATTCGGCCGCATTTGAAATAACGGATCTATGCGGCTGGCCACTGGATTTAGCGTTTCCAGTACTCAGCCATTAACCTTGAGTGTATGAAAAATAAGGTTGAGTTTACAATGTACGTAGATATTGTTTGAATAGTGATTTTTTATGCCTGTTACGCACTTACCTGTATACTTTTTTGTTTCACCAGGGAGAAATGCAGTTTACGCATACCCGCTGCCCGAGGGAGCAGACGGGTTATGTGGGACTCGCTCCGCGTCGGCAGAGAATACCCACTAAAAAACCCTGGTTTGCACCGTCTAACGCGCCTTGGGCGACAGCAACGCGGGTCCTCAACTATAACGCCGCGAAGCTGTCAGCGCTGGTCTGCTAGGCAGACTCGGGCTGGCCCCCCCACTTGGGGCAGCCTAGGGATCGGTCCTGAAAAGGACGTCTCCCTCCTCCAAGGACGGAGTTCGTGCAATACGTGGCCGACTCCCTCGTGCCGGCCTCGCGGAACTCCGTCGGGCGTGCAGCCGCCGCCGCACGGTGGTTTTTTATTGTGGTTTTCTCCACTTGAGCTCGCGCCCCCTGGTCCCGACCGAAGTCGGGATAACAGGCGGTTTTTTATTGTGGTCTCACTCCACTCGGGCTCGCCAGTCAAGGCAAGCCCCCTGGTCCCTCCTGCGAGGGGAAACAGGTTGCACGGCGACCAGTCCAAAAGGACCATATCCGACGACCACGAGAACCGTGGCCATCGGACCCGCCGCGCCGCAGTGATCCACTGCCATCCCACGCCGTCAAACGGCTCATCTGGTAAGGCGGCAACGGTCGCAGAAGACAGGGAGGACGGCAACGATAACACCGCGAGGTCCCCCGAAGGGCACTCCTCTTCCCCTGCGACCATCGCCGACAAACCGGCGCAAATGCGCCCGACAACACGTCTCTCACCAATCGGACAAACGCCCCGCCATTGGGAGAGACCCACAGGCCAAAAGGCCCCCATCTTGTAAGGCGGCAACGGTCGCAGAAGACAGGGAGGACGGCAACGATAACACCGCGAGGTCCCCCGAAGGGCACTCCTCTTCCTCTGCGACCATCGCCGACAACACGTCTCTCACCAATCGGGCAAATACCCCGCCATTGGGAGAGACCCACAGGCCAAAGGCCCCGTCTAGTGTGCCTAAGCACTGGCCGTGGAAGGCGTCGCTCCCCAAACGACGCCAACGCTGGCCCCCGGAGCCACGCACAAGTGCGTGCTCCCACAGGGAATTAGCCGTCGGGCAGTAGGTGAACGACTTCTACTACCCGCCGTTGCCCGGGGTACGCCGGGCCGTCAAAGACGACCACGCGTGGAGGCTTCCCTTGTTGTACCCCAATACACAGATACCCTACAGAAAAACTCACTTATTTCCATGAAAGCCGTTCGAAACGTAATGTCGGTTAGGGAGGCTAGCAGATCGTTTGGTGTTCCTCGAGTACCTACGAGTTACCTACGAAAGCCCAAGGAAAATGGGTCCAGACTCGGTTCTTAATAAAACAAAAGAACTTACCTTGAACTTAACTTACTTACCTTGGATTAAGAACTTAACTTACATTGGTACTAGTGTGGTTTGTATGGTTTTTGTGGTTTGGGTGGTACACTGTGTCTAAAAATGCATTTGCATCTGCGTGTTGACGTACACCTACTTCCTCACTAGATTACTAATTAGAAAATGAACATCTATACTTATAATAAATCTGTAGAGAGGTCAATTCTGTACATTAAATATATTTTCAAAATAACTATCAGGGGATGATTAGTGATCGATACTGATGCCAAAAATGCAATCAGTAAAATTTTTGTCTGTCTGTCTGTCTGTCTGTCTGTCTGTCTGTCTGTCTGTCTGTCTGTATGTTCGTTATAGAAACAAAAACTACTCAACGGATTTTAACGAAACTTGGTACAATTATTTTTCATACTCCTGGGCAGGTTATAGGGTACTTTTCATCACGCTACTATTAATAGGAGCAGAGCAGTGAAGGGAAATGTTAAGAAAACGGGAGAAATTTTTTGAACGCGCATCTCTCAAAAACTACTGCATGAAATTGAATACGATTTTCACTAATGTATTACTAGAGGTCTAACTTAAAACTTAGGTATAGGTATAAGTATTTTATGGAAGTCCGTTATTTTTGAAACCCGATATCCAAGCGTGCGACGCCGCTGGCACAGCTAGTTTAATATAAGTAACGGATTATTTATTGTTATCTCTTGCGAGAGTAGATATTTTGTAATAATTCAAGGCAATTTCGTGTCGTAAAACTAGTACTCTTAAGTAAAATACATAATTATTCAATGAAGAATATATATAGTTGCTTTTAATATAAATATATGTGATTTTGGTCTCATTTTACTAAATAGTTTTAAAGGCCGAGTACTGTGTACACTAAGGCTGATTATTGGATTTTGGCGGCTGACTACTGGAAAAAAGTTCCATTTTTAGGGTTCCGTAGCCAAAATGGCAAAAACGGGACCCTTATAGATTTGTCATGTCTGTCTGTCTGTCTGTCTGTCTGTCTGTCTGTCTGTCTGTCTGTCTGTCTGTCTGTCCGTCCGTATGTCACAGCCAGTTTATTCCGAAACTATAAGAGCTCCATTATTGAAATTTGGTAGGTAGATGTATTCTGTGAACCGCATTAAGATGTGAAAATAAAATTAGAAAAAAATCCAAAATTTTTGGGGTTCCCCATACATAGAACTGAAACTCAAAATTTTTTTTTTCATTAGACCTATACGTGTGGGGTATCTATGGATAGGTATTTGAAAATGATGTTGAGGTTTCTAACATTATTTTTTTCTAAACTGAATAGTTTGCGCGAGAGACTCTTCCAAAGTGGTAAAATGTGTGTCCCCCCCCCGTAACTTCTAAAATATGGGCATGATAAAACTGAAAAAAATATGGACGTAGTTATGCTACAACGTTCCAATCCACACGCAGATCGAACTGAGAAAATTGCGTTTTTGTGTTTTAGTGGTACGCTTTTTTATGGTAGCGCGTAGAACCAAGTAGTGTGTATCATCTATACTAAATAATTAAATATTATTTTTTCATATACCTTTCATTGCAAAAAAACAATATTACTCATACAAATTTAAAAAAAATTGTACTTGGAACGTTTTTACAAAAAGGCATTTTATATGAAGGTGGCTTTTAAATTAATTTGTGAAAACGTTCCAAAATGTGAAAATTACTATATTTAAGTAATTTATATATATTTTATCTAAAATAAATATTAGACAGTAAAACAACATTATTTATTATTTAAATGTGAATGGATTTATAAAAAGATCGTAAATTAGCCAATTTAGCTGGAGCAATAGGTTTTCCTTTAGGCAACAGCTGTATAAGATTAGATCTATTAATAATCGAAACCTCTCCTTTTACAGTCTTTTTAAGACCTACAATATAGCCACCAGGTCTTACAAAAGAATGATAGCTGCTGCAAATTCCAGCTAAGTATATCCGGAGAATTGGTGATGACAATCCAATTCCACGCTTGCCCATACCGCAAAGGAGAAAGCAGACCTCTTGGGCTTTCTATTTGCATCTAACTGAATTCTTGATAACCGGGGAGAATTACCCCCTACCATCCATCAACATTCGTTTTCTGCAGGACAATGTTCGTAGACTGCTTTTCTCCCTTGGCATCATAAGTTGAGTGGGCTTGACGGCATCCCACCAATAGTACTAAAAATATGTGCCCCTGAGTTAGCACCAGTTCTCACGCGTCTTTTTCGGCTTTCCTATTCTAATGGTATTGTCCCTAAATCCTGGAAGTCTGCGCTTGTCCATCCGATTCCCAAAAAGAGAGACCAATCGGACCCTTCCCACAACAGACCAATTGCCATTACCTCATTGCTCTCTAAATTAATGGAGACAATAATAAATCGCCAACTCCTTGGATACTTGGAGGAACACCAGCTGATCTTTGATCGCCAATACGGTTTTCGTCAGGGTCAATCGGCTGGTGACCTACTCGTATACCTCACACACCGCTGGGCGGAGGCGGTTGAGAGCAAGGCTTTGGATATAGCAAAGGCGTTTGATCGTGTTTGGCACAATGAGCTTTTAGCGAAACTTTCTTCATATGGGCTTCCTGAGAGGTTGTGTGGTTGGCTTGCCAGTTTTCTTGCGGAGCGGAGCATCAGTGTCGTTGTCGACGGTTCCTGCTCTGAGGCAAAGCCCGTGAATGCTGGTGTGCCACAAGGCTGTGTACTGTCTCCTACCTTATTTCTTCTGCATATAAATGACATGTTGCATATTCGCAGCATACATTATTATGCAGGTGATAGCACAGGGGCGCTTTATACATGGGTAATGTACAAGCCTCTCGGGATAATATCACAGAAAGCTGGAATAACCTTGTGGGTGAAATTGAGGCCTCTCTGGACTCGGTCCTATCATGGGGGAACGAGAATCTGCTCAATTTTAAGCCGAACAAGAGTCAGGGACTCATATGGAATATTGTTCTCATCTGTAGACCGGGGCGCCTCAGTACCAAATCCTTCCTTTTGACCGTATATAGCGAAGAGTTTCTTTTTTGGATCATATTATTTTAGTGATAACGTTCCAGACATCAGAAGACATTGTATATTTTTAAGTATTGTATTCAAAAATGGGTTTAGTTAATATTTATTTATTTATAAATAGCAAAATATAAACTTATAGCTATATTTCAGCTAATACTGAATCAAAGATAGTGTAAATTTTTCCTGAGAGCACTATGAGCATAATATAACATTGACAACACAACACTTTTTGAACATTAATAATGTTATTGTTAAGTGATTGATCGTTTCATGATTAGATAAATGTATGATCCTACTAGTATAATACGTTTTGGATCGTTTTTTTTTATCATTATAATTTCTTTTCAACATTAGAAAGTACTTGGAACGTTTTATAGAAATAGATATTTTCATAATATATATTTTTATTAAACGTTTCAAGTTCCCTGGATCATTTTGTTTTTCCAAAACGAATTAAAAAATACGATCCAAATGAATTGACACTTTTTAAGAATACGATTAGGTCTTTTGGAACGTTTTATCGTTTGGACGGCTTAATTATTTCGGTAATTACTATGGTTAGAGTGTCAGTGTCTTCACCAGTAGATAGAACGGTCCTAAATACGTAGCTTGAGCATGAAAACTCGATTTTGGCCACCTTGTGGATTGGAACGTTGTAGCATAACTACGTCCATATATGATGTGTAATTACTATAAAAACTACTAACGAAATTTGGTTTGAATGAAATCTAGACAGTAGTTTTTTTTTAAACGTCATAAATCAAATTACCTAATTTTTTCATTCAATCAGTGGTACGGAACCCTACGTGCGCGAGTCCGACTCGCACTTGGCCGGTTTTTTTACTTTTCATTTAAATATAACTACAACAAAGAATATTGTTGCTTTTTGGTATGTCTTATTTTGAATCTTTAATAAACGTTTAATCAAACCACGTAATGCGTTTGTTTATCCATCTAAACCTGTAGAAATGCCGACCATTCAAACTTCAAAAAGTCGATTTGAGGCTGACCACTGGTGCCCTTACCCTATCTCTCATAAGGATTTAGTAGATCATTTTTTATCTACTCACTCCCTCAATACAATGTTTATTCTAGGTACTTTGCTGTAATAAGTGATGACCATTCCTTGGGTAACGCAACGTGCTATTCAAGAAGAGACGAAAAATTGCCAGCTACTAAACTGATTGTACCTTCAGTAGAACCGGTAAGTAATTTTTATTTTAGTCGCTGTGGCTCTATGGGATCTATGGGATCCGGAATATGCGCATGATATGAATATTAAATATTTAAGTGACTTATTAGTATTTTTTCGACTGTAAACTCTTCTGATCCATACGAAATCCGTATTATATCGCTTCCTTTCGACATCCATGCGCTTTCCAACCTCTTCCTTTCTGTCAGTCGCTAACCTACACAAGCTTTAAAAAGATAAAAAACGGTTCCCTTTTTGCAGGAACCTTATAATATTCACTCAAGTTCTCAACAAGTTGCAAATATCTCTTGCTCCAGGCCGATGCGTCGAAGTCGTCTCAGTCGGGAGCTCTGCACTGGCGGCGGGCGCTGCGCGGGCTGGCGCGTGCCCTACACTCGGCGCAGCCCGTGGTGACCGCTACCTCGGGCCAGGATACGCCGCAGTCCATACTGGAAAAGATAGCCGTCGTTACTGGTAAAAATGTTATAGAACTACTAGAGCAGTAGGTATCTACTGCGGTCATCACGCCTGCCAAGCGTGGTGACTAAGGTAAATCTCCCCTAATGACAATTCCCATTAAGGGAGGCCTATTTTCAGCAGTGGACGTGCACAGGCAGATGATGATGAGAGCTGTATCGCCACTTGGTGATAAAATCTTTTGTTAGTTATTTGATAAAACAAATGATCAGTGACGTATCGGCAAGACGAAACAGGCAGTAAATTTCCCTGATTGTGAGATGGTGGCCTGATTAGACACCACCTCTTATTTCATTACAGGCATTGAAATTAATGAAAAAACAAATGAAGCTACCACGTTAGAAGAACTCGGTGTGACCCAAGAGCAAGCGCAGAGCCTCAGGGTGCTGATACGCGAAGAACATAATTTATGGTTCAACGAGGATCGATTGTTGTCTATGCCTGTTAAGGAGTAAGTAATCCTAGATTTGGTATTTACTTTGTTTGTGTCCCAGGGATCTAATGATGGAATTGTATTACTTACCTATTATAATACGTGCTCTTTTATAGGTTACGAAAGCTGACTCAACCAAAAGATGGTAGACAAGAGAAAGTGAAGGGTCTTGCAACATTCTTCTCATACATTGATACGGATGAGTTAATGGCTACTTTGGATATGGTCTTTCTGCCAACTTTGGCTAGTAAGGTAAGTACAAATATCATTGTTTAAAATATGCTCTTTATTACACTTGCGTAGGTAATTATCGTTTACAATTACTTAGGTACGTAACACTTGTTCATTTGTTTAATCTGCTGTTTTATTTACCAGAGGCAAATGAGTAATCATGTAGGTACGTTAAAAGTTGGCCTACTAGCGTAACGTTTAATGAAAATTCTGCCTTTTAGTGGGAATCGTATAAATGGCCCTAATTTTTTTTATAACCATTTAAAGTTTACCTAGTTAAGTAGGTAATGTACAAATAATGTCAGGGTTCAATTAGGTTATGACTCATGACTTTTCTCCCACAGGACACGGAAGAGTTCGACGTGACCCAGAAGTACTTGTACATCGTGCCAGGTCTGGAGGACAACTACGAGAGGTTCCGCGAGCTGAGCAAGCGGCTGAAGGTGCCCGCGCTGGTGCTGCAGGCGGGGCTGGACCGGCCGCGCGAGCCCGTCGCCAGCGTGGCGCAGCGGCTGGCCGCGGTACGTGCCTTACGACACCAACTACGAGAGGTTCCGGGAGCTGAGCAAGAGGCTACAGGTGCCCGCGCTGGTGCTGCAGGCGGCAGACGGCACTCACAGTGCTCGAACACCACCACCATTAAAAATAAATGAACCATTTAAAACACGTTGCTACATACATTCCTGGAAACGATTTCATCCAGAACTGATCGTATTCAGCTTTCATTTCTTCCACAAACATTCAAACTTTGGAATGACCACTCAGCCTCTAGTTTCTTGATCGCTACAACATGCTCATTTTTAAACATGGCATAAAGAGAGCTCTTTTCTCTATAAACAATGGCTGGTGCCCCTCTTATTGCTGATGTCCATGAGCGGCGGTTACTGTTGAACATTGTTTGCCACCAACAGCAACTAAAAAAATACATACTCTGTGTATTTCCAGACGTTGCTAAAGAAAGCCTGTGTCCAAGACCACTTCTACTTACTGGGCTACGAGAGCGGCGTGATGGTGGCCCTCGAGGTGGCTGCTATACTGGAAGGGCGCGGTAAGTGGATCAGTGTTTTTACGTCAAAGTGGACAACCGAGCCTGTAATATAAGTCACCTGATGGTAAGTGATCAGATCAACTCATAGACAACGTAAATTCAAGGGAAGTCACATGTGCCATGCCGGCCTTTGAGAAATATGTGTACTCGATCCTATATCGCTAAGCTATATCTATTTGAAAAGTTGCCGCTAGAAGCCGATTCTCCAGAACAGTTAAACATACCTTTATCATGTTCTCTGGAGAATATTGATGTTCTCGCCAGTCAACAACAAATATATATTTTTATTCTTATTAGGACTCACTGGAACAGTTTACTGCATCGGTTGTCCTCCCAAAGAGTTCCAAGCCACTTTAGAAGAGGAGCTGAAAGAGTACACCTCGGAGGGCGCGCTGCAGGAGGCTGTGCTGCGGCACCTGTCCAGCGTCATGACGGGCCGGCCCTTCCACCTGGAGTTCCGGGATGACCACACGTGGCAGGAGAAGGTAGTGGACAAACTTTTTTATGAGGTCGGTCATCAACATCATCATCCTGCAAACGTCCTCTGCTTGACATAGGCCTCCCATGTGGCCTCCCACAATGACAATTTTCCTTTAGGCAGGAGGGTTGGTGACCTCAGTAGCTTTTTATTTGTACCCAGGTAAACGCTGTAGCCCCTATTCCTCATATTCCCTTAGTCCGTCTTCTACGACGCCCACAAGATGAGACGGGGTGGTCCTAAATCTGGAAACCACACGGACAATTGCAATCCGATAGCGGTATACTTGTTTTATTACACTCCAGCAGGAAGTCTCTCAATGTTGTACTTTGGTAGTTCTTACCCATTATCTGTTCACCAGATGGAGCATTGCAAGCGATCCCTGAGCGTGCCCTTCTCGGGCCAGTACATGCGTGCGCACTTTGAAGCGGCCTACGGGAAGATTATGCAGGTGAGGATCGTTATCTTATCCACCAGGGGAATAAATCAGATAATGCGGAACTTAACACATACAGCTGCCAATCCTTCATCACTAATTTTACCATCATGTACAAAAAAGCAAGATTACCCAAATGTTGAATAGCATCATTGTTAACATCTTCGTTATTAAGACGTCCACTCCTGGCCTCCACCAATGAAATGAAATTTGCCTTAGTCAACACGCTTGGCAGGTGGGTTGGTGACCACAGTAGGTTTTATTTGTCCCCAAGTAAACGCTGCGATCCGTTTTCTGATATTTAATTAATCGTCTTTTACGACAACCTTGGGATTTACTAGTCTTCTCTCCAAAGTCCTGTCAAATTGCAAACTTCTTCATTTCACATATCATTTGTCTTCTACAGGCCCGCCAACACCAACTACAGCCGAAGAAACTCCGCTCCAAAGTCGTGTTCCTGCGCTCAGAGACCAAAGCGCCAATCAGCGAGCAGGAGCCGCTGCAGCAGTACTCGGAGCAGCCAATCACCGTGCACAACCTCGGCGTGCCATTGGCGCACGCGCTCAAGGATCTGCGCTGCGCCAACTTCATCAACCAGAATCTGCACCCTGACACCTTGCGGCAGTTCGAGACGAAGAACCTGTGTGAACCATTCACCGTCAAGTCGAATTATATACACGAAACATAACCAAACATAAGGATATCTTTTGCTTATTTTTTGTATTTGACTTAAAAGATCATTAAACTTTTCTAAATAAAATTCATATATTTTTAATCAATGTGTGTGTCAGGTGTTGATATTCATAGCTAATTTTATATATGTGAGCGTAGTCTAAAAGTTCCATTTTCCAAATATATTATAGGTAGATAGGTACTGCCCCGGTACCGGTACGACCTGTTGTACCTGTACCCCCAAGAGACCGGATGAGTGCACACAGGAAGATGAGTGACGTCTTAGGTTTAATTTCATCCATCTTCCAGGAAGATATATAGTTTGAGAATCGCCCACAAACCAGGAAGAATCTTCCTTATAGAGATAGAAGTTTTTGAGAAACGAGATACGCTACTTTTCTCGAGTTAGCGGATTGAGTGTTCCAGTTGATTGACTGTACGTTCTCCCCATACGTTTAACAAATTTTCGCTTCACCATTTACTTTTCACAATTATTTCCTAAGATATTACTGAATTTCATAACAATTGGATGAAATTTAAAAAAAGAACACTGGGGGATGGAGTTTTTCTCACTACCAGCAGAATCGTGTTTGAATACCTAATATTCAGACAATGACAGAATGAAATTACATCCAAGCCTCATTACGTCGTTACTTCAATAGGGATTCGTTGTACCAAAGTTACCTACTATCCTAGCAGGAATGAAGTGCAGTACTTAATGATAATAATGTAAGCAACACCCCTCACGACAAGTTTCGCGCTAGTCACGCCGTCCCCGCCACTGAGAGCGTATAAGCAGGATTAATACCAGCGGGCGGGGACGACACTACTGTGCTCACTGCATTCGAACAGACTCAAACACTAACTTTGCCTTTAGAGCTTGTTTGTGGCGCTTTAGTATACTCGTACCTACATTTGAAGCGTCTTGCCAGGTAATTCTGCACACTGATAAGAACGATATGGAGTAAAATATTGTCCGGGCCAACTTCTCGTATATATAGGTACTTAGGTAATACTAATTTTATTAGCACAAAAGTGACCGAATCCTCAATCCAATCCATGATATTAGAAACCTCAACATCATTTTATACCGCACACGTATAGGTTTGATGAAAAAAAAAATTGAGTTTCATTTCTATGTATAGGGGGTTCCAAAAATTTTAGATTTTTTCTGATTTTATTTTAAAATCTTTGCGGTTTACAGAATACATCTACGCACCAAATTTCAATAGTGTAGCTCTTATAGTTTCGGAATAAACTGGCTGTGACATACGGACGTACAGACAGACAGACATGACGAATCTATAAGGGTCCCGTTTTTGCCATTTGCCTACGAATCAACTTTTTGTAACACCTACATTGAATATGTAACCACCCGTATGTGTGTAAATAAAGAAATTTGTATTTATTTTTTTACACGTCATATCTTTGAAGTTTTAAATAGTAAGATTTCCAACCTAAGGAATATTAACGAATGTATAGGTAGGTATGTAGGTAATTAACAATTCAAGGAACAATTTATATTCAACTTAATAGTAATGCCGTTTTTTTTTCCTGGTCGTAGTGAATTTAGCATAAATACATGGGTAAGTAGAAAAATCCGTATTGTTATCGAGTCGGCTGTTGTATTGAATAAAAACTAAAGTGTAAGACATAAATCCTCAAACTATTTACTTCAACATACAACAAGCTATATTTTTATATTGTTCTAGACACCATCTAGATACACAATATACCTATGCAACAAGCTGCCCAAAGTCAAAATATCTCCTTGCGATGAATAGGAGACTATTTAACATTTACTAAAACATTTTTAGGGAAATGTAACAGATTACAATAATAAAGCAAGTATTCGCTGATTCGTGAATGAGTTAGTAACAGTCTTAAAAACGATCACATCTTGTTTTCATACAACCGCAGCATGTCATTTCAAGAGTGTCAATTTCAATTTGATTATGAACAAACACATGTAATTTTTATGCATGTGAACATGTTGAGGATACATATTTAAGGAACACATAATAATTTCTATTAAATCAGCTACCTGTAGGTACCAAACAACTATTCATGTTTTGTTGAGTATGAGTAAACAAAAATGTTTATAACTACTGTTTGAGGACTACTGACTTAGGAAAATTAATAGTAATCATTCACTACCACTATGGGTGACCTCTTGTTTTAATTTAGTTAAATGTACATAAAAACCGTTACAACTGGTACGGGTGCGTCAGTCGATGAAATTGTTTTGAAGCACTTTCTCGACTTAGTGACCAATTGTTTGTGCTACAAATATAAGTGAAAGGTACGTTATACAATTTAAGTGAATTTATTTATTCCTATTTTAGTCGCGATTATCGCAAACTACAGTTAAACTTTTTTAATACTAAAAAGGTTTTATCAAGTTTGTGGGAAACCCATTTAATACAGACCGCCCAGAAAAGGTCGCTATGAAAATTGTTGGGATACGCCTATGTGTAACGACTTTATTTTATTTTATGTATAATTCGAGCACGCATTTTACCACTTTGGAAGTCTCTCGCGCAAACTATTCAGTTTAGAAATAAATAATGTTAGAAACCTCAACATCATTTTCAAATATAGGTTTGATGAAAAAATAATTTTTCAGTTTCAGTTCTATGTATGGGGATTTTTTTTTTGATTTTATTTTAAAATCTTAATGCGGTTAACAGAATACATCTACGTACCAAATTTTAATAATGTAGCTCTTATAGTTTCGGAATAAACTGGCTGTGATCTACGGTCTGACAGACAGACAGACAGACATGACGAATCTATAAAGGTCCCGTTTTTGCCATTTTGGCTACGGAACCCTAAAAACCACTCGATACAAAAGTAGGTAGGTACCTACCTACATGACTCAATATCTCATAAGAATGTATTCTATTTTACGAGTATAATACGAGTTAGCTATATTTCAATGCAGTATTGATACTGGCCGAAAATAATCTCATTTATTTTTTACGTTCTATAGTTTTTCTTTTGTTTTCACAAGATAAATTTTTACCAACGCTGTTTGTTAACACTTAATTATTGAAACTATAAGACATGTAATTATTCAAATAGTTATGGCATCATTGTAAAAGAGCACCTGAATATGTAAGTACATGAATTTAAAATTAGTTTTAAAGGAGCGTTCAATGAAATGCAAATGAACATTTTTATTTTAATGAGTTTTGTTAAATATGTACGTCCTACTTCTGGTAATTTATTTTTTAAGCATTTAAGCAAACAATGTTCAAAGTTTTAAACTTATGTAGGCACATTTGCTTGCTACAGTTGGTAGGTATATTTAAATACACAAATTTAGAGCAAATACCTAAACAAAATTAGAAACTAAACTAACGCCATGATAAAAATCTTAATAATATGGTGAAATAATTCACTTTTGTTATTTGATATGTACGTATCGCACCCCCAGGCGAATAAAGCGGTTATCGACGATTACCACTTTTTTAATGTTTTTTGATTTTTGGCCTCTATGTGACCTAACCCATCGCCTGAATTTTTTTCATATTTTTAATTGCAATATTATTAGAATTATACTACACAACCACTTTTTTCTACGAAACATAATGTGAAGATATTAGACGAGAATAAAGTAGAAATCAAATATTACCGTACAAAACTTCACTAGTCTAGTCCGCATTGATTCAATGCGACATTATTTGGGATAGTCCTCCCAAGCGCAAAATCAGTATTCGATTTTACCACTTTATTCGGGTGAAAAATTTACGACGCGTACGCTGTAATAGGTTGTCACTACTCAGGTTTGTAAACGGGTGAATCGTAAATTGCAGTTATGCTATTCTTCTTGTTATAAAATAATGATTATAGAGTCGTAATAATATATTACTGCATTAAATTTAATTTCATAATGCTGTATTAAAATATTGCGTTCGAAAATTAATACGTTATTTGTACGTATACGTTTTTTATTGCAAAAAAAAACATTACGTTTTTACTTTCATACACATAGCCATACACTCATCATCATCAGCCTATCGCAGTCCACTGCTGGACATAGGCATCTCCAGTGGTTCGCCACTCAGGGCCAACATCTGGAGGATATACCCATAATCGCCACGCTGGGCAGGCGGGTTGACGATCGCAGGGCGTAGCTTCTCGCTCCGGTGACGCTGCCACCCGTCATCGGGCCGAAGCATTTAGCTACCCCTTCAATTGTGATAGTTATACCGCCACCAGTCGGTTGCCAGCGCCTCGTTCGTCATTCGGCAGGATGCACCACGGGCAGGTGAGCTTGGCTTGGAGCGAAAAGATGATGGGTCGCTCCCATACATTCCCATACACTTCTTTAACACTATCTAGCAAAAATTTTATTTCAATGTCCGAAGAGTTTGGGTCATTTTGTATGGACATTGGCGTCGTTTTTTTAGCCGCCATCATTCATTTTTATATTGTGTAGCACTATCTTTAACTAACATATTAATGAAATAAGATTTTTTGTAAGTAATATTGGAGCGAAGATAATGGCATTTCAATTTTAGGACAACGCATGAAGGAAAAGTACTCTTAATATTTGAGCTAGAGCATTTGTGACAAAAAAAATTATTTCTTTTTTAAAAAGAAAAATAACTGCATTATGTAAATTATTTTCGAAAATTCGTTTGCCACACTCAGGAATCGAATGTGCTCAATTCTGGAAAAACAGGGTTTTATTTTCATTTGAAAGGATCATTATAAGGATCAAAAGTCACCTTAACATACGTTCCGAAATGTGGACACTTACGCGAAGACTAATCCACAAGTTTTTTAGTCCCTCAACACGCTGTGGAAAGACCAATGCTTATCCTGTTGAAAGATTGGCACTATAAGGTCGATTTTTTGCTGACACCTTACAACATCTCTTTTATAAATTTTGGATTATTTTGAATGAGAATGCAACGGATTGACATTTATTTGATTTGATATGACATTATTTGACAAATTATTTTATTTTAATAGAGTAACATGTTCTGTATCAATTATTGTTAATTATGATGGATTATTATTATTTTTTTTATGTACTAACTTTTGACTTGACCATGATTTAAACGAAATAGATTTTTTCGTATGATGTAACTACCTACCTATTTGAAATTTTATTGTTCCAATAATTTATTGCATTACCTAATTGTATACTAACTAATTGATATGTAATTGCCTTTGAAACTTATTGCGCTTTGGAGAATTTCTGTTAGCTTAAAAAATGTTTGCAAATAAATAAATAGGAAACGAAACGAACATAATACGTGGCAGTGGGCTGGCCATATATGCCGTAAAACCAACAATAGGTGGAGCAGACGATTTAGGACGCCCCGCAATCCATGGGCTGATAACCTTAAAAGAACTGCTGGCATTGGCTGAACAGAAACACGCCCGGGATAAAGAATTGTGGCGCGAATTATAGGAGGCCTACGTTCAATAATGGACGAAGCAAGGCTGTTGATTGACTACATTACTTATTACTTTTTTTCCAAGCCGGTAGTTCTTTTGGAGTTGGAAGACTTCTACGGCTGGTTATACGCTTCGCATAAATCTGACCCGAAAATGAGGATACTATGGCCACATTAACACGCCATTTTACCAAAGACTTGCCAGAATTCAGCATCGACAAAATCGAGATCGCTCTTGGGCAGCTTAAAGATGGAAAAGCCCCTGGAGAGGATGGCGTCACAACAAAGCTTGTAAAAGCAGAAGATAAACCCGTACTGAGGGAGCTCCAAAACTTTTTAACGCTTGAATGGAGAACTCCGGACGCGTGGCTAAGGAGTGTGCTTGTCCTGTTTTTCATAAAGGGAGTCGAAACAGCCCTATTTCCCTTCTAAGCCTTGTCTATAAGCTGTTTTCAAATGTGATCACAAACCGTTTTGTGCGAATACTTGATGAATTCCAACCGCCGAAACATGCTGGGTTTCGGAGTGGATACGACACTATAGACCACATCCACACAGTGCTGTACAGAAGACAGAAGAGTATAATCAGTCCTGTAGGTATCTTGCATTCGTGGATTATGAGAAAGCCTTTGACTTCGGTTGAAATCTGGCCTATTCTGGAGTCCCTGCAGCGATGCCACATAGATTGGCATCCATACAAGCAGTGATGAGACAGTAACAGTGATCTATGAAGCCGCCACTATGTGCATCCAATTACAGAATTAGTATACAAGGCCTATACCGTTGCATCTAGGAATGGGATAAGGGGATGTGATTTCTCCAAAGTTGTTCACTAATGTAATGGAGGATGTGTTCAAAACGCTGAACTAGAAAGGACCTGTCATCAACATAAACAGCATAGTCATTATGGCAGAATCGCTGCAGGACCTACAAGAAATACTGAATGAACTGACTGACTCCTTTGCGCGCATCGGCGTAGGGATAAACTTGACAAAACCAAGGTCATGTTCAATGAACATGCTCTACCGGAACTCAAAGTTGTTCAAAAATATGTAGGTATACCTCGGGCAGACATTGCAGTTAGGTGGAACCAGCTTTGAGGACGAGGTAATTGGGAATAGTCAGGCTTCAGGTGGTCAGTGCGTTCTACCGGTTATGACATACGGAGCTAAAATGTGGAAACTTACGGTACGGCTAGTCTACAAGCTAAAGATCGTTCAGCAATCATATGGAAAGGGCTTTGTTCGGGTCTCTCTGTCTTATTCGAAATGTGGTGAACTGGCAGAGAACCGAAGTTATCCACAGCTCACCGATTTAAAAAAATGAAGGGGCATCAGGCTAGCAACATCAGCCGCAGAATCAATAACCGTTGAGGTAAACAAGTTCTGGAGTGAGACCGCGTCTCAGCAAACGTAGTGTAGGACGCCCTCAGGCCAGGTGGAGTGACGATTTGCGCAGGCCGGCTGGCAAGTGCGCTGGCTGGGTGCGAGACGTCGAGGATCGATCAAAGTGGCCAACATTTGGAGAGCCCTATGTCCAGCTGTGGACTCATGATGATGATTACTTTTTCAGGGTTTTGAAGCATTGGTAAGACAAGACTGGGTGGTTATATTTATCTTATTTAACCAGAAACAACTTAATTGTAGTTTTTATTAATGACTAGCTGTGCCAGCGGCGTCGCACGCGTGGATATCGCGTTTTAAAAATAATAGACTTCATAAAATGGTACTTTAATTTTAAGTTAAACCTCTAGCAATACATTGGTAAAAACCGCATTTATTTCTATGCAATAGTTTTAGCGTGATGTGCATTCAAACATACAGGTAAAAATTTCCCCCTTTTTCCCAACACTTCCCTTTACTGCTCTGCTCCTATTGATTGTAGCGTGATGAAAAGTATACTATACCTGCCCAGGAGTATGAAGAATATTTGTACCAAGTATCGTTAAAATCCGATAGAATTCCTCTTTCGAACATTATAACTTCCGTCAGTGGCCACCAAAATTTAAAACGACTCCAAAATGACCCAAACCCCGTAAAGTATTTCGATGTGCTGTGGTCTAAGCATAGCTTAAAAACCTGATTTTGATAGGAATTAGACTTAAGGAGAGTTAATTTAGTTGTAATTCATATTTTTTTATGTTAATTTAATAATAATATTTAAAAAAACACAAATGTAGCAATAACAACTATATTTTTAATGTTGTTGCATTCACTTGTTACAGTAATGGTTTACGTAGAATGATCCGCGAATTCAACGCTTACAATATAAACCTACTTTTAATTTCACACGAATAAAGTGGTAAGAAGTTATTACTCACAATAGAATAGACACGAGAAACTAACGAATACTGTCGCTATGCCTCGCTGCGCGGGCAGTTTTGATAGAAGGCTGCCGCGAATAAAGTGGTAATGTCACCCTACGACAAAAACAATAATATTGTTATGCGGTATTACATATTTTTGAGGTTTTATCCATGAATTTCCCATTAAATTAATTTAGTTTTTAAATATTATGTACAATCAAAAATCTACTTTCAATTAAAATTAAAAGCATTTATTTAAAAGTTATAGTTTCAGAGATATTCACCGATTTCGGTTTTTTGCTTCTCCTGAAAAATAGCAATTCTGCAATAACCGCTTTATTCGCCGGGGGGTGCGGTATCTATCTAAGATAGGTACTTATTAATTGGATGGGTGGGTCGTTACGCTTCTTTTCAATATGGTTTCTTTTCACTTTGATTATTTTGTGAAGGTTTAAAAGGGCTTAGACTGTGGGAAGTGGTTTAAACTAAATTGTGACAATTTTTAATATTTATTGTAAACACTAAATTGAAAAGATTACAGCACGTGTTTCTTTTCATTACATTAATGCTTTCCGAATCGTTAATACTTCATCATCATCATCCTATTGCAGTCCACTGCTGGACATAGGCCTCTCCAGTTGTTCGCCACTTAGGGCAAACATCTGGAGGATACACCTATAATCGCCACGCTGGGCAGGCGGGTTGGCGATCGCAGGGCGTATCTTCTCGCTCCGGTGACGCTGCTGCCCGTCATCGGAATGTGATATTTAGCTACGCCATCATTTATGATGGTTATACCGCCACCAGTCGGTTGCCAGTGCCTCGTTTGTTATTCGGCAGGATACTTAGATTGACGATTTGTAAGTTTTTTAACCCGTAACTGATTCAGATCGCAAGCTGCTGCAAAATGGCGCCCACTCCCCAGGACTTCGCCGGCTTGGAGCCAGACGTAATCCCAGAGGACAGGAAGAGGGTTGTCATCTCTGGAATGTCTGGAGTCTATCCCAAATCCAATAATGTGATGGAGCTGTCTCACATACTGTACAACCAGGCAAGTGCTTATTTTTTTTAGGATTCAAGATTACTTATTATATTTAGACAGGCTCGGTAGCTCATTTGGTAGTGACCTCTGCCCTCTGAGCCAAGGGTCGTGGGTTCGATTCCCGCACAGTGCAAACATTTGTGTTCATGAACATGTATTGTCTGTTTGTATTGGTCTGGGTGTTTTCTATATATAATTATGTATTTATTTACAAAAAAAAATATCTAAGTAAGTTTATCAGTTGTCTAGTACCCATAGTACAAGCTTCGGCTTAGTTTGGGGCTAGGTGGCGCTGTGTGGCCCAGCGTGGCATGTCTTGGGTTATTTATTTATTTAGTTACTTACATTAGATTACATTTTCAAGGCGAGAGTGAATCGGTTTTTGTTGGGTGAGCGCGCTCCACCTTAGACTCTAACATCGCTTAAGATCAGGCCAGTTGGGGTCAAGCGCTACCCCATTCGAATATAAAAAAAAGGATTTTATTATATGTAGTAACTAGCACAGCATTATCAAGTCAAGTTAGTCTAGTCGGACGTAGGTTTCCTCAAAGGTCATTGGAGGAGACCTACGTCCAACCTAGGCTAATGATGATGATGATGTAACCTTAATTTATTTAGTTAACTATTTACCAATTTTTTTAATACCAACCTAAGCCAAACTAAGCCGAAGCTTGTATGTACTATGGGTACTAGACAACTGATAAACTTACTTAGATACTTTTTTTAAAATACTTACTATATAGAAAATACCCAGACCAATACAAGCAGACATGTTCATGAACACAAATGTTTGTGCTGTGCGGGAATCGAACCAGCCAGCCAGTCATTACCGAATTCTGAATCAGATGAAAGTAACTAGCTACTACCTATTATTACCTGCACAAAATTCTCATTGTCGTTTTTGTACGGAGATCTTTCGGTGTCTTTTCTTTATGTTTTACTTGTATGTGAAGGAGACAATAACTCTTAATCTTTGTTTTATCTAGGTGGATCCTATCTCCACAAATGTGCGATGGAAGTATAGCCATCCCGAGGTGTCTCGGTACGTGGGGAACGCTCCTGGTCTGCACCAATTCGACGCTCAGTTCTTCAAGGTGCACTACAGGCTCGGGAACAGCATGGACTCTATGTCCAGGAAGATCCTGGAACACTGCTACCAGGCGGTTTTCGACGCGGGTATGATTTTTTTTTATAGTAGCTTGACATAATGGCTTCCCTACGCCTGATGGAAAACGAAAGAGAAGCCCAAGTCGCTATGACAGCGGGCAAGTAACTGGTCAGTTACCTGGCAGTTGCCACCGCCATGCCGGCTCAACCCTAACCCCCCACGAGCTCCGGAAACCCTACTCACCGGCAGAAACACGACCCGGAGGTAATTTGACTGCGGTATTCTATAGGGTGGAGGTCCTTCCCCGGACGGGCAGCTCAATTCGAGCGGAATATTCGCTATGCCCTACCTCTCTTAAACTTTATTACACAAAATGGTACAAACGGCAGGATGCACCACGGGCAGGTGAGGATGGCTTGGAGCGAAAAGGTGATAGGTCGCTGCTCCCTTACATCTCATTATATTTATACCCAAAGCTCAAATTGATATTCATTCATGAATGTTATTTTACTCTATAAGTAACCATTATGCAAATTTCAGACAGTGAAGTAGTCGTTTGTTTGTACACTTTTACAATAGAATACCTATATGCAAAGGTCTTATTATGTCACTGATTTGAAATAGACATTCTTTAATGTTTTCAGGCCTCAGCCCAGAACTGCTTGCGCGAAAGAAGGTTGGCGTCTTCATCGGTACTAGTTTTTCGGAATCGGAGAAGGCATCTTTCTACTTGGCTAGTACGAAAACTGGTTTCGGTATATTGGGGTAAGTTTAACATCTTAGGTTAAGACTTTTTTTACTTTTATCATGTTGATAGCTTGGTGAAAGCCCTAAGAATTTGGAAATCATCATCATCATCAGCCTATTGCAGTCCACTGCTGGACATAGGCCTCTCCAGTTGTTCGCCACTTAGGGCCAACATCTGGAGAGAAGCCAAGAATTTGGAAAGCTGATTAAGTATAACAAGTTTTTTATTAATTGGAATTCTTATATTTTAAGAGAGATTACAAGAGACCTGTAAGATGGTTCTTGCTATATATTCGTTCTACCGACTGATCCTGAAATGCGACCGAATTCACTGCATATTTTGCTATACGCCAGCACTGTGGTCGTTACACAGGCATTTCTCACACGTTGGTAAATGTTACCAACGTGTGAGAAACTAATATCTCCAAAAGTAGCTTACCCGTCCAGGGCATGATTTGATGGATGAGGTAAGGCTAGCTTCCGCAACCCCATCCATCAAATCATGCCTGGACCAAAATTTGATCGGCAACCGATATGCATTATATTTATTGACATATTTAGTTACATATAAAATAAGTTTCACCCAATAAACGTCTCAGTAAAGGTCGTTCTATGGCGGGATCTTAGACCATATTGTTCACCACGGGTTTTACTACAACAGATGCAGCAGATCCATGTACGCGAACCGGGTGTCGTACTGGCTGAACCTGAAGGGTCCCTCGATGAACATCGACGACTGCTGCTGCAGCTCCACCGCTGCTTTAGAACAGGCGCACGGGGCCATCTCCAGGGGCGACTGCGACGCGGCCATTGTAGGGGCCTCTAGTATCTGCATCCACCCCCAGTCTACTGTCCTCAGTGGAAGGTAAGACACAGTTGGACAGTCCTATAGAGCCATCTCCAGCGACGCAACCATTGTAGGGGCCTCCAGCATCTGCATCCATCCCCAGTCCACTGTCCTCAGTGCAAAGTAAGACACAGAAGGTGCATAGTCGCATAAACGCAGCCCTTATGGGGGCCTCCAGTATTTGCATCCACCCCCAGTCTACTATCCTCAGTGGAAGGAAAGACACAGGTGGACAGTACCACAGAGCCATCTCTAGTGGCGACTGCGATGTGGCCATTGTGGGAGCCTCCAGCATCAGCATCTACCCCCGTCTACTGTCTGCTACAGCAATATCGTCCTCCTTATTTAAATAAATTTTCACTATTTACCAGATGCGTCCCCGTGTGTCCCGACGGAAAAACCAAGTCTTTCGATGAAAAGGCGAACGGTTGCGTCAAATCTGAAGCAATCGTGATCTTCATTCTACAAAAAGCTGAAGATGCACTCAGGTTTGTTGGAACTATCTTTTGATCTGCTTTATAATGTTTTAAATGGAGGTTCAATGATTAAACTGTTCCAGTAGCTGAATTTATTCTTCACTTGCTTTCACTATACTTCACGTGATGATATTGTGAATTTTCTTCACAGAGTCTATGCTGAATTAGTTCACGTCAAGAGCAGATTAGCACCAGACAGTATTCTAGAATGTGTCACAGGCCAAGAATTTGGGTTCAATCGAAACCCGTTGGCTTACGAGAAGTTCTTGAACTCATTCTATTCAGAAGCTAAGATTTCTCCGGTGTCAGTGGAGTATGTGGAAGCTTGTGGATCAGGTAATATGTTTATAAAAAGTAGTTTATACAATAGATAGGAGCTCTCAAAGATTTAATAGAAAAACCACAGAATGGATAGTTTTTGTCTGTCTTTTGTTCACAGTCTAAATTTGTTGGGACTAAGTATACATGGTTGAAACCTGTCTGGTGTAAAATAGACCACAAAGTAAAAGAAATGTTTTATTGTACTGCAGAATTCGGAGTATTTGGCAATGGAATATTATTATATGGATAGCGTTATTTAGATTTTGTTAACATAGGTGTATGGTAACAATAGAAGCTTGTTATTTAATCCAGATCTAGTAAACACTTTTATTGCATGTTGTTCCTGAAAATCCATTTGAATCCAGTCAGTTCTGTTATTTACTTCTGTTTATTGTCAGGTGTGCCTGAGGTAGACAAGACCGAATTGGACGTTATCAGCAAGGTATACTGCAAGGGCAGGAAGGACCCACTCCTAGTCGGCAGCGTGATGTCCAATGTCGGCTATACTGAAGCATCCAGCGGGGCTGTCGCCTTGACAAAGGTACATAAATAAAATAAATTTAAAATAAATATCAGACATACATTGCTCTAATCCCAAGGTAAGTAACTTAAGCACTTGTGTTATGGGTATCAGAACAACGAAGATACCATAAATAAATACTAAAATACAAATATAAACACCCAGACACGGAACAAACAGAACAAATATTTTAAACGTAAAAAAATATGGCATCTAAATCAACAGCTCATATAATGTTCCCACTAAGAGGCTTGAGCCTATCCTCAACTAGGGCAAAAGACTGATGGTGTTGAATACGTAATGTTATGCTGAAAATATCTAATGAAGAACAGAGATATTACAAAACATCGAATACGATATCTCTCATCATTGAAGGACGCAAATATGGCTAAATTGTTTCGTCTGATAAAAGAATAATGGAGCTCGGATATTGGTCTAGTGAAAATGCAGTGACAATGACAGAACTTTTACTTACACAGGTTCTCCTCGGTTACCACAATGGAGAATTAGCAGCGAACCTGCACTTGACTGAGCCGCGTAAGGATGTAGAAGCGCTTCAAGATGGAAGAGTGAAGATAGTCACCAAAAACGAACCGTTCTCACGAGCTTACACTGCCATCAACAACTTGTCAATCACAGGCAGCAGTGGTCACATGCTGTTACATGGACATTACAAACCTAAGGTAAGTGTAAAAATTGTAAAGCGTAGCTAAATTTCATAGGTTGATAACTGCGTCACCGGAACGAAGCTACGCCCTGTTATCGCCAAGCGTCTGCCAATCGTGGTGATTCCACAATCGCCACGTAATAATACCCATGTAAAGCCTCCAGATGTTCGACCAATGTGGCGAACAGCTGGAGAGGCCAATGTCCAGCAGTGGACTAGGACCATAAGCAAAAAAACACCATTTTACCCCATTGTCCAATCAGAGTCAAATTAATTTTTCAATCTCCATCATACTCTTCCACATGTTTTAGGATCCAACTCGTTATCAAACCAGCATTCCTCGCCTAGTAGTCTTGTCAGGGAGACATGAATCGGCAGCTCAGAAAATCCTAGATGACCTGAAGTCTCGTCCCATAGACCCTGAAGAGCTGGCTTTGCTGCACAACGTACATAGCACCAGTATTGCGGGACATTTGGGAAAGGCTTATACGATTCTAGGTAAGTGAAGCCTTTGGATTGCTCAAAAATTTATTTTAAAGGAATTCCTCTTCTGTATCAAATTCTGAAGTCTAAACTCTCAAGTGAGTCTCCCTCATAAAACAGAATAAATAATCAGACAAAATCCTTTTGACAATAATTTGCACTTTTGACCATGTGCGCTTTTGTCATTCTGCGCTTGACCTTATGCTCCTTAATATATTATCCTGAACATACTTTAAATCTGCTTTGTCCAGACTCCAAAGATTCTCATCTAACCAAATTGTGGTAGGTTTAACTTACTAATTTTTAGTGATTGTCATATCTTCGACCTTCAAAAAGAACCAGGTCGTCTACTGAACATTCACGATTTCTTAGAATATCCCTCTAAGCAACTGCATGATAAATCTTTTGAAACATATCATCTTTATGCTTGTGCTAATTTCCTTTTAGTTAGACCAAAGTTTTTCCTCCTAGACACAAATGCCGAGCAGAAGACAGTATGCCTGGCGGAGGCGTGCGAGTACTTCGACGACGCGCCGCGGCCGCTGTGGTTCGTGTACAGCGGCATGGGCTCGCAGTGGGCCGGCATGGCCGCGCAACTCATGCGCATACCCATCTTCGCTGCTGCCATCGATAGGTAAATCATACTTTTGGGATGTAAGGGAGCGACCTATATCACCTTTTCGCTTCAAGCCATCCTCACCTGCCCGTGGTGCATCCTACTGAACAACAAACGAGGCTCTGGAAAACCGACTGGTGGCGGTAAAAACATCACGATAGAAGGCGTAAATATCACATATCGACGACTGGCAGCAGCGTCACCGGAGCAAGAAGCTACGCCCTGCGATCGCCACCACGCCGGCCCAGCGTGGCGATTATGGGTTCCTCCAGATGTTTGCCCTAAGTGGTGAACAACTGCAATAG
Organism: Conogethes punctiferalis; assembly: GCA_031163375.1. Classification (NCBI taxonomy): domain Eukaryota; kingdom Metazoa; phylum Arthropoda; class Insecta; order Lepidoptera; family Crambidae; genus Conogethes; species Conogethes punctiferalis. The sequence continues at coordinate 2,317,414 of CM062097.1, read as the reverse complement.
GCTGATGATGATGATGATAACTATAGTTTTGAGCAAAGACTTACACCGCGTACCCCTCTTACCCACCCTTAACATCTCCCCCCGAGCCGCGCAGGCGATACGCGTGGACAACGGTCGGGCTATAATGTGATACAGTGTGGTTCTCTATAAATCATCGATGAATGATGATGAGGACTACACAAACATTTGTGTGCCATTGTTTCTGTTCGTATTGGTCTGAGTGTTAGCTATGTATAATAAGTTTATCTAAAAAAAAGTACTTAAACAAGTTTTTCAGTTGTTTAGTGCCCATAGTGGATGCGCAAAGTACACAAATTTTTTGACTACCTACTTTTTGTATTATATTTTGCATACCTGTAATCTTAGCTGATAGATCATTGTATGGGGTGGAGGGTTGATAACCTGAGATACAGGATCTATCCTAGTTCAGGTATCAGCCTGCCATATATATTTACTAACGAGTTCATAGTAGGTACAAGCTTCAGTTTGATTTGAGACTAGTGGCGCGGTGTGGCCTAGGCTGGCATGTCTAGGGTTATCAATAGCAGATTTTTCCTACATCTTCTATATTTCTTTCAGGTGTCAAAAAGCGCTAGACCCGAAAGGAATCAACCTGACTCACATCATCACGTCACCAGACAAGACCATTTTCGACAATATCCTTCACTCGTTCGTGGGCATCGCGGCCGTGCAGATTGGTCTCACCGATGTGCTCAGGGAGATAGGATTAGTCCCTGATAAGATTATTGGTAAGTTTTTCAATAGCTTTTCTACAAACGAGTACTTATATCGGTATTTGTACATAATAATATGTAAGTATCGGGAATGTAAGGGAGCATCCTATTATCTTCTCGCTCCAAGCCACTCTCTCCTGCCCGTCATCATAGATGAATGCGTAGCTAAATACCACAGGCCGATGACGGGCAGCAGGGTCACAGGAGTGAGAGGCTACGCTCTGCGATCGCCAACCTGCCTGGCGATGATGGGTAATTCCTTCAGATGTTTGATCAAAATGGCAAAAGACTGTGTTTTTTTATAAAAATAGCTTTCAGGATGACCTCGCTCCATCTGATGGTAAGCGGTCGTGAGGTCCATAAGTTAGGTCAAAAGGCATAACCATTGCGCCTGTCATCCTCACCCTGAAGGCCCACTGAGATGCCTTTTCAATCCCCGCCTAAAGAACCCAGGATTGTAAGAGGAAGAGAGGTAGGGCATAGCGAATCTTCGCTCGTATTGAGCTACCCGTCCGGGGAAGGACCTCCACCCTATAGAATACCGCAGCCAAATGACCTCCGGGTCGTGTTTCTGCTGGTGAGTAGGGTCTCCGAAGCTCGCAGAGGGTTAGGGTTGGGCCGGCATGGCAGTGGCAACTGACAGGTAACTAACCAGTTACTTGCCAGATGTCACAGCGACTTGGGCTTCTCTTTGGCTTTCCATCAGGCGTAGGGAAGCCATTATGTCGAGCTACTATAAAAAAAAGGAAGGAAACGCATGGGCTGGAAGGGCATTCCATGACTTAATGTCATGGGGCAGGAACGAGGAACTAAACCCCTTGGATGAACTGATGATGATATCTTAGTGTAGGTATGGTATATTGAAGGAGGAAATAAAATTCGTGTGTTGGTCATCAGGGCACAGCGTGGGCGAGCTGGGCTGCGCGTACGCCGACGGCTGCTTCACGGCGGAGGAGATGATCCTTGCGGCGTACAGCCGCGGGCTGGTCTCCGTCGAGACGCCCTTCATCCGCGGCTCCATGGCCGCCGTGGGCCTCGGCTACCAGCAGGTAGGTGGTAACAAAACCTTGCCAATTTGGTGCGTTTCATCATACAATAGTCTACTATCGATAGGCTATCGATAGTTGACCTGAAATCGATAGTATCGATAAATCAGAACCAGTATACTATGGTATGGAAAATCGGATTTAAAAAATAACGGACTTCCATAAATTGGTGCCTACATTTTAAGTAGACCTTTAGCAATAAATTGGTAAAAACCGCATTCAATTCCATGTACTAGTTATCGCGTGATGCGCGTTCGAACATACAGATAAAAATTTCTCCCGTTTTCCCAACATTTCCCTTCACTGCTCTGCTCCTATTGATCGTAGCGTGATGAAAAGTATACAATAACCTGCCCAGAAGTATGAAGAGTTATTGTACCAAGATTATTTAAAATCCGTCGAGTAGTTTTTGTTTCTAGGTATAACGAATACAGACGGACAAACTGAAAAAAAAAATATTGATTGCATTTTTGGCATCAATACCCCCTGATAGTTATTTTGAAAATATATTTCATGTACAGAATTGACCTCTCTACAGATTTACTCGATAAACTCTATTAGAGTTGTAAGTGGCCATGGGCGGTATCGATTGCTTACCATCAGGCATCACAATTGCTCCTCTGCCACCTCTCGCATAAAAAAAATGTTTCTTTCCACACATAATTCCAGCATAATGTTTGTCAACAGATAATCGACATGGTGCCTCCCGAGATCGAGGTGGCGTGCCACAACTCCGCCACGTCTAGCACCATATCAGGCCCGGCCGACGCCATGAGGGAGTTCGTGACCTCGCTCGCCGCTAAAGGCGTCTTCGCCAAGGAGGTGCCATGCTCCAACATCGCCTACCACTCGCGGTACATCGCTGAAGCTGGTGGGTACATACTGTGCTTCTTATTACCCAGAATGTAGAATATAATACTATTTTAAACATTATTAGGCAGACGTAGTGTAGGACGCCCGGCAACCAGTTGGACTGATGAGGACTACGGTCAGCAGTGGACGGACCAAGACTGTTGATTGATTGATTAAAGTTTCTTTGGATGAATGTTTGTAACTGTTCTCCTTTCTGGATAATTTAGGAAATTAACTTTTCTAAATTGTGTAAGGTACCCCCCGTCATCATCTGGCACTCGTTTTATAATCAGGTGTTTGGTGTGAATTGCCTGAAGCTTGAATATAACATTGTAATATTAATAATATGTTAAAATTTTTAGGTAAGCTATAAAATTTCTCAACTAACAAACATTTTATCAGGACCTGGACTCCTTAAGTACTTGAAAGAAGTGATAAAGGACCCGAAGCCGAGAAGCGAGCGCTGGGTGTCCACGTCGGTGCCACTGGACAAGTGGGATCAGCCTTCAGCTAAATACTCCTCAGCCGAGTACCACACCAACAACTTACTGGTAGGTTTTGGTTTAAATTATGAAATTGAAGGACTTTTTGATATTGTGGATACTTTTGTAATAATAATAACATACCTACAGGCAAATCAAAAAGGATTTTGTAGATATTGTAAGAGTCCAGAATCACTGTAGAAATAGTATACAGGACCTAGGACACATTCATACTAAATACCGGATAATTAAGCACAAATAAAACCAAAAATCTCTTTATTCATATAGATAGGTTTGGGACAAGCACTTATAAATAGTCAATACAGTAAATTAAAAGGAATTAAATTACCACCGGATTCGGAATACAGCTTCTAAGAACTTTAGGGCTAGATCTATCCAAACCACATGTTTGATTCCATAGAATCCAGTCCTGTTCGAGGAGACGTCGAAGCTGATTCCCCGGAACGCGGTGCTGGTGGAGATCGCGCCGCACGGGCTGCTGCAGGCCATCCTCAAGCGCGCGCTGCCCGCCGGCTGCCGGCACGTGCCGCTCACGCGCAGGGGACACACGGACAACGCGCTCTTTGTCCTGGAAGCCATTGGCAAGTAAGTCTACTTCTGAAGCAAAATACACATCATTATTGTAGCCCGCTTCATTCCAGCCATGACGCGCAGGGAACAAGCCGACAACGCGCTCTTTATGCTCGAATCCATTCGCAAGTAAGTCTACTTCTGAAGCAACATACACATCATTATTGTAGCCCGCTTCATTCCAGCCATGACGCGCAGGGAACAAGCCGACAACGCGCTCTTTATGCTCGAAGCCATTGGCAAATAAGTCTACTTCTGAACTCACATACACATCATTAATGTTGCCCTCTTTATCTCTCCTCTTTTTATTCTCGAGGCCATGACGGGCAGGGGACATTCCAACAACGCGCTCTTTGTTCTGGACGCCATTGGCAAGTAAGTCTATTTCTGGACACACATCATTATTGTCACCCTCATTGTATTTGAAGCCATTGGCAACTAAGACAGGTTTTAGTAGCACATACTTCATCATCATCATCGGCCTATCGCAGTCCACTGCTGGACATAGGCCTCTCCAGATGTTCGCCAGTTTGTGCAAACCCCTGAAGGTTATACCTATAATCGCCACACTGGGCAGGCGGGTTGGCGATCGCAGGGCGTAGCTCCTTGCTCCTGTGATGCTGCTGCCCGTCATCGATCTATGGTATTTAGCTATGCCTTAGAACATACTTGTAGCTAAGTAATCGTATTCAGGAACCGCTGTCCGTAAATGAAATGAAAATTTCGCATGTGCGTTGCAGGTTTTCTGTAGAGCTTGAAAGGAGCAATTTTGTTATTTAGAAACATGTGTGGATATTGTTTAGTACATCGTCATCTGTTGTTAATTGGCGGAACTAGTGATTATAATGGAGCAATGTGGATACATGCTCATGGTTATTTGTCTACTCTACAGTAACGATATTGTTTTGTAGTCTGTTATCTTCATTATCTTAATTTGTTGATCCGAACCATGATCTTCGTTTGCAGTCATAATTATTTGTTAAACTCATATTTGTTATCACTCCACATCATATGATCTTAAGGTATTGCAAAATATCTTCAATCAATAAAAGCCCTACAGTAGTGACTTGTGTGCTTTTAGACTACACATGGAAGGCTACAATCTCGACGTAGCCAAGCTGTATCCGAAGGTGGAGTTCCCTGTCTCCACTGGGACACCGATGCTTTCCCATCTTGTCGAGTGGGCGCACAATGAAACATGGTAAGAAATCTTCTGTTTCTTTTATAATTAAGCAAATTATAGTTAGGTTATATTTATAGACAATGGATTTTATTATAGTCCAACAACTAGCTGATTGCTTAAAGCAAACAAGCATGTGAGGGTCGTTATTTTTGTATATTACATCAGACAAAGTGATGCTTGTTTTGATATTTGGGCTATCACACATTTTAACCCATTACCTGTCAGCAAAGCAGACACGATAGATAAATAATAATAACTGCAATTTAGTAATTACAAAATTGCCATTTTCTTGGAAATAAAATAGCTAAAATATCATTCTCGCACCATTTCAGCCACTTCCTTTTTCCTTACATTTATAATAGACTTGTAAATAAATTTAATTTTAAAAGCTGCTCAGTTCTAGAAACTAAACATTTACTAATTAAGGCTCTCCTTTTATGGACTTACGATGAAACCGAGGATTTTCTTAAGCCTACAAAGTAAAGAATACCCATATTATCCTTTTTCTAAAATGAATACTCACATTATTCCATTTTTATTATATTATATTTTTGTTTCTTTTCTTAAACTTACCGTTGTATATTCATTTTTTTTTGTGTACTATCAAATTGTTAAAGACAACATTGTTGACTGTACCTACCGTAACTTTGTGCCAATAGTTATTAATTTTGTTAACTCGGTCTTTGTTCCCCACAGGACAGGCTTAGCCTAGTGTGGGGACCTGTGAAATTTATATTTATTGTATCTTGTGTTTATGGAAATAAATTTATTATTATTATGTAGTCTCCATTTGGATATCACGGGAAGGTGTTACCCCTCCCGGTCCTTTGGAAGGCTTGCGTGGGGGCACAGGCCCAACACGTAGAGGCCCCTTGAGACAAATTTAATATGTGTATGTGAGATGGGATACACCGGCCGGGCATTACTTCTGAGTGCCCCAAGATGACGCACTCAATAGTAATACCCGGCGAGTGCAGCACTATTGCGTTAAGATGGGTAACTAAAACTGGGACTATTGAATGAGGTTCTTGTGGGCAGGATATCTGGGCTATGGGGAGAGATAACGGTCGCCTGCCATTTCAATATCTCACAAATTAAAATTTAGGCAGGTGGTGACTCGCCGGCCACTAGGTGGGCCCCCCAAATTAGCCACCAGACTGGGCGGCAAGGGGGCAACACTGGCGTGGCTGGCTAAGGGTGTAGAGAGGTGTACACCGGTTTCTGGATCGCGGTAATCCGGTCAGCCGTTCCCCGTTATTATGTAGATTGAGCACTTCCACCCTTTCAAGCATATAGCTCCTGCGCTCCACTCTGGACGGCCAACGAAGGCAAGCCAGAGGTGGGGAAAAGATGGTGTGTTCCCCCGGGAGGCCTCGGGTCCGTGGTGTCGCCACACACCAACAGCTGGCCACAAGCTGCCCTGCGGAGACTGACTGCACTGCTGGGAGTTGTTGCTATTCATGGTGCGAAACTCAGCAACTCCCAACAGCGGGCGATGTTATTATTATTATTTTATTATTATCCACAACAAGGTTTTATGTGCCGTTCCTACAACCTTTAATATTGAATGCAGGAAACTACCTCTTCACCTGTCAGCATCACAAGAGCCCACCGCGATCTACGAGCCCATCATCTCTGTGCAGGATGACGAGAGCAGTTTTCTGCGCGGAAATGTAATTCGAGGTATTGCCTCTAATAATATAGGTCAAAAACCACCTTTTAAGTCGAAGTCTTCTGCTATTTTGACTAGAAACCAAGATCACACGGATAATCAGTTCATTAGGATGATTGGAACCCATTTTACTTTCTGCCATCCAACTAGCTTGGGCGTCTTTATAATTTAGCAGTAGGATTGCTTTACCTCAGTATCTCCGCTAGACCCGCCTTCCCTCATTACAGTCATGGTCCGATCTAACTCCTTTTTAAACTATGTCAACCTCTACATAGTTTATCCATTTTTTCTTTTAAACTCCTCGCCCTTTCACCAAACTCAGGATATTCTTAACCATCTTTGTTACATTTTTCTGTTTCTTAACATTAAAATTCTTAAAAAAATATAAACGATTTCCGGAAATAGTTATCGGCATTTGAAATAATATCTAAAATTACACACCTTATCGTAATTTTTGAAACAAAAGTGGATTTACTTGCAAACTACTGTTGTAATAATTAATGTACTTTTTCAGGAAAAACCTTGTACCCTTTTGCATCAGCCCTAGTAGCTGCGTGGGACACTCTTGCCATGACATTGGGCAAACCCAAGAAGGGAATTTCGGTCATATTCAAAGATGTCAACTTGTATGTTCAGCCTATCCTTTACGACCAGAAGGAGTTAAAGCTTAATGTGTCACTTCATAGAGGACAGGGCTGGTTTGAGGTGTGTACCTTTTTCATTTCTTTTTAAGTTTGTAAGTCTACACAATTTGAAGGGTCCACTGCAATAACTGGTCCCTTCATTTGTTCTCAAGGAATATATTAATCTTAGTAATGACAATGGTTACAATTGAAACTATATACTACCTGAAAACCACGTCTCAAATATGTCTTGAATTACCCTTTCAAAGGAAGGTTTGGGGGGTGGAATGCCCCATCAAACCAGACGCGACTCGCTATTAAATAAATAATATGATGTATTTCTAGATATTAAATGGAGCAGCATCTAAAGTCGCTACGGGCTTTATTGAATCCAGTAAAATGGATGATCAGATACTGGAGAGTACGGAAGAAAATCAAAATTTCAATGATGAAGATATGCCCTTAAAATCAGAAGATGTTTATCAACTGCTTTATGACAGAGAATACGCATACAGGTAATAAGATCTCTATTATAAATACTTAATACGTACACCAACAGTGGTTTCAAATGACATACTTTTTAGCGGAGATTTTCGAAGCATCCAACGCGCTAACATCTCTATGACAAAGGCTTATATAGAGTGGTCCAACAATTGGGTGACTCTATTGGACGGAATTCTGCAACTGAACATCTTGAAACAGAACCACGACTCTGTGTCCGAACCTCGCCGTATAAGAAGCATAATAGTTGATGTCGATAAACATTCTAAGGAAGAGAAATTACATCAAGACGGAAAAGATGTGATTAAACTTTATTTGGATTCTCTTCACAGCATTACGAGGTAAACACAAGCAATTGTTGGATATTGAAGATTTCAATAGTTTCTCATGATATTTTTTTAAGTGTTTTAAAATATATTTTCAGATGCGGTGGAGTCACTATGCACAATGTGTCTCTTACTGATTTACCAGCTTTAGCGCCAGGCAAAATGACTCTCAATACATTAGGCTTTGTGCCACATTTCAACTCTAATCTTGATGTAAGTAATCTCTTTAAAAGCAAAAAAATATAAGTTATAAATTTTTTAAGAATTTATGACTGGTGATGGCCATTTCATATTTTAGGTAAAAACGGCATTGCAAGTATTTTTGCAAATTGTGGCACAAAATGTAAACAAGAAAATAATAAATGTGATGGAAATTAAAAATTATTCTGAGGAAGAAACTGTATATGACGAAGTGACAGAATTAGTTAACAGCGTCCCTGACCTGAAAGTTCAATTCAAACAATTGAAAAAGGACGAAATCTTGCAAGATCGTGATCAGTTTATACAGGAAGTTGATTTGGTGTTGGTCCAGAACCTCAGCATGGACGATAGCGTAAGTTGGAATCACAAATTTTTTGGACTCACATTAGTGTTAATATTGTTATGTCTTTACCTAATTAGCCATTATCATAGCAGCATTTTACCTCTATTTCTAGCTGAAAATATTCGTAAATCTTAATTTACGCGTGATATTTAAACCAATATTAATATTAACTTTTTGAATTAACGAAGATAAATCTTTCAGATTTTTGAATTCCTCTACAACATCTTACCACGTGATACCTTTATCACTATATCTGAAGAGTCTTCTGTTTCTAATCTTCGTGCTCGCCCATCGGCATTATACCGCGTGGTCTCGACCCAAAACACTGGAGATTTATCTTTGCATCTGTCCCGTTGGAGACCAAACGCCACTTCAGCATCCATAACGGCTTTTACTGTCCGTTCTCGTGACGACTTTTCCTTATTATCCAAGACCCGAGATAGTATTCCAGCTAATCATAAGCTTCTAGTTCTTACATCTTATCCTCCAGTGGATGGAGTGAAGGATCTTATAGCAAATTGGCGAGCGCAGACAGATAAAAGTCTCGTTCAATTGGTGATGTTCAATCACAACACAGCAACAGATCAAGACCTAGAATTAGCTCCGGAACTAGAGCTAGCCTTCAATGTTCTAAATGATGTAAGTAATATTGTTCGATAAGTCATACCTGTAGTAAGGTATTAATTTATTTTACACACAAAATAATGATGATTGTTATCCACTAATACCCACTTTTTCCTTTTCAGAGTGTCTGGGGCGGGGAATATTATTTACCATTAGAGGAAAAAGAGGTCAAAGCAAGTAACGTGACTCTGCGATGTGATCAGATTGGAGACCTTGACTCGTTGCGCTGGGTCGAGAGCCCACGCTCAGATAATACCCAAGGAATCTCGGTTGATGTAAGTATTACGATTCAATTGGATTTTTCGTGCCTTAACAATGCTTACTGCATTTTGAAAAATTATATGAATTGAATCACAAAATGTTTTAGGTGCACTATGCCGCTTTGAATACCCTAGATGCTAAAAGAGCTATGGGTGTTTATAATTTTAAGGAAGGGGACAAATCTTACTCTTTTGGAATGGACTACAGTGGTATCACAACAAGGTACTCGCGACTTAATCATTTTTAACATTTATAAAAAGTACTAAGTTAAGAGTATATTCTCCCGAATTTCTTGTTCTGTGATCATTACATTAATATAGGTGTTTTGTATATTTTTACTAGTGGTACTCCAGTGATGGGTATAGTGGCTGACGGAGCTTGCAGCACTCGCGTAAAGGCGAATCCCAAACTGCTGTGGCCGGTGCCCAGCTACTGGACCCTGGAGGAGGCGGCTACCGTGCCTCTGCCCTACGCGCTCGCCTTCTACTGCCTCGTGAGTACAACTTATTGCCTAATAAGGTGGTTGAGAGAAATTTATGCTCTGGAACTTTCTTGTTTCTTGTAACATCGGGCACAGCGCGATAACTTTTCATGTACTTCTTCCCCAGACAATCAAGTACAACTTCATGTGGCCCCAAAATAGTATTCTGGTACACGGAGGCGCCGGCGCACTCGGGCAGGCCGCCATATCCATCTGCCTGGCGCGCGGCATGCGCGTCTTCACCACCGTCAGCGACCTTCGCAAGAAGCACTTCCTCAGGAAACTCTTCCCAGAATTAAAGGGTAGGTGTAGTGGTAGCCATAAACTAGTTAAATTGTTAAATCAAGATGTATATGCTTGGACTTACTGTTTTCCATAATATCAAAACAGTATTTGCATTGCACATAAAAATTTGATATGGGTAATTCATTATTTTTTATTTGTTCTCACATTCCAGACAACCATATCGGATGTTCACGTGACCATACTTTCGGAGACATGGTTAGATCCCTCACCAACGGCCGAGGTGTAAATTGCATTCTAAATTGTGTACCCGGTGACCTTAAGAACGTAAGCATTCTTCTCATTCTATTTACAGATTTGGATTTTTGAATGGACAGGGTTCTACTTGGCTGATGAGCCAGCTATTATGAAACAGTCGGTCCGTTGATTCTTTTCACAAAAACTTAGGCACTTATTGGCAGCATCAGATCCATGTAAATTAGTTGAACTGTTGGAAAGATGAAGTTGTGATGCCCATGTCCATGCCTGCAAAAATATGGTTTAAAACTTCATAATCTTGCATATTTCTGGCATTGTATTCCTTTTTTAAATAAATTAAACCTTTATTACTCCATAAAACGTCATTTATCTATTTGCCACTAAAAGTTTCATTTTATTTTGTTTATTTTAAGGAATCTCTAAGTTGCATTGGAAGCTCCGGAGTTCTTTTCGACACGGTCCAAATACCGGGAAATGAAGAATTTGCCTACGGTATGTACAACATGACGATGGAAAGGAACTATGTGACTGTAAATTTCTCATCTATACTCGCTATGGACAACCAAAAGGAGATACATGTAAGTATTATTTTAGTAATGATTGAGCTTCCACCCTGTCCCACTTTTCAGAGCATTTACTATAGCTGTCAGCTAGCTTAAAATTGTTTGGCATAGAATGCGCTTCGGTTTTAGGGTACCAACTTCCTGCGACAGTCTTTCCGAACAGCTACGACTTAAACCTTCAAGAAACGAGCGTATTTCTATTGAAAAGGCCGGCAGTGACTCAATTGTAACGCTATTCATAAACATTGGCCTCTTGGAACTCCATTTGAGTTGCGGGTGTCCATAGGTGGTGTTGATTGCTTACCATCAGGCATCAGGCAACGAAGGGATTACAAGGAATGTTTTGACCATCAACTCTTTGTAGTTCTCGTTACCTGCTCGTTGTCATATTTCCCTTGGGCTTTATAAGTTTTAAGAAAGGAGAAGTCCGTATGATAATTATGGTAAGTACTATACAAAAATTAATGCAATGGATTTCTGGAATGATTTCCTAAGCAGTAAGAGTAGCGTTCAGAGAATTCTGCAACAAGTTTCGTACTTAAATGTCGTCTACAGATGCAATCCATATGTTCGCTTACTAACGTCATAACTTTTGTAGCGGATCCAATTGTTGATCAGCGACGGCATCGCGCGCGGGTTCGTGCGGCCGCTGTCGCGAGTGACGTACGCGCCGCACGAGGCTGCGCGCGCACTGCGCCTGCTGGGCGGCAGCCGGCACCGCGGCCGCGTCCTGCTGCGGCTGGCCGCCGCGCAGCCGCCGCACCAGCCCAGGTACCTACTTGTGTGTGACTCGCACACCCACACGTACGCGCCGCACGAGACTGCGCCTGCTGGGCGGCAGTCGGCACCGCGGCCGCGTCCTGCTGCGGCTGGCCGCCGCGCAGCCGCCGCACCAGCCCAGGTACCTACTTGTGTGTGACTCGCACACCCACACGTACGCACCACACGCGAGTTAGCAGCAGTTAGGAGAGATACCCCCAACTATTTAATCATGATGCTTTCTTCCAGCGTCACATCACATGATGTCGAGCAGAAGAGTCAACTCGTGGTGTGTGATGACGCGTCTCTCGGACTGCAGCTCACTGACCGCCTGGTGTCTCAGGGCGCTAAGAAGCTGCACCTTCAAATGCCAAATGTGCCGGCACAAACTCTTTGCAAGCAAATGTAAGTCATTACTATAACTACATACCGGTTATGTTATAGAAGTATCTTCATGCTTGATTCTTTAATCAAAAAAGACTACAGCCTTGTCTAATTTTCTACAAACAGTTTTAGCTTAAGACCAGAACTTTTCTACAATTGTTAGATGGCAGATATCTAGGCAATATTAAAAAAATATACTCAAGCCTATTGTAATTTATTATAATTATTATCATTGTGCTTTTTTCTAGCTCGTGGAAAAACGTTGGTGCTGAAGTAAGCATATCGACGGAAGATCTTCGTGATCACAAAAATACTGTACCATTACTGAACAAAGTTGAGCCGAATTCCTTGGAAGGTATATATTTGGTGTCTATCAAAGCATCCGGCAGTAAATTAGACCCAGCAGTTGTGGAAACCTTGGATAGTTTTGCTAGGAAGCATAGCAAAACTTTAAAGTAAGAGTTCTTCTTTCACATAAGTAATTTGATATTAAGAATTCCGTGTTAACTCTCCCTTAATGTTCATACTAGGTACTTTGCTGTAATAAGTGATGACCACTCCTTGGGCAACGCGACGTGCTATTCAAGAGCAAATGATAAATTGCCAGCTACTAAGCTAATTGTTCTACCTTCAGTTGAACTGGTTGGTTATTTTTATTTATGTACTAAGTAAATTTTATTAGATGCGAACAAATCTTTTGTGTTTACATAGTGACAAGACTAGCAATTGATATAATTGTCGCCGCTGTGACTAAGTGGTATGCCTATAACATATTGTAAGGTAAAATAATTTTACTTATTTTAAAGGAAGAGAACAAGCTAGATGGAATTAAATATGAATGAGGAGGTATTGGAGATGGTTAAAGAAAATATATGCTTGATGCATAGTATTGAGAACTGAATAGAGAAAATAGTGACCACCTTGTACGTCATGACAAACTAATAAAAACAATACTCGAAGGCAAAATAGAAGGCAGGAGAGGAAGAGGAAGTCCAAGACGGAGACAAGAAGTACAGGTAGTTGAAGGTGCTGGCAGAGTCCGGGCATTTGAAAAACTCAAGTCACTGAAAAAGCGAAGAGCTTAAATTTTGAATGAGTGGACGATCACTTTATTGCAGGAACATTCTCATATTCACTCAAGCTGTCAACAAACAAATTGTAAATGTCTCTTTTTGCTCTAGTCCGGCGCGTCGGAGTCGTCTCACTCGGGAGCTTTGAGCTGGCGGCAGGCGCTGGGTGGGCTGTCACGCGCTCTGCACTCGTCGCAGCCCGTGGTGACCGCAAGCTCTCGCCAAGACTCGCCGCAGTCCATATTAGACAAGATTGCCTCCATAGCTGGTAAAGATGTTGGAGCTACTAGATCAATTTTGCAATTTGTTGATAAGATTTTTTGTTATATATCCTAAAACAAATAACACTTATTTTGTTATTCCAACTCGTTCCTCCGTCTCCTTTCCTCTCCCGAACAACACGTGCTGGACAGCGTTGTCATCCGCATACCATACAGACAATAGTGGCGCGCACCAAGAGGTTCAGTTCCTCGTTCCTGCCCCGTGCCATTAAGTCATGGAATGCCCTTCCAGCTCATGTATTTCCTTCCTCTTACAATCCTGGGTTCTTTAGGCGGGGCGTGAAACGGCATCTCAGTGGGCCTTCAGGGTAAGGGCGACAGGCGCGGTGGGTATGCCCTATTGTGCCTGTCGACCTTACATTTGGATCTCACGGCCGCTTACCACCAGGTGGAGTGAGATCATCCTGAATGCTCTTTTTATAAAAAAAAAAAAAAAAAAAAAACACTTATCCTATTACAGGCATTGAAATTAATGAAAAGACGAACGAAACTGCCACGCTAGAAGAACTTGGCGTGACTCAAGCTCAAGCACTGAGCCTGAAAGTGCTGATGTGTGAAGAACACAATTTGTGGTTCACTGAGGAGCAAGTGCTGTCTATGCCTGTTCACGAGTAAGTAAACACATACATTAATCTAGTGGACCATCGAGAAAGTCTCTTGCATAGTCCTGCTCCTAAAATCTCTGGAATCTGTCTACGGGCTGAAGCTCATGCATCACAGTATGAGTCTAGGAAATTGGTATCAACTTCTGAATTTGGTATATTTATTTACTTTGTTTATCTCCCAGTTATCTTAAAAAATGTCATAATTTTTATAGGTTTCTTAATCTGGCACAAACCAAAGATGGCAGACTAGAGAAGGTCAAGGGTCTCGAGGCATTCTTCTCATACATTGATAAGGATGAGTTGATGGCAACTATTGATATGGTCTTTCTGCCAACTTTGGCGAGTAAGGTAAGTAAAGACAACATTATAAATGCTACTCTTTATTCTACATGCATTTTTATCATTTAGATTACTTATGTGTAAATAAATTTACATAATCATTTAATCGTGTTTGCTTTGTAAAAGAACTTTACTTTGACTAGCCTGGTGGGTTAATTGAAAGTGATTCTGTCTTCTAAATCAAGGGTCATGATTGGGAATCGCATATTTTGAATTGTAGTACTTACCTATAACGTAGATTAAGCTGATGACTCTCCTGAAGGATATCAAAAAGGCAGATAATCAAATTACTATTCACCCACAGAACACCGAAGAGTTCAACGTGACGCAGAAGTATCTGTGCATAGTGCCGGGTTTGGAGGGCAACTACGAGAGGTTCCGGGAGCTGAGCAAGCGGCTGAAGGTGCCCGCGCTGGTGCTGCAGGCGGGGCTGGACCGGCCGCGCGAGCCCGTCGCCAGCGTGGCGCAGCGGCTGGCCGCGGTACGTGCCCCACGGCACTCACAGGGCTCCAACACCACCTCATATCATCAAATGGATCATCATCATCATCATCAGCCTATTGCAGTCCACTGTTGGACGTAGGCCTCTCCGGTTGTTCGCCACTTTAGGCATTTATCTGGTAAATTATATAGCCTCCAGAGGCTATAACCCATAATCGTCTCTCTGAGCAGGTGGCTTGGCGATCGCAGAGCGTAACTCCTCGCACCAGTGACGCTGCTGCCCATCATCGGTTTGTGGTATTTAGCTACGCCATCAACCGTGATGGCTATACCGGCACCAATCGGTGGCCAGAGTCTCGTTCGTTATTCAGCAAGTTGCACCACGGGCAGGTGAGAGTAGCTTGGAGAGAAAAAATGATAAGTCGTTTCCTTACATCCTTTACATCCATACAAGAATAATCAAATATATTGCTATGGAAAAGGCTATGCTTGATGCGTTTAGAAATAGGGTAGGAAACGAGCATATACGTCAGAGGACGAAAGTTATCGACTTAGCCCTTAGGGTTAGTATATGTACTGAAGTGGCAGTGGGGTGGTCAGATCATGTCTGCCGTAGAACCGACAACCGGTGCAGCATACGAGTCTTGGAGTAAACACCGCTTTTAGGAAGACGTGAACTGCTGGCTTAAGCTAGATGGTGGAAGACTGAGATAGAAGTTATGGCGCGAATTAAAGAAGGTTCAGCAATGGCCGGGTTGTCGATTGATTGATTAAACTACTTAATAGCTACTTTGTGTGTTTCCAGACTTTGCTAAAGAAAGCCCGTGTTCAAGACCACTTCTACCTGCTGGGCTACGAGAGTGGCGTGATGGTGGCCCTCGAGCTGGCTGCTATACTTGAAGAACATGGTAAGGCTGGTCTTTATTCTGTCAACCCAAAACACTGGCGATTTTTCATTTGTCCCATTGGAGACCAAACCTCACTTCAGCACCGATAATGGGTTTAACTGTCAGTACGAGATTTAATGTCACTGGAGCGAGGAGCTTCGCCTTGCGATCATCAACCCAGCGGGAATTATGGGCAAAGCCTCCAAGTGTTTTCCCAAAGTGGCAAAATACTGGAGAGGCCTATGTCCAGCCGTGGACTGCAAAAGGATGATGATGCATGGAAATTAAGAGACAACTCTTTGTGTGCAATTATAAACGTAATGTGAAATGTGATGCCGAAATAACAGAAAATCCGAAGGAAGATATCCTATTATTTCGGCTGTGTGTTTCGAAGTTGTGTTCTTGTGAATCTCATGGTATATTTTTAAATAACAGGACTCACTGGAACAGTCTACTGCATCGGCTGTCCCCCCAAAGAGCTTCAAGTTACCCTAGAGGAGGAGCTCAAAGAGTACGCTTCGGAGGGCGAGCTGCAGAATGCTGTGCTGCGGCACCTGGCCAGCCTCATGACGGGCCGGCCCTGCCACCTGGAGTTCCGGGATGACCACACCTGGCAGGAGAAGGTATGACTGGCAAACTGTGTTAAGGGAATAAAGCATTACATGTGTGGGCGTAAGTGACCGACCCATCACCTTTTCGCTCCAAGTCACCCTCACCTGCCCGTAGTGCATTTTGCTGAATAACAAACGGGGCTCTGGCTACTGACTGGTGTCGGTATAACCATCACAATTGAAAGCGTAACTAAATACCACGGGTCGATGACGGGCAGCAACGTCACCGGAGTTAGAAGCTGCGTTAATTCCTTTCCTTACTACTTTTTTCTGGAAATTTTCTAGTTCACCAGACGTCTATTTCATGTTTGAGTGAAACTTAAGGGTATGTTTGAAAAAATCAGTGTTCTTCATACCTATAATCTGTTTACTAGATGGAGTACTGCAAGCGATCCCTGAGCGTGCCCTTCTCAGGCCAGTACATGCGTGCGCACTTTGAAGCAGCCTACGGGAAGATTATGCAAGTGAGTATATAGTATTCTCTTTAACCCAATATCTCACCAAGCATACCCTTGGCATCGTGGATACCTATCCATCATACCTACCACCACCGAAAATCTTACCATGGATAATGACCCAATGACAGTGAAAAGGTTGAGTGAAGTCGATCCATTTAAACTTGGCAAGAGTGATTGACTAAGGTCTTATGGCTCTAGTTTAGGGTAACTTTGAGGTCTTCAGTGGGGACACTATCTGAGCTATTGATGATAAAATAATGGACTATGGAGTCCCATAGGGTACATCCTATGTTTGTAGATATGTATGTTAGAATAATGACTACATATAATAAAGCCGTATGGGAGGCTCCCTATTTCCTTCCTAGGAAGTCTCCTATAATGGTTTATGCAGTCAAGAGTTATTGGCTACTGATGATAAAGAGCACTCGAGCTTGAAATTTTTAAAAATTTAACGTCCTCTTTTCGTTCATGATATTTATACCAATTCCTTACTGCTTCGACAGGTCCGCCAATACCAACATCAGCCCAAGAAACTCCGCTCAAACATCGTGTTCCTCCGCACCGAGAGCAAAGCACCAATCAGCGAGCAGGAGCCGCTGCAGCAGTACTCTGAACAGCCAATCATTGTGCATGATCTAGGAGTGCCGCTGGCGCACGCTTTGAAAGATCTGCGCTGCGCCAACCTCATCAACCAGAATCTGCATCCCGACATCCTGCAGGAGTTCGAAACGAAGAACCTGTGTGAACTGTTCACCATCAAGACGGCTATGTTCACGACTCCTGAAGAATTAGGCATTGAAATTGAATAAATAAATACCCTTTGGTCTTAATTCGACAGTAGTTGGAGGACAACAATTGGTTTTACTGAAATACCCTGAATACTAGATAATAATATAATCATAATTAAGCGCAAGTTTAACAACGTACAAAAATAACTGAAATTCTATTTAAACAATGTTTTATAAAATGTTGGTTAATACTGAATTTGCGTATGGTGCGAGTGTTCTTTTTAGGGTTCCGCAGCCAAAATGGCAATTTATTCCGAAACTATAAGAGCTACATTATTGAAATTTGGTGTGTAGATGTATGTATTCTGTTAACCGCATTATGATTTTAAAAAAAAATCAGAAAAATCTAAAATTTTTGGGGTTCCCCATACTGAAACTCAAAAAATGATTTTTCATCAAACCTATACGTGTGGGGTATCTATGGATAGGTATTTTAAAATGATGTTGAGGTTTCTAACATAATTTTTTTTAAACTGAAAGTTTGCGCGAGAGACTGTTCCAAAGTGGTAAAATCAGTGCAATACATAACGTCACGCCTATCTCCCAGAGGGGTAGGCAGAGACCACGTCCTTCCATTAAAAACGACATTTACACAGAGCTTTAACAAATTGAAAAAAGACGCCTCTCAGGCGTCACACGCCATACACAAAAGAAATTAATGACGTCCCACGGGCGTCATCCGCAAAGAATCGGATAATGTGTGATCTTTTCTGATAATTCAAAGACAAGGATGTTTTGGCACGTGGGCACGAAATGTCACCTTTGACGTTGATTTTTGTCATTTTTGATGACGTTCTCAAGTCAATGTCATACGTGTACCTACCAAAACATTTAGTTGGTCCGTATAGGGACACATGCCGCGCGACAAAGAGCTTGTATTGCGTAAACGCGAGACAATCTCAGTAATTTAACAAAGACAACGTAGGCACCGCAGTCCGCATCGGGGAGCACAATTAGTCCGGTCCAGCCAGACGAGCGAGCGGAAAAAGCGAAAAACGTAAACGCAATGAATAATGCATGATTGTAAGTGGTACTCTGCTGGCGGGCGCAAATAAGGCTGTCTACAGATTTCAGACTACACACGTAAGTACTTTTAACTCATGTTGGTTAAGTAGCACCTTTTTTTTATCAACTATATTTTTTTTGATTTTGATGTTAATCGAATTTATTTTTTTATTTATTTAATCTTTATTGCACAATTATAACAGTGTACAAAAGGCGGACTTAATGCCGCATAGGCATTCTCTACCAGTCAACCATTGGGCTAAGCAGAAATAAAAATGTAGGTAGTGTGCTGCAAGGTTAATAACATTAAACATTAAAAATACGTACACATACATGAATAATTTCTACACTACATAATATTATGAAGAGGAAAGATTTGTATTTTTGCGTGTGTGTATGTTTTTCTTTAATGCAAGAGGCCACAGACAAGCATGTGATGCCTGATGGTAAGCAGTCGACACCGCCCAATACTAGGCACTCAAAAACTACTGTGCCATATCAAAAGCTCTTTCAACATTGGAAAGCTACATTCATCCTGAGTACAGGCTATATTTATTGCTAGAACAGATTAGCGGTCCTTACTAAAAGCCAATAAACCCAACCCAATAAAATGTCGAACCGAAAGGTGAGCGCGATTTCAATAGACTAAAATTAAATAGATGTATGTACATCAAATTTCAATGTAATTTGGATACGTTAGCCGATGCGGGTGTCGTCTGAACGCAGCCTAAGATCCTGGCCACAGAAGTCCGACCGGCTCGACGGGAATTACGTATATTGTTTCCATCACTGGCCGCCCGCAGTCCTGTAACTATCCCCTAACGGCGCGCTAACGATGGAAAGGAAATTCGCGCTCCTGGTCGAACATACCCGTGGCCTAGAGATAAGTAGTACCTACCCGTGGCGACAAGCGCGATTAAACGGACACTGACGCGACTGGCCCCCGCGATATACTTATTACTGGCTTGATTTATTAATTTAAGCGCGGAGATTATTTTACAATATAGTGGCAATCCCTCTTGTAATAAGCGAAAGGACAGCCTGTAGTAGACACTAATCCACATATGAAATAACCATGAACAATAAAGTAATGAACAATGTAATGGTACCAATGATATCGGCTCGCTATCCTCACACGAACACGTCTTTACTCGGCGGCGGTGGGACACAGACTGACTGTCCTCCCACCCCGCACCTTGCGTGAAGTGTAGGAACGAGACGACAGTTGTCAGTGTCAGATGTCAGTGTCAGATGTCACTGTCAGATGTTTGACAGTGTGTGTAGCTGTGTGTGTCTGTTTGTATGTTCGTGCATGCTACATCTCTCCCTTATTTTTTTTTTTTATTTTTTTTTTAGTTAATTATACTTATTTATGTATTTGTAATCAACTTCATTTAGATATTGTATATATGTCCAAATCATTAGTATTAGTTATAATTTCAGTATATAATATTTGGCTTTGCGTCCGCTCCTAATATATTGTAGAATACCTCGTGTAAATCAGCTCCACCGAAATGAAGTAAACATGCTCTTTTCTATACTCGCTACTTCCAAGTAGATGTGTACACCCCGCGCTTCTATCGCTCCCATCGGACCGCGACCGACCTTATATCACCTTCGCATTCGAATTTGTCAAGTATGAATACCGATTGTAGTTTACCTGTAGATAATAGGTATGACGACTAATTTTTGTTTTGGATCAATATTAATGCATCAACCAACCATAGAAACATTGGTGAAAGAATTACTTCGCTTGTATAAAAAGTCCCCTAGCTATGACAATTTCAAAATTACAAATATCAACTCGCCCAAAACGCTTTATGCAAACCGATATTGCGCGGTGTTTTGTATGCCTCGTTTAAGAAGCTTGTTCGATGGCCATTTCGAATAATGCGTTTATGTTATGGATTTCATATCAAAATATGTTTTAATTAATGTACCTAAACAGTCTTATTCATGATTTATGATTAATTTTACACTTCTGGAACCGATTCTCCCGATGAACCTTGAAGGCCTATTGCGCTCTCAATCCGCAAAACAACTTCGTTGTGATTTCTCAAATAAGCGCTACTTTAATGGTTCCTTCCGGCAACCATCAAATAACATGGAAAATCACCCATTGACGTCTCCCCTATTTGTGTGTTTTTTCTGTATTCGTTGTGCTGTAAATGTGTGTGTAAATGTGTACCTTTGCAAACATTTTTTTTTTCTATCTAATATCATATAGTGTTACGCAATTTAATGCATTTCATGAATTCCCGTGTTATTACTAACTGAACGGCCCGCAATTGAATTCTTTATTCCTTAGATCGCAATTCAATGCACTATTATTAATATTGGTAACGCAATTAAATGCATAGTCATCGCAATTCAATGCTACAACCTCGCAATTTAAAGCCATAACTCTATTATTCGCAATTCAATGCCATGTTAGTAGGGTTACCAGATAGAACTCGATTAAATCTGGGATAACTCCAGGACAACAGTGTCGAGCCCTAGTAAAATATTTGTACTCAAAGAGGAAATTGATATTTATTCTCAAACACATATTTTTATAAGATAGCTATGTACATACTCAGTAGGTAATTAACGCCAGTTATAATTTTAGGATAAATAAAATAATAAGATAAAACAGTCTCCCCCTGCAAATAGATTCACCCGTAATACCTTTGCACGTGGCACTCTTCCCTGCCAGCACTGCGACATGTAGCCTGCTGAGAAGAAGTGCCGAAACAAACTCAAAAGTTAGATTTTTTTTTTATTTTTTAAATAAAATATATAGATACAATAAAAAATAAAATTATGAATGCACGAACACAAATGCCTGCACCGCGCGGGAACCGAACCCACGACTCCTAGCCCAGAAGGCCGAGGCCACCACCAAATGAGCCCTCAACCCAGTCAATTTTGTTGAACATAATAAAATTATTATTTTTTCACTTTGTCCTATGAATGAGTTACCAGTCATAAGAAGCCTGATATTGGAAACAGCAAGCCTGCCCCTACCTCCAGGATTGCACCGTCGAAGATCTGAGTTCTTTACTATATAAATTTATATTTTTACTTTCAACCATATATGCATTCAAATAAGTACTGTGATGCCACAGTCAGGACGCTAACTCCCTAAGTGATTCACGAGATCAGTAAGTAACCAGTTTTTTTTTTTTTTTTTTTTTTTTTTTAACTGTTTATGTAGCTGAACTAAGTCCCCCCACCAGTGCTCCTATATGAGGGGTCTATTGTAACTTAGAGTCCACAGCAATCCCTAAAAAGGTCGTAGAATCAACAAGCTCAATGTGTTCCCCATTTATATAAATATACTAGTACGAGTATTTATTTACTTGCTTCACATTAGACATCATGAATTTAATAGACTATAAAACTAATTATTAGAATTAAAAGCAAATTATTTGTGTCAAACCAATACCTGCTAAAGATCATTATTTACTTCGTCAGATACTTGTCAGTTTCAATAATTAGAGAAGTGTCATCCGCCAACAATACCCTCTCACTCAAGCCCTCAGCGAAATACGGAAGGTCATTTAAATATATATTGAAAACAGCAATGGTCCCAATATAGGAGAGCCCTGGGGCACTCCCGTACGTAGTAGGGCGCCAGAAGTCACTTCCGTCAATATAGGACTTCAAACTTAAAGCAACATTCGAGACACCATAATGCCGCAACTTCAGAAGTAAGATTTCATGATTAACGCAATCAAATGCCTATGATAAATTACAGAAAACACCCACTGTATCCTGCTTACTTTCCCAAGCATCGAATATATTATTATGTTTCATCAGAGCCACTCCTGCATCAGTAGTGGACCTACCTTTTGTAAAACAAATTGCTTTTTAGGCAATAACTTTTTTTTTCTTAAAGTGAAATACTAATTGGTTAAAAATATTTTTTTCCAAAGATTTAACTAAGTGCAGGATCTTAGTAAGTATGTAAGTCGAATAATTATTTTTTACGCTGTCATGAGTCAAATGTTTAGTTATGCCAAATCGCCTTCACTCGCTCAGACAGTGAGCTAGGCTGCACAAAGCAAGAATGACCAGTTCTATATTTTGTAAAATTCATTTTAGATATTTATTCAATATAACATAATTCAAGAGATGAATTACAATTAACTATCAAGAATAATATAATAATTATTTTTCCCGGGATAATTGAACAGACAAATCGATGTGCGATATCCTGAAATTAAAGCAACGCTATCACTACGATACTGACCAGTATTTTGCTTTCAAAGTGTTATTGACTGATAGCGACTCCCTAAAAATGTTGATATTGTTATCACCAGTGTGTTTACATTGTAATTAGTCAAATGCCTTGTTGTGCAGAGCCCCTTTCACTCGCCATCCTAGTGAGCTAGACTTGCGAAACGCGGTTGGCCTTATTAGATGAATTACAGTTTTACATGCTCATAATCATTTTTTTTTTTTTTTTTTTTTATGGTGATTAAATTAGATTAGAACAAAATAAAGACAAAATTACAAAGAAATCGTCACTTGAGCAATTACAAATACTCAGGTTCTTTGGAAACGTTACCCGTAATAACAATTCGATGGAGCGGTTGGTGATTCAGGGCAGAGTCGAAGGTAACAGACCACGGGGTCGATCGCCTACCCGCTGGACAGTCACCATTAAGTCCGTCACCGGGACACCTGTGGTGGAATGTTCTCCTGCCACCTGCAGGGACCGGTGGACTGATCGCGAAAGCGGCAACCACAGTAGCAGACGACTCCCCATGACCACGACCACTCTGTCAAGAGTGAACAACTGAGAAGAGAACCTAAATTTAGTCAAAATACTAAATAAATACGTTATAAATAAATACCCAGTTGTACCAAGCCATCTCTTTACCCGCTGCCAGTGCAAGTGATTACCACCAGCGGGACCTGACCAGATGCTTCGCCATACCAGTCCCCTCCACCAGCTGCCAGTGGGCCAGACCAGTACCATACAAAAGGTCGCTGATACGGCTGGAACCTGGGGGTGTGGAATCAAACGAGTAATGGGAAACCACAAAAACACTTTAATATACAACCGTAGCGGACTGTAAACTTCAACACACTAGATAAACAATAAACAATAATATATCAAAACCATAGCAACACAAAATACTTTTAAAAAACACTTCTAAATACAAAAACTATATATAAAACTATGTACATAAACGTATATAAAAAGGTTGTCTGTCCGCAACAGTCGCTAAGCGGAATTCTACGGAATGCTTAGTCATACTAGTCCGCTTCACCCGCTGCCAGTGAAACAGACTAGCCCAACACATACGGTGCCTCTGCAGTATTCAAATTTAAATAAATGTATTCATTCATGAGGGTAAATATTTAAGAATTTAATAATTAGTATAATCTAACTAACCTTGTTCTGGCTGCAACTCGAGAGGCTACAATTAACCTTGTTTCAGTTGAAGTTCCACCACTCAAAGGCCTTAAGCTTGTTTTGGCCTAAGCTTCACCAAGCTCACAGGCCTGATTCAAGCGTGTCCTGGCTGAAGTATCACACAGACACAAGACAAGACACAGGCTTCAATTAAAACTGAACAGACAAACCTTGATTCCAGTATTATTATAAAAGACTATTTTCATTTCAACTAATATCGGTGACCTACCCCTAATCGCAGCACTCCTAGTGACCGAACTAATGACTTTGTAATTAACAATACCTACTAATCAATAACTCAAATTATCTTAACCAATGTGCGGCCATACATACACATGTAGTATATTTTCATGTAAATATAATTCTAATTCAAGTTCTTTGCCAGGTAAGCCTTGTATACTTTTGATGAATAGTATTTAACTGGTCAGACTTTCCCTTTGTTGACATATTTACATTGCTAGAGTTATCCTTTATTCTATAGATGAAATTAAGACCAAGAGCTTAGTAGTAAATGATTTCGCAATTCGGGACAACTAAGTCTAATTATTGGGCACAGGTCAAGAGGCAAAATTCCGGAACAATCCAGGACCTTCAACCCATCTGTCTTTATATGCATGCGGTGTTTACCTTTAAAGATTGTTACACTTAGTTGATAAGATAACATGTACTAGTATAGTATAGCTTTGGTGTATACAAACGCTGGTAAACCTATTAAATAAATAAATAAATCTGGCAAGCCTACATGATTGTTACATACAATATCAAGATGTGGCTTTGTTTACAACGATACTGCTGTTGCTACTGTTAAGATACCTACACGCGTAGCGTTATACGTTAAAACTTAATCTCGGTTTATTTTTACCCATAACGTCATTAACTAACTAACAGTAACAATCCCTACGCAAAAGTAGCAGCTGTGCGTTATGTGCCTGTCCTAATACCATACTTTTAGTTAACTAGGCAAGTTATGTAATAAGTTTATTTGTCATTATTACGCTCTGATAATGCGCGGAAATCGAGGTACTTGTATAATTAAATATGGTTTATTGTGAATCACCTACAACCTCGATTACTTTACTACCTTTGTTCCGTTCCGCGATTATTGAACGGGTCAAATACCGAATAGTATAGTGTACTGAAAACAATATGATTTAGCTTCTTTTATTTTCGTATGTATGCTTAATTACATTGTCTAAGCAATTTTGCACATATCTTTTAGATTACTGCAGCATTATGCAAATCAAAATATGTACCCGTGTCGACGGTGCAACTGGTTTAACGCAAGCAGTAGGTAATCAAAACAAAGATACATTGTTCTTTTTCCACCATGGATAATTATTTCGTTAACTGATGGGTAGGTACGCAAAATTATTTATTATATTCTTTAGTGAAATTAAACGTTCATACAGTGATTGAAATAAAACAGTTTAAACGTATTTTTTTTTTTTTTTGCTTAAAGCTACAATACAATAATTAACGACCTATCCGAGCACTCGCTTGATTTTACTTTATTGGCAGTTGAAATGAATAAAAATTGCTACGTATCTAAGAAATCTAGCATTGAAAGAATGTGTTTCTTTATTTACAAAATCAAACCCATTACTTTACCTTCTTTTTTTTTTTTTTTTAATTAAATACAGTTTTCCTAACAGTATAAACAGTAAAATTACTTACAGTTTTTCCGTCGTCGCCAAAATGTAGTAGACACTAATCCACATATGAAATAACCATGAACAATAAAGTAATGAACAATGTAATGGTACCAATGATATCGGCTCGCTATCCTCACACGAACACGTCTTTACTCGGCGGCGGTGGGACACAGACTGACTGTCCTCCCACCCCGCACCTTGCGTGAAGTGTAGGAACGAGACGACAGTTGTCAGTGTCAGATGTCACTGTCAGATGTTTGACAGTGTGTGTAGCTGTGTGTGTCTGTTTGTATGTTCGTGCATGCTACACAGCCCACAGCGCTGCTGCAACGGGCGAGTAAAGCTAGGCGGGCACTGGTGACTTTTTGTCACTGTGACAGTCGATTTCCTTTGCACTTTTAAAATGAGAAGAAGAGACTTATCTGTTACGGTGACAAAAAAAGTCGCGCCTAGCCTTATCAATAAATCAATTTCTTGCATGGAAGTATTAAGTGATTTCTTGTCATTATGTACACTCGCCTTCATACTCTGAAAGGCTTGTTAGATGCAACCTAGGTATACACCTCGTTCGAATGACCACAGATTATAATAGGAGATCCCCAAAGTGCCGGTAATGTGTTATTCATTTTATACGTTATTTTAAGTAGTTTTTGTCATAATGGGCAAGTAATGAATAAAGGGATTGTTACTCTTAATAAATAAAATATAATAGGTACATACCTTATCAATTTTCAGTTGATCAGAAATGGAGCCAGTAACAAAGCTGGTTGCTATTTAAAAAAAAAGAGATTTTCTTAGCTTGACGGGCAGCAGCATCACCGAAGAAAGGAGCTACGCCTTGCGATCGCCAACCCGCCTGCCCAGCGTGGCGATTATGGATATAACCTCCAGGAATTTGCCCAATTTGGCGATTACCTAATAAACTGATGATGAATCTTAGCTTAAATGGTTACTGGTGAAATAGAGATAATAATATACTGCCAAGAGCCACACTGTGACACAGAAGTATTTCTGTAATAACTGCCCGATCTAAATATCAGCATGCATTTCACTAAGTAACAATAACAACACCAGTGCAATGGTTCTCAATCACCGCAATAGCCTCAGCTTTGACATCGGTCCGTCCTGATGTCCTTAATGACCGGATTTATGGCAGAATCTTGACATTTATCATTTATATCTATGTACGATACCTGTGATTGGATTGCATTCATATTGGACACGCGATGTAATAAAAATTATAATGGATGTAACGGTTTGATGTAGAATGTTTCAGTAATAATAAAAACAATAGGGAATGGACGACTCAAAAATATTTATTTCTTCATCGTAAAGAGCTAAACACAAAAATATACAACGAACAGTGAAACCAGAATCGAAATTTGCTACAGTTTAATTATCATCAGCCTCAGATAGGCATCTCAGTCCACTACTCAACTGGACATAGGCCTCTCCAGTTGTTCGCCACCTTATGCAAACACCTGGAGGATTTACCCATAATCGCCACGCTGGGCAGGCGGGTTGGTGATCGCAGGGCGTAGCTACTCGCTCCGGTGACGCTGCTGCCCGTCATCGGCCTGTGGTATTTAGCTACGCCTTCAATTGTGATGGTTATACCGCCAACATTAGGTTTCCAAAGCCTCGTCAGTCAGTCAGTTTAATAATTAACAAAAAAATCAGTTTGCAAATGTCTACGAAATATGCAATTCCTGAATCTGGCGTCGACTGCCAGATTAACTTAAGTCAATAACTGCGGAAGCGCTTAAACCTTTAAAGGGGGGAGGGGGGATGAATTAAGTCCCCTCCGGTCTCAACATCGACAACTATTCGCGGCAAAACTTGAGTGAAGTCATCGCGGTTATGTTCATAGCAAGTTTTGCTCAACTTGACGGCATCAATGGCGCAATGGCTAAGTCTAAGACGATCCGAAGGTTTCGGATTCGATTCACCATTGGGTCAATTTACGAAATTAACTTTTCTAAATTGTTTCGGGTTTGTATGTATAAAATAAAAGAATAAAATAAAAAACAGATGCCTAATGGTGTTTACATTCTATGACTCCCATACTACGTATGGTTGAGACATCAGTCAGACAGACAGACAGTCGTTTTCTGTATGGTGTTCGTTACAAGGGAAAACTTTAATTTGAGAACAGGTGGCCGGTGTGAATTTATTTTCATAATAGCAGTAGATACCCTTGCTTACTGACTTCCCATCGCCTGATAGAAAGCGAAAGAAAAGTCCAATTCGCTGCGACAACGAACAAGTAACTAAGTCTTTTTACACACAATTATAATTTCTTAAAAACTATTTAGATCACGTAATTCATTCCTATGTAGGTACCAACTTTGTAGCGCATTTATTTTCATTTCCGTCTAGCCCAATGGTTGACTAATAGTGAATGCCTATACGGCATTAATGATTACGGCTTTTTATTTATACTTACGATATTTTATACCGTACACTAAAGATTAAGTAGGTAAATAAATGACAAGCATTTGCACATTACACTCAAATGCGCTTAACCAATTCATCTCATTGTAGCCAGAATTTCGACACGACATTTTAGCCTACACCTAGGTCTTAATTCAGTCAACAATACACACGATTCGCAAACGCTAAACGACAGCCACATCCGCACGCAAAATTAGTCCTTAACCATTGCAAATTGAGCTGGATATCCTTTGAGAAGGTGAATAAACGCGTTCTATTAAAGATGGCTGCTCCAAGGCGAAGAAGGTCAAAACTGCGACGGAAATGATATGAATAAGCGTTCAGTTGATGTTGAGCGTAGAACAAATGCACTACGGAGTTATTGCGCTGTGGGGCACCCCTACAGATCCCTAACATCCCTTACTTCAGTATCCGTCGGGCGCTCGCAGCGAGCGGACGTGTCATGAGCCGCGAATTCGATATTTAAATTTCCAAAAAGTGACGTTCCTTGTGGCACAGTTACAACCTTTTCGGGTAAGTGGATTTTCATCGGCGTACGTCCCGACTTTTGTTCTTTTTAATTTTAAGGCGGAAGTTTCGCTGTTAATCCGGCGTTGGGCGGCTTATTAAAAAAGTTGGGAGTTCGGGGGATGTTTAAAAGAGATGTTTTAAATGTTGCGGCCGGACAACTGGGGTAAAGGCAGTGAGTTGTGTACTTAAACGTTTAAGTGGCCTTAATCAAAATTACTCGGTTGAGTGAGTCGGGAACTTGATGACTTGACTGCGAATACTGAAAATTACTGCTTGAAATGCGGGGTAGACGGGCAACACGCATGATCGTTTGAAAATACATACGGTAATGTTCATGAATTGTACAGTGTGTTAACTGTACCAATTACAACGTATTGCTTTATTAATGTTTCTAATCAATAAATAACAGGTACTGTGATTGTATTTTGACTTTTAAAAATGACCTAGGTACGTACTTTCTTTGCATAACTTTAAAATAAACACATACAAATAGTAACCATCAGTCATTTCATCTACCGGTATTAGCTAACAGCTCATTTGGTAGTACCTTCTCAAACTAAAGGGTCGTGGGTCCGATCCCCGGCTTAGAAATATTCGTGTGATGAACATTTGTTGTTTCGTGTCTGTTTAGTACTGGAATATACTAATATTCGATTAACCCGATAGCTCATTTGGTAGTGACCTCTGCCTTCTGAACCAAGGGTTCAATTCCCGCACAGTATAAACATTTGTGTGCACGAACATGTCTGTTTGTATTGGTCTGGGTGTTTTCTATGCATAATATGTATTTATTGACAAAAAAGAAGTATGTGAATAAGTATATCAGTTCTTCTTTGCGTTTCGATGGCAAATCGAAATCAAACAAGCACGCGTCATAGTACCCCCATCTGAACATATTCTCCTTGCTACGACCAACCTGGGTCTGTTTAAAGACTTCCAGTTCAGCCATGTATATCAGTTGCCTAGTACCCATAGTACAATCTTCGGCTTAGTTTGGTTCTAGGTGGCGCTGTGAGGCCCAGACATTCCAATGTCTTGGGTTATTTTATTTAAATAGATCGAGCAGTGTATGTGATGCCTCTTTTTTGTTCCTTATTTTATAACTTTATGAGTATTACCTCAATTGTGAACGTCCATACTGAGACAGACTTAATGTTATCAGATCAGTTTAATATTCACTCAGGGTAGCCGCGGTGTCATGTAGCTTTGAGCGGGGTCGCAGTTAATTTGCGATGCGCTGAACCCGGCGGGGATCATTTTGATCGTGGGGAAAATGTATGATTTGTATCTGCTCTCCTATTTAGATAGATAGATGGATATTCTTTATTTGTACACCAAACATATTACTTAAAGCTAGGTACAATGACAACTCGAAGCACAAATAAGGCGGCCTTATCGCTTTCAGCGATCTCTTCCAGACAACCTTGGGAAGAGGATAGTTGGAAGTTACTATTTGTATCTTGTTAGATAAATAGAGATATATAGATGGATAGATATTCTTTATTCCACACCAGACAGTTGACTAAAAAGTAGATACAGAGATAATAATATACCTATTAAAGTACAGTATGGGGTCCTTTAAGAAAAATATTAAGAGATTTTCGGTATGCGCGTGTGATACCTATCATAAGGTGGGCCGTAGGCTTGTTTGCCACATAAGTGGTGTAAAAAAAGTTAATCGGTCTAATAATAATTTGAGATACAGATATTCCACAAAAAAGAACATTACAGAATTATCTACATTAGTACAATTTGGGCGGTCTCTTCTTTCTACTAGGGGTTAAATATAAGAGAAGAAAGGGTAAGTTGCCTATTGACGAATATAGCGCGAGTATAGATATTAGAATTGCACAAAAATACAGACATCTTGTGTTACCGTTACATAAAAAAGCAGATCATATTATTTCATTGATTGTATTCTATTGCAACGTGCAACATCAATCATAGTTACTATACTATCCCTATTATATCAAACATATTATATTATTGCACTCTTGATTGACCTCAATATACCTACACCGCGAAATAACGACATAACTCAATTTTTTGGAAAAATGAGCTTATTTAGACAAACGGTCGTATTATTATCAACGAATTTTTTTTAAATGTTGGTTGAGTGAAGTCATTATTTTATTAATAGTGCGTTATATCAAAGCATAGATATACTTAAAGATACATTATAGTAATTTGTTTGCTTCAAAGAAGTCCTAGTATGTCCTTGGCCCAAAAAGGATATTTACATAGGCACTTTACACTGCAAAGCCGAAATACGGGCTAAGTACTTCATAATTAAGCCTTATTACGAATTCACTTTCAAAGTAGGACGCCTGCTTTATTAAATTATTTAGCTACTTTTAACTTGAAACTAATTAAGCTAATTTCTCTTTGAAATTATAAAACCACGATAGTACGGTCAATGTAATGTACATAATGTTTTCAGGTAGGTGTGAAGTTAAAGCAAATCAGGGTCTTCATATCTATCCGAGCAGTGATGGATAACGAATTAAATCACCGCTTCTTCTCTATCTTTCTAAATTTCCTTTTGCATTGTTTTGCTTTTTATTTTACAACAAAAATGTAAGAGTGTGATAAGGAAGAGTGACTTCCTTCTGGCACAGGTTCACATAGTACTTAAAAGAAGGAGTCTACCCTTGCGTAATTTACGTATTAATTCGTGTAAAATTAAAATAAATATTTATTATTATTTATTCTCTTCACGTGGGTATCGTATGTCGATTAAGGAACTCCGCCAGAATTCAGCTGCCCGGTGGTAGAAAACCTACCACTGGCTAGCAACCACAGTACACTCGAGGAAAACACTGTAGGTGTATCAGAGCTATCTTACATCAAGGCCCTGGTGGCACTGCCAAATCATTTTTTGGGTACTTGTTCGTTGCCGCGATGACTTGGACTTTTCGTTATCTTTCCATCAGGCGAGAGGAAGCCACTATTATGATAAGAAAAAGCGACCAGCGCCGTGGTTCGCTAGCGCGGGCCACGGTTCAATGCTGAGTGAGGCCCTTTTGCATTGGGCGTCACAACCCTGCGTCCGGTCTTTCTTTTTACATTGTTTTGTTTATGTCTTTTTTAATTTATTTTTTCTTATATTTGTTTTTCATGTGAAAGTTGTAAGTTGTGTCTATTTGTTTTTTTTTTGTTTCTTCTCCTTTTTTTTTGTGTGTTGTCTATTGTGTCTATTTGTTATTGCTGTGTTGTGATGTCCAATAGTAATAAATATTTCTTATTTCTTAAAAAGCAATAAAATTCATTTTCAAATTTGAACATCCTGGTACCTACTTTCCAAAGAATCCACATTCCAAAGGGAAGCATTAAGAAAGTCCTCATATCTCATATTACAAATGACTTTCAACGTAATAGGCAGTATATAGGCCAAACTATTACTGTTCTAAAGCGTTATTACGGGGACCCTATAATAAACACGTTTTACTTACTAAGGGAGGCGACCATTGGCTGCCTCGCACCGACCGACTTTATAACTCCATTACACTATGAGATGCAGCCGCAGATACGCCGTGATCATCTCCGCTTAAGCCCCGCGCTCACTAGCTTTACTAGACCGGGGCTAGTTCTAGTCTAGTGTAGTATTCAGAAAGACAATTGATACCCCATTGTCACACTTTTAATAAAATAACGATGTAACTAAATCTTTCGAAAAAAATATTTATATAAAAGTCTGCCCGATATACCACTATGAGGGATCGACAGACCAAGGTCCTGTAGACTACTATGGCGGTCCTATAGACTAACATAATGCTCCTATAGACCAACTTAGCTGTCCTATAAACCACTAAACGGTTCTTTAGACCACAAAACGGTTCTATTGATCACTGAACAGTCCTATAGACAACCAAAGGAAGTTTTTTTTTCACATAAAATCGTTATAAGAGGGAACCTATAAAAACACGCCTTACTAAATTAGGCCGTTATTGGCAACCCCGCACCGACGCCTTACTAACTTCATTACACTATCAGATGCGGCCGCAGATACGCCGTGATCATCCGCTTAAGCCCCGCGCTCACTAGCTATACTAGACAAGACTAACTTTAGTTAGTCAATAATCAATAGGGAATATTTCACATTTCAATAAAATAACGACGTAACTAATACATTTTCGAAAAATTAGTTTATGTGAAAAAACTGTCTGTGGTATGACGGTTCTACAGACCAACATAACGGCCTATAGACCACTATAGACCGCTAAACGGTCTTAAAAACATCTAAGGGATCGCGCCGACGAGCTATACTAGACCAGGCTAGTTCTAGTCTGGTGTAGTATTCAGGAATGCTGAAGTTAGACAATAGGGAATACCACGCTTTTAATAAAATAAAGTCGTAACTAAAAATTTTCGAAAAATTAGTTTATATAAAAAAACTGATAGACCCGGTGGTCTACAACGGTACAGCTGCAGCGGTTTGTACTGACCAATATATCGGTCCTATAGACCAGAATAAAGCATTATTATAAGCATAGGATCAGACCAACTAAGCGGCTGTACAGACCACTAAA
Organism: Conogethes punctiferalis; assembly: GCA_031163375.1. NCBI lineage: Eukaryota > Metazoa > Arthropoda > Insecta > Lepidoptera > Crambidae > Conogethes > Conogethes punctiferalis. The sequence continues at coordinate 2,284,250 of CM062097.1, read as the reverse complement.
CGGTCCTATTGACCACTATAGACCGCTAAACGGTCCTATAGACCACTTAAGGACGGTATTTCACATAGAATCGTTTTAGCAGGGACCCTATAATAAACACGCCTTACTAAGTGAAGCCGCTATAGGCTGCCCCGCACCGACGCCTTAATAACTCCATTACACTATCGGATGCGACCGCAGATACGACGTGATCATCTGCTTAAGCCTCGCACTCACGAGCTACACGAAACCATATGTATATTAAGCCAAGCTAGATCTGGCTAAGGCTAACCTGCTCTATAGGTTAGGCTCTGTAGGAGCCGTGGTAGACTAGTGGTAAGATTGTCGCTTCACACACGTGAGGTCGTCGGTTCGAATCCGCGCGGGGCACGCACCTCAGGATTTGCAAAAATCTATGTGCGGAATGATACCACTAGCTTAGCGGTGAAGGAAAACATCGTGAGGAAACCTGCACATCCAGTTTAATTCTGAATGTGTAACCATGATCCGAATTTGTCTAGTTCCCCTTTCTGAGGGTTACAAAGGTCAGATGGCAATCGCTTCAATGTAATAACCAGACTCGCTAAATCTAGGATCATGGTCATAGCGGACCCTGGGCCTAGAGGCACAAACCGGGACAACGCTAACAGGATGTTTCTTACAAGATAACACACAAAAAAACCATCAAAATACAAAAAAGACAATGGGAATTAGCTCAGCTGATGCTGCAACAGGGAATGACCTGGGCAGCGCTAGTTTTCAGCTTCTCCCCTGCCCACGAGATGTTGTTTGGGGCATGTATGCAATGTGACAACTGTCAATCTATCTATGTATTAAATATCTTTTAACCATAACAATAATAATTTATGAGATACCTAAGTAGTACTACAGCCTTAAACCCTACATAGTTAGGATAGGAAATCGGTAAGTATTCGTTTCATATGGCCGTATTCCGCATGTCGCCGTCAAAGGATCTATTTGGCGAAGTGTGGGACGGCCGAATTCCTGTAGCTGCGTCTTGTTATTCCCGTCATCCCAACTCCTTCAGGAATCTCAGAAGACCTTTTAGTTTGCCAAAGATTCCCGGAAGTGTTGTTCAAAGAATAAGTTTTATTTACTTATACTTAATCTATATTGCACAATTCCACTATTTGAAAGGTCATTTAAATGAGCGTGTTTTTAAGATAGATAGACAGTAAAGGTAATACAGACATGTTGTGGTACAATCTAGGCGGTCTTATCGCTAGTAAGCCATCTCTTCCAGACAACCCTCAGGTAGAGGAAGTGTAAATTCTCTGAAGAGAGGGGCAACGTCGTGCAAACTGTTTCAATAGATATACGACATATAGATACATATTATATACGATAAATATAATATACAATATATAAATAGATAAAGACATCATATTTTAAGTATGTTTTATCAAAACCAGTTCAGCTGATTATAAGATACAAGCGAAGATTGGGTATTTAACCTTTTAAATTTTATTTAGTTTATATTTTATGTCTAGAAGAATAAAATTAAGGTGGACTTTATTCTTGGAACGAAAAAGGTTCGCATACAAACTTAGTTGAACCTAACTGTCTCTGAATGTAGCAACTCGAAATGCAGTTAGTAACTCCACTGCCTACAAACGAGGTTCGAATCTGCCCAATTTAATTATTGAAAATGTAAAAAGTCGTTTTCGTTTTTCGTCGACTAAATAAGATTTGGCCCTTAGGCTCTTCAATCTTCAATAGAGATATATTTGCTTTGGCTTCTATTTCTGTATTGTGTATGCTCATTTTCATTTCTCTGTAAAACGTTTGTCTAAAAAGCTTGATATGCTAAGTTCAATGTACGATCGAAATAATTTAGCAAATGATGTTTCCTGACTGGTATTACAAAAAAGCGAGCTATTTGGCAGTTTCACCACAATTGTAATTACTTATTGTACTCGTAATTATATTAACGTGTTTTTCTTCATTAGTTGTATACAGGGGTTAGCAAAGCGCTCTTTGCTTACCTATTGTGAAAATACTCCATGCCTACTTTTAACTCTTAATCATCATTATCATCAACCTTTAGCAGTCCACTGCTGTGCTACACATAGGCCTCTCTGATTATACGCCACTGTGATCGATCTTCGCGCATCCAGCACTTGCCAGCCATCCTGCGCAAATCGCTACTCCACCTGGCCCGAGGGCGTCCTACACTACATTTGATTGCTTACTATATCTCTTATAAACTTTACTTTTGCCACGAATTCTTTGAGGGATAGTTGACCTCAAATCAAGTACCTAATTCATTATCAGCCTATCGCAGTCCACTGCTGGACTTAGCCTCTCCAGTTGTTCGCCTATTTTTCACACACACGTGTTTCCTCCTTCTTACAGTATGGGATCCTTTAAACGAAGCGTGAAGAAGCATCTCGCGGGTCAGCATGGCTGTGGTAACTGACTGGAAACTGGAGGTTTCCCGCCCGTTATCAGAGCGATTTGGGCTTCCTTTTACCTTTCCATCAGGCAAAAGGAAGCCACTATGCTGAACCAATATAAAAAAAAAAAAAAAAAATTGGCGAAATACCTAGAGGCTTTACTTACGCTACACTACGCTGGGCAGTCAGGTGTGCGATCGCAGGGAGTAACTCCTCGCTCCGGCGACGCTACTGCCCGTCATCGGCATAATGTGTGTGGTATTTATCTACGTTTTCCTAATTAAGGTACCTTATTAAGTCAATAATATTAATTGTAGTCTACTTATGACCGGCACCGTGAGCTCCTAGCTTTATATCTAAAAGGTAATATTATACGAGTCTATAATAACGTGCCTATGTATCACGCCCAGCGCCTATTAAGCATTATTCCCGTTATGCGGTAGATTAATAACCTGAGAATTCCCTTTATGTAGGTATGTACAATAAATTGAATGGTCCTTAGTATATAACATACTTGCCTCTATATGAGTGAGGTTTTCAGGCGAGTCCATTATTGTAATTGCTGGCAAATAGCTTTGTTTGGCCATTTCGCGTATTTGATAGTGGCACACTGCCTTTGAATGATAATTAATCAATTAATAAAAGCTCCGCTAATGTCACAGTTGTACAAAGTTATGAAATAACTAGCTGTACCCGCGACTTCGTCCGCGCGGAATAAAATTTCATCCCCTATTTTAACCCGTTGGAGATAGAATTGATCAAAATCCTTTCTTAGCGGATGCCTACGTCATCTACCTGCATGCCAAATTTCGTTTACTGAGTAAGGTTTCTTCTATAATCCGATCAGTACCAAACATCCATCCATCCAAACAAACTTTCTATAAGATTTGGATAGAACAGTTGGATACTCCCGAATACAGACTTTATGTTATTGTGGACATAAAGTCGTATAAGAATGTATGTCGAAGAGGTAAAACTTTTTATGACCAGCTGTGCAGGGAAATATATTATTCCAGAGAGGCTTGAAGTGACGTAGGAAAGAATTAGGTCTTATCGTTTTTAGGATGAATCCACAGAACTATATTAAGGACAGAACGGCTTTGTGAGCGCATAATAAATGTGACTAATTGTTGCACTATTGTGCATGATTTGTGAGACGTCATTAGGGTCTATCAATTATTTTTTTTATATTCTATACCTGATGGAAGGCGAAAGAGAAGCTCAAGTCGCTGTGACAACGGGCAAGTAACTGGTCAGTTACCTGTCAGTTGCCACCGCCATGCCGGCCCAACCCTAACCCCCCACGAGCTCCGGAAACCCTACTCACCGGCAGAAACAAGACCCGGAGGTCATTTGGCTGCGGTATTCTATAAAGTTCGAGCGAAGATTCGCTATGCCCTACCTCTCTTCGATTCCAATACAGATGGAACATATTGCGGTCGTAAGTAAACGCTGTTGCCCGTTTCCTGGTGTTCCTTAAGCCGGCCATACGCGTAACAGTATACTTGCCCAAGTCCAGACTTGAGCAAGTATATTGTTGCGTGTGTTGGAAGATAATTGCGCAAATTTTGTAGGTGCACAAGTTCTATAAAAAGTTCCAAATTTCAATTTCCAACTTGTGCAAACTTGCGTTTGGGCAAGTTTACATGAACGTGTGTGGGAGCATTGCGCAAGTTTCAGTACTGTTCTAGCCACCTCCACGTACGCTACAAATATCAGTGAAAAGATATTTGTGCAAGCATGCTTGATCTGTGTGTGATCACCTTTGAAATACGTGTATTTGTACAAGTCTAAGCTTGCGCAAGCATATCGTTAGGTGTATGGCCTCCATTAGTCATCTTCTACGGCTGCAGCCAGGTTATTATACTAGTAGGGTTACGTCTAGCCTGTTCCACCCAATCTGACTAACGCCAATGTCGGTCACGGGGACATTGCCTCGCTGTCAATATGACACGGCGCGAACATTTTCCCTGTCCCTCGCGTAGACGTTCAATATCGACCCCGAAATAATATTTTGACAGCAAACAAGAGGTCTCTTTGGTCCTCACTCCGTTCCCTTTGATGTGTTCTATGTAACTTCGGTTAGAGGTATCACTAGTTTGAGACCGAACTTAGTTTCAGTTTCGGTTTTGAGCTTTTGATCTTTGACCGTCGCAAAGGCTGAGGCCATTTTGGTAATACAAATAGACTTAGCACATGAATAATATGATACATTTGAATGTAGTTATGGCTAGGCTAAAATAATACCCTAGTTATTCAACATCATCACCCTGTAATCGCCCACTGCTGGTCATAGGCCCATAAATGACAATTTGGGGGGTCTAAGAAATAAATTGACTTTTTGAAAAAAAAAATGTTGGTCAAACGTTCACTGACGAATAGTTCTGTTGGCGAACAGTCAAGGGTCAAATGTCTTTTGGGCGAAAAGTTGATGGGCCAAAGATTCTGTTGGCGAACCGTTTCATGGAACAATAGACTGTTGGGGAACCGTTTCAGACTCCTATATACCTACCTAAACTGCTGCGGTCACTAACCTTCCGCCAAGCTTGAAGACTAAGGCAAATCCCCCCACATGACAATTGTCACTGTGGGAAGACCAATTTCCAACAGTGGACGATGATGATTATGATGATGTTCCGGTTCAAGTATAAACGATCTTACCAAAAAATCGGTAACTTTCGGATAAAATTCCAGTTACGGTTACTCTCTAAGACTAGCGCAGTCTATCTTCGGCTATGCGTAGTGTGAGCACGAGTGAGGCTGGACAAATATTGTAACATGGAGTAAACGCATTTACAAGTTACCTAAGTACAGGTTAAATAAAAGTACATGGTAAAACTATATAAGCAGAAATAATCTGTCATTGCGGTTTCCGACCAAATTATCAGACAACATCACATGCATTGCTCTAATCCCAAAGTAAGTAGTTTAAACACTTGGGTTATGGGTATGAGAACAACGAAGGTACCACAAATAAATACTTAATACAAATATACACAGACACGGAAGAAACACAAGTGTTCATCGCAGGAATGCTTATCCTTGCGGTAGGCAGCGGAATATATTTTATAGACTGTTCTGATCCTAAAGCAAATAGCTAAACACTTGTATCTTATGTTTTGATGAACAATAAAGGGATTCGAACCCACGACTCTGGGTCTTGATTTAGAGGGCCAGTCCATAAATAAATACTCCATTGAAGCTTAATCTACCTTTAATTAAGATATAATTAACAAACACTTGAGAAAATTCACCGCCGGCGAGCTCAAATTCACATTTAATTCAATATTTCAAACCTCATGAAATTTCAATCTTCAAGATCCGTTTGGGGACTGATTGAAAGGAGAGATTACCGGGAATCACGTCGGGGTCGCCGATTTGCTTCTGAGCTAGGAGACAAATGGTTCGAGTAATATGTATGTAGAAGTTTTATAATAATTAAAATTTTTTGGTAGAAATTATTAGAAAGAAAGACGTTTATTTGGCACAACAATATATATGCCTCTTTTTATAATAAACATAATTGTAAAGATATTCTTTATTGCATACCAAACATCTATATAGAACTAGTATAGGGACAATTGTTGTACAATTATCTCATCGCCTTGAACGATCTCTTCCAGACTGCCTTTGGAACCGCAATCGAACTCGAAACGTTAGAACTATCCGCTCGTTAGGTGATTGCCCAACGCAACCATCAAAGATGTTCATCATATTATTGTTATTGTTTTATTATAAACCAATTGATATATATCGCTTACGATATCTTTATAAATAAAGCGATCCTGTTTTCCGACGCTATCCTATCCATATTTTCCCTGAGGATTTCCCCAATCCCCAACTTTTTCTGTGGATAATACAATACTTAAATAAACCAAATCGGTCGAGAATCAGATGGGCGGATGTGGCTTTTGATATTATGTATGTAAATAAGCATACCTATATGACAACATCACATAGCCTTGATCCGAGATCAACGTAAGTAGCTTATCTTATTTGTATCCTGAAATTCCTAACGATAGATAGATCGATAATTATTTATTGCGGACTTTACAATTTTTTTTTATAGTGGCTCGACATAATGGCTTCCCTACGCCTGATGGAAAGCGAGAGAGAAGCCCAAGTCGCTGTGACAACGGGCAAGTAACTGTTTAGTTACCTGTCAGTTGCCACCGCCATGTCGGCCCAACCCCAACTCCCCACGAGCTCTGGAAACCCTACTCACCGACAGGAACATGACGCGGAGGTCATTTGGCTGCGGTATTCTATAGGGTGGAGGTTCTTCCCCGGACGGGCAGCTCAATTCGAGCGAAGATTCGCCATGCCCTACCTCTCTTAAAACTAGGTATAATAGACATTTGTTGCAGAATTTAGGCGGCCTTGTCCAACCTTATGGTAGAGGATGATTAAAAGGTGAACGATGTAAGTAAGCCTGAAATATTGCTTTAATAAAATGGGAAATTATTAATTTCCACATATAGATGTCTACTCGTATTACAGAAGTATTGTAGTATAAAAAATACGTTTTCAAATAAGAAATAACAATCATTACCGTTATGCTACACGGATCCAACTTGGAAAATGAAAACTCGAAACTCGACAGTTACTCTTTTTCATCGCCAATGTGTTTACAAAGTTTGTATTGTAACGATCATCCATACATTTCATACAAGGATCCAGTGCATGTACTAAAAACGTCCAATCTACATTTGTATATCTGTACCTAAGTATTCGTAAGGTGAATACTAACCTAAGCCCGGGAACTTTAATTTTCCTAAGGGCGAATACCGCTCTCGTCCCTTAGCGAAAATATTTTCTTAAGCCAGCCATTTCAGGGTAGGGTAGGCACTTTGTTCTGTAAATACTCCAAGTAACTACTTTACCACCTCTACGCGGTGACGTGAATGGTCCAAATAAACGCTGCTGCCCGTTTCCTGATATTCCCTTAGTTGTCATCTACGACACCCATGGGATGAGATAGAGGGGTCCTGTTCTATCGAGCACAGTGGTGAACCTTGGGAGAGGTTTATGTCCAGCAGTGGACTGATGTGGGTTGATGATGATGATGATGATTCTAATCCGGAAACCAGACGGCCATTCATACACTTGTGTGCACTGTAAGGCTAGGCGCGCACTGGTGACTTTTTGTCACCGTGACAGATATCTCAGAAATGGCTGTCACGGTGAGAAAAAGTCACCAGTGCGTGCCTAACCTATATTAGGTTCCCGCGTACTTGACTAGCTTCCTTCGAGATTGGCTGTTGTGGCCGAAATAAATAAAATAAATAACCCGAGACATGCCACGCTGGGCTACACAGCGCCGTCTAGCCCCAAACTGAGCCCAAGTTTGTACTATGGGTACTAGACAACTGATAAACTTACTTAGATCCTTTTTTTGTAAATAAATACATATTATACATATAAACACCCAGACCAATATAAACAGACATGTCCATAAACACAAATTTTTGTACTGTGCGGGAATCGAACCCACGACGACTAAATGAGCCGTCGAGCCTGTCAAATTCGGTCAGAAAAGTATTGTTTTTTTTTATTTTTATACTAAAAGACAGCCCTGCAAGTACCAGGCGCCCATAAGCTAAAAGGAGACAATCCGATAATATCGAGCGCGCAATGTCTCCGCGATACAGTCCGCAAGTATCCCGACGTTATTATTTCCGCTGCATTCGAGAAAAGAAATAAAGCAAAGAGACGGAGATACCGAGTCTGCAATAGATGGTTTAATTTTTAATTAAAGATTGCAAGAGACATGGACGGTTGGATTCAATCTCTTCGTTGAAAGCTCCATTCGGGAAAATTATAACGAAATTTTATGCAAATTTTGGTTCTGTTAATATTGAAGACATTTTGTGTCGCTTCGAAACAGTCCCTGCCTACTTTTTATCAATGAAAGGTGCTTATCACTTTAGGCCAAAGCATAAATTTTCTTTCGTGGCTGCTTTTTTTTTCTTTTTATAAGAAAAGCTTTTGGGATGACCTCAAGACTGCTTACCATCAGGTGGAGCTTACCATCAGGTGCACTCCACCTGATGGTAGCCTAGGAATATAGCCTTCACGAGTAGCTACGCCCTTTCAGGGTGTCATAGGGGCCAATTCAGTTTAAAACGCGTTCATATTTGATTCCTGCATTGTATGCCCACACCCGTTTTAGTTACCAGGCGCTCATAAAAAGGAGGAGCTCATTTTTGACGCAAACACGGGGTGTTGAGTACACAGCCACTATGCGGGCGCGTTTTCCCTCACAAAATTACCAAAAAGATTAAACACCACAGACCTTTCAGTAGGGTTTAACAACGGGTACTGCATTCCGCGCGGAGTGTGCGTACGAGAAAAATTTCAGATATTTTTTAGACCTCTCATTCCGGATTTGCCACTCGTTTTGAAGGCATTGCAATGTACTTGCATTTAAAGTTTAACATGTTATTCGACATGAAGTTCCCGCTGATCGTCAAACTTGACACACATATAACAAAGTACAATTTAAGCAGTCCTATTGCTTTAAACTGCCTCATCCAGACAACTTTTGGGGAGAGGAATATTGAAAGAAGGGGTACCTAATGTGTCAAAAATGTTTATTTTAATGACAGATTTTTATAATGAGTTTTGCTGAAAATGTGTTTTTATAAAGCCTTAAGTATATTTGGAAGAACATTTCCCATCAGCCCATTATGCTAACGGGTCCGTTACACGCTCGGTCGCCTCCCCCTGTTTATTTGGACGAAACTGTTGCCGACGTGAAACTTTTAGCGGCCACCTAACCTGTCGACGCTAATATCACTTGCTCCCGCTCTGTGAAACCAACGAGACTTGATACTTGTATGCAGTTTATTAGGCAGCCGTCTGGCGGAATACTTTTAAAGGCGAGTTTTTGAATTGTTTTCTATGCTCCACGCTTTTGTGAAAAAAAGAGTGGCAAGTTTTAGACATAACTAGTGGGATTACACATCATCAAGAGCTCATAAGTAATACTTATCCCCCATTGAAAGGCTCGAGACTACCCTAAGCTAGGGCGATTGGTAGACTTCACACAAGCTTAGAGTTTGTTGACAAGTGTACAGGTTTTCTAGAGATTTTTTCCTTCACCTTAAGTGTCAATGTACAATTTAAGAAGTCTTATCTCTGATAGCGATCTCTTCCTCCAGGTGGATTTATATAAGTAAACATTTTTTCTGCCTTTAACAATTGTAACATTGAGATAGATTTATCTATTGCACACCAAACAGTTTACTTAAAACTTGACACAAAGATAGCATCAAAGTACAATTTCGCTACTAATATCACGTGTAGCCACTTGCTTCCACTCTGTGAAACCGACGAGACTTGATACTTGTATGCAGTTTAATAGAGTCGGGCGAAATACAAAGGCGAGGTTGTGAATTGTTTTCTATGCACTGTTATGTGGCTTTTGCGAGAAATAGAGTGGCAAGTTTTGGGTAAAGTTAGTGGGATTATTCATCATCAAAAGTTTATCTTTTAACTTTTTTTTATTTCTGAGAACGGCAGACGAGCCAAATGCCAGTCTCATGTTGAGCGGTTACCGCCCTTCATAGACTGCAATGCGAGCACAGTTATGTCGCGTCGCTGCCTACCAAGTATGAATAACTCGCTCTAAGCCATTTGAAGGACAAGCCTTAGCGTTCAGGACTTAGGGGTGAGAGCCTTCCGCTCCCCCAATAGCCCGGCGATGATGACAAGTCCGCGTTCATTACACATAGAATAGTGACACTAGCATGAGAGAATGATGAGTAGCAGAGTTTGCGTGACGACCAGTCGCTCAATCATCATAATCTTCATTCATAGTCCAAGGTAAAACTAGTTTAGACCGAGAATAGTTTCGTTTCATTCATAAAAATATTAAATTCTGTGTATTCACAGACAAATGTAAAACGTACACGTATATCTCTCTGGCACACCACGCTTTCATTGTTTATCTGTTTGTATTATTAAAACAAGTAACAGAAACGAAAATGCAGAATAAACACAGATCCTTTGCGAGGCGAATGTAAATATCGCTAAAAGAGTCTCGTAAACTACAAAATGTAAATTACTTAGATAAATAGCGCGGTACGTTTTGTAGAGGTCTCGGGGAGGTCTTTGAGCAAAACGTTTAGATGCTCACGTTGGGACGATAATTCTGACGAGATAATTATGAAGTGTACGAAATATCTAAAGTAACTTAGATTAGAATCTTTAGCTCGGAATTTTATGGAATCAGCTTCCCAAGACGTTGCTTCTGAATCTAAAATTTCAGAGACGATGCATTTGAAATGCTGACATAACTTAGTATGATGATAATATTTTATCTGTCTACCCTTTTTTTGTGTAACCGGTAAAAATGCATTAAGCATTCCCGCTGCTTGGGGGAGCAGCGGGGTATTTGGGACTCACCCCGCCTCGAAGATGGAAGCGAGGCAGGAAATACCCACTAAAAACCTCGGCTCTTCGTGTCGGTGGTGTCGAGGGTCCTATGTATATATCCACCAAGTTATCTGTCTACCCTGGTAATAAGCAATCTATGGGTTGTCATCATCAGCCTATTGCAGCCCACTGTTGGACATAGGCCTCTCTAGTTATATTCGCCACTTAGGGTAAATACCTGGAGGATTATACCCATAATCGCCACGCTGGGCAGGCGGGTTCGCGATCACATGGCGTAGCTTCTTGCTCCGGTGACGCTGCTGCCCGTCAACAGCCTGTGGTATTTAGGTACGCCGTCATTGTGGCGTTATTTCATTTATTTTAAAGGTTCATTGACTCGAGAACAGTAAGACCGGTAACACGCTCAAATCAGATTAATATTAACACGACAGTCGGGGTGGCTTCACGGAGCGCGCGCGAGATAACGCTTCAATAGAGGGCTAATCGTGAATTGAGGTGACGCCACTTGTGTATGCTGATCAATGTTCGCGGCTCAGCGGGCTTGCCCGAGGTGAGGCGAATTGATAAATGTAATAAGGAGACTCGATTTGAACATACCTCTTAGGTAGGTTAGGTAAAATTCCTTCGTCTCGTACCAATTCAAGATTTCATCCTTGTCAACTTGATAGTGGCACGTCTTCCACCTGAAATTATATTACTTACTGTATTCATGTATAATTTACATTACAGAGAATTCCAAATTTAAGCCCTTTTTTTTTAAACCACTGGGTGGCAAACAAGCCTACTACGGCCCGCCTGATGTTAAGCGGTTACCGCAGCCTATGGACACCTGCGACACCAAAAGCCCTTGCGGCAAATCGGCAAGAAATTGTCAAATAACTTTTCAAAGAATAAAAGAAAATCAGGATTGGCTAGAGACAAACATGTATCTACATAAATAATACATAATATACTACAACCAGCGACTACATGGGACTATATGAAAAGAAATGTAGAGATCTCATCTCGTTACTTTTACAATGAATAAGATATATTGACTCATTCATCTCGTAAAGGTGCCTACCTATCTCCCCGATATAGGGTTTGGGTTACATTGATAGCAGCCTGATTCAGTCAGCTGTCTCATTACCATGCGGGGTCGAGCCTTTGTCATGCAAATCCGATAGGTCTGAATGGGTCGCGGCATTCAATGTACGAGTAACTTGGATCGCTGGATCTAATTGACGATAGTTGTAAGAGTAAATAATGGAAAGTAAGAATTTTAACGCCGACCTTTTGAATGGTTTTAGAGATTTGCCTTTGAAACTCAAATTAATACTTATTTGCAGATTCTTACATAGGTAGTCACTTATTAACATTTCGAAGTTTTTTTTTATGCAAGAGGCGGCAGACGAGCAAATGTGATGCCTGATCGTAAGCAGTCGACACCGCCCATGAACTCAAGTCCAGTTCTGGGGTCGCTGCCGGCCTTTTAAATAGGAGTACGCTCGTTTCTTGAAGGCTCCCATGTCGTAGCTGTTTGGAAATACTGACACAGAGAGTTGGTTCCACAAAACCGATGCGCGAGGCAAGAAATTCCTCATAAAGCGTACAGTGGAGGATCGCCAACCATCGAGATGATGAGGATGGAATTGCAATCGGTTACGTGTGGTGCGGTGAAGAAACTCGCTGCAGGCAGTAAACCAAACATTCTTCAGAACATTCCCCGTGATAGATGCGGTAGAGAACGCACATGGATGCGACGTCTCTTCGCAATGCCAGTGTTAGTAGGAAAAGTTATTCCCTTGAAAAATCATTACTAGCAAATCTATATTTTGCAGAAATAAACAATTTTAAGTATTCTTACGTTATATAAACATGTAAATACTCGTATTTTTCGTTTCAATAATTATTTCATATACCGGTTGTCACTACATACTTAATATAAAACAAAGTAGTTTTGGTTGTCTGTCTGTCCCTATGTAGGTATGCTTATTTAAAACTATGCAATTTGGATGCGGTTTTTTAATAGATAGACGTATTCAAGAGAATTTTTTATGTGTATTATATATGCATATACCTATTAATGCACCCGTGCGAAGCCAGGGCGGGTCGCTAGTATGTTATATTACCTACAGAGATATGAAATACATAACAACCCAAATTCGACTAATATTTACTCCACAAACGGTGCAATAGAGTGTGCCTATCTGACGTCTATCTGTACATGTACTCAAAAACCTTCAGGCAAACCTTTGAAGTAGCGGACAAACATAGAATACTACCGTTTGAAGACCCTTCGCCCTTTCATTTCCCGTACAGAATCGAACCCGAAAACATTTTCCAATCAGAGCGCGGCATGAATTTTTACGAGGCATTATTCATAGCCGGGCAACTTCTAGTCCGACATGATTTAATGAAGTAATGGCTATCGGAACAGATTCAATTAGACTGATTTTTACGTTTTTCGTTGACGAACCAAAATGGTTCAGTGGTGAAGTGAGGGAACGCCTCTAAAACCCTCTGTTTAGAGGCGTCCTACCTGTGTTTGCGCATACATTAATTCAGTCAGGAGAATATTAGATTACAACAGTACTTATACAAAGTTCATTTAAATGGTATAAAAAAAATTTTATTCACGATGAGTAAGTATTAGCATATTTAAAACAGAAACAAAACACAAATCCGATTAGAATCGTAAAGGATTCCAATCCTTCCACATTCGGCATCGACGGTCCTTCGTGTTGTGAGATTTGCGGTCACAATCGCGTATTCTATCCCTGGTCATCTCTGGGGGTACCCGTCCAGTTTAGCCTAAAAATTATTCATTATTCAAAGGCCCCATAATTTCACGGGCCGGTTTAAACGCGTAATCCCCTTGCATTAAATATGATCTGTTTGGTTACGTAGCCTAACCGTCTGGTCTTCGGCGTACTTACAAACAAGGATTGATGGTTATGTATATGATAATATCTAAAATGTATGTACTTCATAAAACCTTCAAAGAGACTAGTAAAGTATGCTATGTCTATATTTAATAATGTTTTTTTTTATATTAATGCTTGGTTTTCTTTATATTTTTATCATCAGCCTTTCGCAGTCCACTGCTGGACAAATGCCCCTCTAATTGTTCGCCACTTTACTGGATCCTAGGCTTCGCCCATCCAGCACTTACCAGCCATCTTACGCTAATGTAAGGAAGCGACCTATCACCTTTCCGCTCCAAGCCATCCTCACCTGCCCGTGGTGCATCCTGCCGAACAACAAACGAGGTTCTGGCAAACCGACTGGTGGCGGTAAAACCATCACGATAGAAGGCGTAGCTAAATATCACAGGCCGATGACGGGCAGCAGCGTCACCGGAGCAAGAAGCTACGCTCTGCGATCGCCAACCCGAAAAAAACTGGATTTAAACGAAACTTGGTACGATTATTCTTCATACTCCTGGGCAGGTTATAGTATACTTTTCATCACTCTACAATCAGTAGGAGCCGAGCAGTGACGAGAAGTGTTGGGCAAACGGGAGAAATTTTTATCTGTATGTTTAACCGCGGATCACGCGAAAACTACTGCATGGAATTAAATGCGGTTTTCATTAATGTATTGCTAGAAGTCTGTCTTAAAATTTAGGTACCATTTTATTGAAGATCCGTTATTTTTGAAATCCGATATCCACACGGGCGACGCCGCCGGCACAGCTAGTATATTGATAAAAGTTTTTTTTTTGCTTAAGCCGGTGCCAGTAAATACTAGGCACAGACATTCCATTTCCTACGATAATAAGCACATGATGAGAGTGCCGTTAAGTTCGTTGTCTCTGGCGCTCGTCCAGAGGTCTGCCACTTGTTTTCTTACTTATTTAACTTGAGATTTTTCTTCCGCTGTAATTCAATTGCTTTTATTTTCGAAGTGGGCTCGAACATTCAATTGGTCTAGACTTTTTAAAAGGTTTATGCCGTGTAAAGATTTAGATGTATACCTTGTTTAGGTAGATACAATTTATTTACGGCGAGATTGTTTATTGTTGAGTAGATACCTACTATACTAATGCTATTATTGACTCTAGAGACAAGTTAATCAACACATTACCACTCCTTTACATCGCGCAGTCGGGTAAAAACCTACCGTCATGATGCCAACAACATTTTTTTGTTAATATTTCTCGTTTATACAACTTGTCCCTTTTATACTCTCTGCGAAATGAGGTGATCCGGCAGAGAACCAATGTCACCGACATAGCTCAACGGATTAGTAAGCTGAAGTGGCAGTGGGCTGGCCATATCAGCCGCAGAACCGATAACCGTTGGGGTAAACGAGTTCTGGAGTGGAGACCGAGTATCGGCAAACGTAATGTAGGACGCCCTCAGGCCAGGTGGAGTGACGACCGCAGGACGGCTGGCAAGTGCCGGATGCGAGAAGCCCAAAATCGACCTAAGTGGCGAACATAGGGAGAGGCCTATGTCCAGCAGGACTGACACGGACTGATGATGGTGATGATACAACTTTTAGTATCGTAGCCCTATAAATTTAAAGCCCGGAAAATTTCTGTCTATTTCCTGATATTCCCTTAGCAAGGCGGCTAAGGGAATATTAGGGAATAGACACTCACAGGACGAGATGAGGTGTTCCTATTATATATATAAAAATCCGGAAACTAAACAGATAAGTAAAAAGAATAAGTTCTCAATTTGATTCTCTCCCAATTTATAAGAATAAAATGCTTTAGCACTATTTCCTTTAATAATAACCACTTAATGTTATACCCATTATGCTCCGGACCGCTGGCATCCCTCCAGACGGCATCAGCTGTTTGTTGTCTTGGTTATAAAACGTGGTTCTTCCCGGGGATTCAGTTACTTTTGTCTCGTAGAGTGTTTCTATTAACCCCTTAATTCATAACTCTTGTAAAATTCTCTGTATTAATATTATAAAGACTTCATTATTGGTTTTGTTTATTTATTAAGGAAACACACAGCACATAATATTACATCATTACATTTACCTTAAAGATAATGAACTACACATTGGCAATTGAAGTTTCCACTACTAAGAGTAGTATACATATTAGGCAATGTTATTAGACGGATTTGAAAAATTCTATCAGCGTTGGATACCTAGTTTATTTCTTGTGTAATACGCTTTATTCATCATCATCATCAGCCTGTATCAGTCCACTGCTGGACATAGGCCTCTCCCAATGATGGCCACCTTGATCGATCGCCTAGGCTTAATTATATTTCAAAAATGTTAGGGATCTTTAAAACACCAATATCTTTAAAATATATAACTAGCGGGATTTAACGCGCATACTTATATATTTTATATGATGCAACGCAAAAGTTTAAAAGTTATTACACCAATAACAATATAACAACTTGGGTTATAAGTTGTCAATAAATTATCTAAAAATGCTTCATCGAATTTTTAAAAGATCGAACTTTGTTATACTCCTCAATATATTCAATAACATTAACCTTTGAAATTCTCTGTCAAAATATATGTATTTTGAAGTATGCTCCAGACAAGGGTCGGGCAGATTATAATGTAGCAAAAGCACAATAATGGCGGGGAGATCCGTATTATTCAAACGGTACATTACTATCACGAAATGTCTATCTTGGGCCGACACGCCAAGCGGTAGGGTTGGCTGGCAACACGAGCCAGATCTTGGTATCTTTTATCATCATCATCATCCCCAATATTTTATATTGGGGTAACTGGAGTAGTCATGCTCACTAAAATGTTTCTGGGGTGGTAGCGCTGTGTGGCGGGTCGTTACATTCCCTCAAATATGGTTGAATGAAGCGATGGCTGGTACACACGTCATACTTGTGAACAGGTGCTGCCTTGGAGACTGGTCTGCTCCTGATTGCCCTATATAGAGTATGTTAATTTATCTTTTTAGTTTAATTAATAATTAATTCTGTAAGGTCTCAAAGGGCCCTAGACTGTATGACGTGGTCGTAATTAAACATATAAATGTAATGATAATATTGTAAACACTATGTTGAAAAGAGCAACTGCACGAGTTTCTTGCCGGTGTCTTCTCGGTAGAATACTGCTTTCCGAACCGGTGGTAGCTTCGACGATTTGTAAGTGTTTTTTTTAAAAACCTATACAAATAAAGATTATTTTGACTTTGATTTTGACTTTGACATCATCATCATCATCAGCCCACATCAGTCCACAAGGTTGGTCAGGTTTGTCAGTGTCTTTTATAGTAGCTAGGAATTTAGTAGCGACTAGCTGCGCCAGCCAGTATACTATAACCTGCCCAGGAGTATGAAGAATAATTGTACCAAGTTTCGTTAAAATCCGTCGAGTACTTTTTGTTCTTATAACGAACATACAGACAGACAGACAAAAATTTTACTAATTGCATTTTTGGCATCAGTAGGTATCGATCACTAATCACCCCCTGATATTTTGAAATATTTCATTTCCAGAATTGACTTCTCTACAGATTTATTATAAGTATAGATAGATATAGATAAGTGCTTAAGCTACTTACTTTGGGATTAGAGCAATGTATGTGATGTTGTCTAATATTTATTTATTTATTTATAAATAGATGATAGACTTTTTTAAATAAAATGAATTTTATGATTATAGTAAATAGTAGCAGCCCTGTGATAGACTGATGTCGGGTCCTCAGCTCTATTTGTTACGGACAGCCGTACCCTCCGACAAATCGGATCCTAATGATTGTTTCAATCCGAATGTACCACTGAATAAGATAAACAGAAGAAGCTAATATTATAGTACTTTTTTATATTGGCTCGACATAATGGCTTCCCTACGCCTGATGGAAAGCGAACAGGTCAGTTACCTGTCAGTTGCCACTGCCATGCCGGCCCAGCCCTAACCCCCCACGAGCTCCGGAAACCCTACTCACCGGCAGAAACACGACCCGGAGGTCATTTGGCTGCGGTATTCTATAGGTTGGAGGTCCTTCCCCGGACGGGCAGCTCAATTCGAGCGAAGATTCGCTATGCCCTACCTCTCTTCTATCTGATAAAGGATTATAATAGCAATTTAATATCACTGATACCTACTTGTTGAATGCAGATTACTAAACTCACATTCGTACATATAGTATTAGCAGGGATAGAAGCATTTGTCACCTATATCACCAGCTATTCAATAACGCAATAAAAATACTCCGTAAAAATAAAACAAGACAGTGCAAATCCTAGAAATACCGGTAAAGCACGGAAGGAAATGGAACCCCGGTGTCTGCGGAGTGACAATATCCGCCATCGGAGCTGCCGACTGAAACAAATCTCCAATCTGATTTGGAATTGTGCAGCGGAAATGTAGAATCACACAAAATCGTACAAAATTATTCATCTATTATTACTTATTTATTAGTCAAATGTTAGTGTGTCTGTCTGTATGTATGTTCGTTATTGAAACAAAAACTACTCAACGGATTTTAACGAAACTTGGTACAATTATTCTTCATACTCCTGGGCAGGTTATAGAATACTTTTCATCGCGCTACAATCAATAGGAGAGCAGAGTAGTGAAGGGAATACGGGAGAATTTTTTATCTGTATGTTTGATCGAGCATCACGCAAAAACTACTGCATGGAATTGAATGCGGTTTTCACCAATTAGTATTGCTAGAGGTCTAACTTAAAATTTAGGTACCATTTTGTGTGAGTCCGTTATTTTTGCTTTTGCTAGACTACTTGCTTAGATTTTTGGATAAGTCCTCCGCACAAAATAATGTAGAAAGACAATTTGAATGCAATTAAACCAACAACTATAACAAGATGATAAAGTTATAATGCCTTAAGATTTATCGGAACATTACCCACCTGTTTCAATTTATTCATCCCAATTTGCTATGAACAAAATCAAAGCGATGAACCTACATGGAGTGGTGGCCGCAGGCTGAATGGGACCGAATAAATTAGACATGTCAGCTGCAAGACTGCATTGAGAATGCCGAGCTACATAGAGCTCACTTAGGCTACAGCTAATGCGTTTGATACTCTATTTAGAAAAAATCAATTTAAATATGCACACCTTGGGCATGTTAAGTTTAGTCTCAAAGACTAATATTTCGACGATTTGTAAGTGTTTTTCATAAAATCCTATACAAATAAAGATTATTTTGACTTTTGACTTTGACTTTGACTTTGAGTACGATATTGTGCTTACATTAGTCTGTTTGTGTTGCCTAATAAATAAAAAAAGTCGAATCAAGAAGCTTCTCCGTTTTGTGAAGTCGGTTAAAAACAGACTCTATGTGGTTACTGTGAAGGATTTCTTTTTTTTATGCGAGAGGCGGCAGACGAGCAAGTGTGATGCCTGATGGTAAGCAGTCGACACCGCCCATGGACACCCGCAGCTCTAACCGAGTTTAGGGTCGCTGCCGGCCTTTTAAATTTTTTTTTTTTATAGTGGCTCGACATACTGGCTTCCCTACGCCTGATGGAAAGCGAGAGAGAAGCCCAAGTCGCTGTGACAACGGGCAAGTAACTGTTTAGTTACCTGTCAGTTGCCACCGCCATGTCGGCCCAACCCCAACCCCCCACGAGCTCCGGAAACCCGTCCGGAACATGACGCGGAGGTCATTTGGCTGCGGTATTCTATAGGGTGGAGGTCCTTCCCCGGACGGGCAGCTCAATTCGAGCGAAGATTCGCCATGCCCTACCTCTCTTAAATATGACTATTCTTGAAAACTTCTAAGAGTTCTTCGAGTCACTTGGTCAGTGCGATTGACTCGCCTTACCTCCCTTATTTAAAGTAAAATAGAGCTCGAGGGCTCGTGGCTTCAGGGCATCATTCATAATGATAATGATGACTTACTTATACGCCCGAGCAAGTCATCATATCATGACCGAGGCAATTTAAAACTTTATTACCGGGATTCAAGCCAGACATTTTTATAAATGTCTGGCGAAACATTTTAATAATGGAATACATTGTGTACTTACAACTTTGAAGTAAAGGTATTATAATTTGAATATTTAACACAAATCGATAACCAAAATGTTTCGCTCCAACTCCATATGAATCACAAACAACTAACCGGTATTTTGCCTACAAGACCTTAGCCAAAACCCGATCGCTAACAGAGGCAGTCATAAACTCGTTAAATGTCGGCCGAACGAGCCGGTGTTAACGAGAGTACCATTACCGTAAAGAAAATGGAGAGGCCCGAGATGTTCGGTGATTGGAGGCGAGCCAGCGCACTGTGTACTGTGTAACGTCGTGCTTGTGAGGCATTGTTTGTTGCTTACGCGTTGCCGTTGCCTGCCTTTAGCCACATATGACTTTATACACACACATATATTGAGCTTGCAAGAATACGGTTACAAAGGTTCTTAACTTAAAACATTTCCAACATATTCTATCGCTACAGCGATGTGCAAATATTTCATACAAGATTATCCCGAATGTCAAATTAAAACGATTTCATATTAAATTCATGTCAAATTGTTAGTAAAAATAGTCATTAAAGTATGTTAGTAATTTACAGCTGTCAACATTTATTAATTAAGAAGTCTTTATCATTGTAATACACAGTTGTTGACAGGCTCGGTGGCTCATTTGGTAGTGACCTCTGCCCTCTGAGCCAAGAGTCGTGGGTTCGATTCCCGCACAGTACAAACATTTGTGTTCATTCATGAACATGTCTGTTTGTATTGGTCTGGGTGTTTTCTATGTATAATATGTATTTATTTACAAAAAAATATCTAAGTAAGTTTATCAGTTGTCTAGTACCCATAGTACAAGCTTCGGCTTATTTTGGGCCTAGGTGGCGCTGTGTGGCCCAGCGTGGCATGTCTTAGGTTATCTTGGGTTATTTATTAATACAATTTATCGATCAAATAACTATATAATTTATGTCTGAATTCATTTAGTGCTAGATTCTTAATGTCAGCAGGTAATTTATTATAGATTTTTACAGCCATTGCACCCGGCAATACTATGTATATGCATATATTGTACTGCGAAGTCGGCGCGGGTCGCTAGTATTTCTTATAAATTACTTCCTCGTAGCAGCTCGTAGCCTCTAGTTACTAAGCGTAAAAAGATATACATTTCATACAAACGCTCGCACACAGTTGACACAAAACAAAGTTTGTTCACGTACACGTAGAGCCTACATAGCAGGACGCGGCTTCGCATAAATCTAAAACATACTCGGCAGATAAGCGTCTTGCTAGACGACCATTACATATTCATACGCCATGATAACGGGGAGATGTCGCCGGTTTTGTACGGCGGTAGGGTAGCCTTGGTCACAATTATATAACCCAACTAGCTGTGCTCGCGACTTCGTCCGCGTGGAATAGTAATTTTTTCCCCGTTTTTTTTTTACATTTTTCGTGTTTGTTTGAACGCGCTAATCTCAGGAACTACTGGGCCGAATTGAAAAATTATTTTTGTGTTCAATAGACCATTTATCGAGGAAGGCTTTAGGCTATATAACATCACGCTGCAGCTATTAGGAGCGAAGAAATAATGGAAAATGTAAAAAAACGGGGAAAAAATAACTATTCCACGCGGACGAAGTCGCGAGCACAGCTATAAATTATATAATGTAAGACTGTTCCATGGATACGTCCATGCAATGTCTATCTTTAGACGTACGTGATGCTGTCAGATATTTATTAATCGTTCATTACAAAACTGCCAACCCATCTCTAGCGGTTCAACGTCTTCAAATATTTAATTCATGAGCCAACAAGACGACCGTTTACTCCATATTTAACAAGGTAAAGCCCAATCTAGTACAACTTATGGTCCTCGTACAAAATTGAACGGTACACAAGAAACTTCACCCCTAATTACTAAGACATAGAGTCCAGAATGTGTGGCCATAGATGTGCCGGACACCGGATGTGGATTGCTCTCGTAACGACCAATCTCATGAATACTTACACCTGAAGATAGTTATGATTTCAGCAACATTTTAGAGCGTAAATTGAGCTTGCGGAGTCAGTGGTTTAGTTTAATAACGAGTATTATCATGAGGGCTTACCGAAGTTAGTATCTACACTTAAGTAAGTGTTAAATAATAATAACCCAAAACATGTCTGCTAATTATAATTATGAATTTATTTACATAAAAAATTATCTAAGTAAGTTTATCAGATCTTGAATTATTCAGCTGTGCCCATGTTACCCACAGTTTCCCGATCCCGTGGGAATTTTGAAAAAAAAATAGCCTACCTACATGTTATTCCAGACCATACACTATCCTCCAGTCAAATTTCATTCACCAAACGTCCAAACGTTTACGTGATTAGGTAACAAACATACACACTCACAAACTTTTGCCTTTATAATATTATATTACCTTCGATAGCCCTGGAAATTTATTCATATAGACCTACAATAAGCACTTTTAAGTCGTCAAATAAATTATGATAATATTATGCAACCGCCGTGTTCGAAAAATGGATTATACCGAGAAGAACTGGCAAGAAACTCGACAGTTGACGGAAATCAATTGGCGATTGCAAACGAGCTTCTATTTGTTGCCGAATACAACTAACTAAGTACTTCATTTCTTTCGAAATTGATATCTTTTGATACTAACTAATATTACTTACTAGCAAGCCCTAATAAGCGACTTCGTTCACGCTGTACCTACTACTTTTCTCTTCACAAGAACCAACCCCGTACTTCAAGGAATATTCTACAAATAATATTATCGGAATCGGTTAAGCTGTTCACGAGTTATGCACTTAGCAACACACTTGGCGTTTCATTTGTGTAGAATAGAATAGAATATATTTATTGCACCATGTTTATAGATAGTTCACACACAAAGTACACTTACTAACTAGTACAACATAGACCCTGTAAGGGTTTGGAAACATTTATATTATAGAAGACTAGCTGTGCTCGCGACTTCGTCCGCGTGGAATAGTTATTTTTTCCCGTTATTTTTTACATTTTCCATTATTTCTTCGCTCCTAATAGTTGCAACGTGATGTTATATAGCCTAAAGCCTTCCTCGATAAATGGTCTATTCAACACAAAAATATTTTTTCAATTTGGCCCAGTAGCTCCTGAGATTAGCGCGTTCAAACAAACAAACAAACTCTTCAGCTTTATAATATTAGTCAAGATATGCTGCATTCTCAATCTAATAAGTCTCTGACACAGAATGCATTTGTATAACTTTGCAAAGCCTGGCCGCTATCTAAGAGTTCCCGAGGGACCGCGTGGTTCAAGTAAGGGGCTTACTGTTTTCCTTCATTACCGGCGATGGAAGTTAAGGTTCGCTGAAGGTTTGTGGTGTATAGCGTTTTTGCTTGCTTTTTTATTTGAGTAGCATACAAGAACTGATAAGGCAGTGGTATTATTGAGAAGCCCAGGATAGAGGAATAAGTTTATAGAAGGCTACGTTCAGCAGTAGTTGGACCAAGGATCTTACTTGATATGCAGGGATGCGGCGGTATGCTTCGGCGTTGCCCGTGTCCCTGCAACTTGCTGCCCACTGGCGACACAGGGGGATTGGTGGGTATACCCTCCCATTTCGGGAGGTGTGAGTCCCACACACCATGTCACCTCCCCCCGGAGGTGGCACGACGGTGCCTAATGCATTCCCCTCTATAAAAAAAAAGGATGTTACTTGATAGATTGACTGACTTAGCTAAACTTGCAAGGAGGACGAGTATGTAAGGAGTTATTATCATAATTTATTTTTATAGTAGCATATTATACTCGTAGTCGTCCTTAATATAATAATAATAAATTATTTATTTGTAGGTACTTTAAGTATAACACAAACTTAATAATAAAAGAACTATGAGCTATGTTAATTTACATACGAGTACAATGACTCTGCCGGTACTGAAATTAGGAAGAACCTGTGCTATAAGTACTAGCTACTTCGTATGGCATTGTTTATATGATTGAGCTAAGTGTTATTGCATTCATTATTTTACATTTATATCACCACTAGCTGTGCTCGCGACTTCGTCCGCGTGGAATAGTTATTTTTTCCCCTTTTTTTACATTTTCCATTATTTCTTCGCTCCTGATAGTTGCAACGTGATGTTATCTATACTTATAATAAATCTGTAGAGAAGTCAATTCTGTACATTGTATATATTTTCAAATTAACTATCAGGGGATGATTAGTGATCGATACTGATGCCAAAAATGCAATCAGTAAAATTTTTGTCTGTCTGTCTGTCTGTCTGTCTGTCTGTCTGTCTGTCTGTCTGTATGTTCGTTATAGAAACAAAAACTACTCAACGGATTTTAACGAAACTTGGTACAATTATTCTTCATACTCCTGGGCAGGTTATAGGATACTTTTCATCACGCTACAATCAATAGGAGCGGAGCAGTGACGGGAAGTGTTGGGAAAACGCGAGAAATTTAAACCTGTATGTTTGAACGCGCATTACGCGAAAACTACTGCATAGAATTGAATGCGATTTTCACCAATGTATTGCTAGAGGTCTAACTTAAAACTTAGGCACAAGGTATAGATGGGTATTATATGGAAGTCCGTTATTTTTGAAACCCGATATCCACGCGAGCGACGCCGCTGGCACAGCTAGTATAGCCTAAAGCCTTCCTCGATAAATGGTCTATTCAACACAAAAAGAATTTTTCAATTCGGACTAGTAGTTCCTGAGATTAGCGCGTTCAAACAAACAAACAAACAAACTCTTCAGCTTTATAATATTAGTTAAGATTAGTTAAGATATTCCTTATCCTGACGGAAATCGACAATCAAATCAATGACTGGGCAGTTGCCACTGTAAAAGAAATGGTGAAAACAAGAAGAAAAAGTTCGGTGATTAGATCAGTGTTAATCACTATTGAATGAATTCATCCAGAAGCGGGAATTGGAGCGGTACCACGAACCAAGTATATCAAAGGTACGCAGCATACAAATAAAACCGAACTCTGTAGTCCTCTTCTTAGAACTGAAATTCGAAACTTACCTCTTACGTAGACGTACTCGTATATCAGTGAGAATTCTCAGCTAGTTAATTCAATCGTGCTCTCTATAGCGCCCGGTCGGTAAAGTGCATAATGCGAGCCGAATGCCTCGGCTATAACTTTACAAAGCCGTACCCGCCATGACAAAGATTCCCTTTGGGCTGTGTGGTGCAAGTAATACGCTTATAACTATAGTATTCATGATAAGTCTTTGACTACCGATATATTAGACACGATACAATACTAAAGACCGGTGACGGGCAGCAGCGTCACCGGAGCAAGAAGCTACGCCCTGCGATCGCAAATCGCCAACCCGCCGGCCCAGCGTAGCGATTATGGGTATATCCTCCAGATGTTTGCTCTAAGTGGCGAACAACTGGAGAGGCCTATGTCCAGCAGTGGACTGTAATAGGCTGATGATGATGATGATGATATTAGACACGATGGAAAAGCTATTGTTTCTCGTTCATGGTAAATGAAACACTATCATCAGCCTATCGCTGTCCACTGCTGGATATAGGCCTCACCAGTTGTGCGCCACTTTGGGCAAACACCTGGAGACTTCACCTATAAAATTGCCACGCTGGACAGGCGGGTTGACGATCACAGGGCATACTTTCTCGCTGCGATGATGCTGCTACCCGTCACCGGCCTGTGGTATTTGTGGCCTTCAGTGGTGATGGTTATACCGCCACCAATCGGTTGCCTGAGCCTCATTTTTTATTTGGCAGGATGCAACATCTATGTTCTATGGTTATCCGGCAGGGAACCAAAGTTACCGACATAGCTCACTGAATCAGTAAGCTGAAGTGGCAGTAGGCTGGCCACATCAGCCGCAGAAACGAGTTCTGGAGTTGAGACCGCGTCTCGGCAAACGTAGTGTAGGACGCCCTCAGGCCAGGTGGAGTGACGATTTGCGCAGGACGGCTGGCAAGTGCTGGATGCGAGACACCCGAGACCGATTGAAGTGGCGAGCAGTGGGAGAGGCCTATGTCCAGCAGTGGACTGATGTGTGATGATGATCATCTATGTTACAGCTTCATGGTTCACATAATCGTGGCAGTACGTGTTAGACATTCTATAAAGAGCTTTAGAAAACTTTCATAATAACTTCGCTATATCCCACCTCTTGCCCGCTAAGTTATTTAAGAGCACCACGTTAGTTCAAAATGATAAACATTTAATCCGCTGAGGCTGCCTTTGTATCACACCGCGCGATACTTACTGCTAAGCCGAGATTAAGTTATAAACATGTCGTAAGTTATTTTAACTTGGCCACGCAAGTTAAGGCTGTTGAGAGCGGATAGGTTACTACTGTTATTTAGTTACTTTGTTAGTTATTTTGACTTGCTGGTGGTGAGATCGCAAGCTCCAGCTAAGAGCAAGAGGTTAATAGGTTTTCAAATTCCCACGTATGCTCGCTTCACTGCACGATCTTCTCTAGATGTTTACGCCAGCGAAGTCTGTGGAATTAATTTTAGCCAATGATGATCGGCTTGTTCTTTTCAAATTCAAGATTCATGTTTATAATTACATTACATTCAAGAGAGGTAGGGCATAGCGAATCTTCGCTCGAATTGAGCCGCCCGTCCGGGAAAGGACCTCCACCCTATAGAATACCGCAGTCAAAAGACCTCTGGGTCGTATTTCTGCAGGTGAGTAGGGTTTCCGGAGCTCGTGGGGGGTTAGGGTTGGGCCGGCATAGCGGTGGCAACTGACAGGTAACTGACCAGTTACTTGCCCATTGTCACAGCGACTTGGGCTTCTCTTTCGCTTTCCATCAGGCGTAGGGAAGCCATTATGTCGAGCCACTATAGAAAAAAAAAACATCATCATCAGCCTATCGCAGTCCACTGCGGAATATAGGCGTCCCCCGTTGATCGCACCTTTCGTCAAAGATCTGAAGGCTTTAACCATAACCGCCATCCTGGGCAGGCGGTCTCACTGCAATCGCAGTGTGTCGCTCACTCCGGTGACGCTGCTGCCCGTCATCGGTCTGTAGTATTTAGCTACGCCTTCAATTGTGATGGTTATACCGCCACCAGTCGGTT
The DNA here is from genome assembly GCA_031163375.1 of Conogethes punctiferalis. Classification (NCBI taxonomy): domain Eukaryota; kingdom Metazoa; phylum Arthropoda; class Insecta; order Lepidoptera; family Crambidae; genus Conogethes; species Conogethes punctiferalis. The sequence continues at coordinate 2,257,492 of CM062097.1, read as the reverse complement.
GCCAGAGCATCGTTATAATTAGTTAGCAGTGTGTTTTGTTAGCAGTGTGTTTAGTTAGCAGTTTGGCATGGCAGAGGGTTGGGCGCGAAAAGATGAGGGTCGTTCCCGTACTGGACCAAACTGGTCTTCAATTGTTAATTTTATTGTTGACTGTTTTTATCTCACAACTGAACACAGTGTACATAACTTTTATACTTCCATGTGTGTTCGCGTTTGTAAATAACACGAGCTAATTAATGGCGTGTTTCGCAGTGCTGAACGTTTGACGCGCGACAAAAGTTGCGTACAAATTATGCGGGGTCATGTTCCGTGCTTCGGATGTTTGCGCGAATCGTGGGAATGTTTGCTCGCTTTGTGTGTACGTCGATGTGTTGTGAATCATTGCAGAGCGATGTCCAAATTTAATCAAATCAAAATAATATTTATTCGTGTGGGTTATGCAATTGAACTCTTAAGAGGTACATTTCTGGCAATGTAGGAGGTGCAAAGAAAAGATGGTGTGGCGAGCTAATGTCTCAAACAAATGATTGGCAGGCTCTGGTTTTGGACAGAGAACTAAGGAAAACTTTAGAAAAGACCATTGCCCAGCCGGACAGTAGGTTTATAAAGAACGAAAGTTCACTCTCACAGTAGAAAGAAAGAAAGAAAAACGTTTATTAGAGTCACATACAAAAGAATGGGAAAACAAAATTACACTCGGTGACACTAAGCGGTGTCCACTCAGCATGAGCCGAGGCATCCTGGTAGGAAACCTCGATGGTCTTCATGATCTCGATGGACATATGAATGAACGTAAACAAAAAACATATTAACCAGGCAATTAAATTACTAAGATTAGTAGGTTATAATTATTTTTTTCACATCATGCATTTGTTTTATAATACTGTTAAAATAAATAATATGTGTATATATCCATCGAGCCATCGGGGTGTGGAGTGAGCCAAGCAATTTACATGCAAAAAACATAACAATGCTTCTTGTGCAGTCGAGTAAAAAATTAAAAATCTAAGTCAGTTGATAAGTCAGATAATTTCACCTACCTATTTATACTAGTAACCAGATGTCATTGTTGGGAGCAATCTACCAATTCACAATATATGTTAGGATAGACCATTTGCTATTCGATCGTGTCGATTGTATAACCTGAAAAGCAAAACGACTTTACATTCGTATGCGGTAGCCCAGTGATTCAATTACACGACCCTGCCCACTCAAACTTGTGTCAGTATCTCCCAAACTTCAAATTGTACTTGACAAGTGTAAGTAGGGCGAAACATTTCACTAAACTAATTCAGTCGAGTTAGTGCGAGTGGACCCATCTCCGGCTGTTAACTAAATAAGAGTTTTGCATCTACCCTCAGCCTAATGCGGTAGAAAGGGATGGGTATACAAGTGTATCAAGGATAGTACCTACGGAGTCTGAACGGCCGTACTCGGACTGCAACTGGCAACCGACTGGTAGCGGTATAACCGTCAGTCAAGATTTTTTTTTATAGTGGCTCGACATAATGGCTTCCCTACGCCTGATGGAAAGCGAAAGAGAGGCCCAAGTCGCTGTGACAACTGGCAAGTAACTGGTCAGTTACCTGTCAGTTGCCACTGCCATGCCGGCCCAACCCTAACCCCCCACGAGCTCAGGGCACCCTACTCACCAGCAGAAACACGATCCGAAGGTCATTTGGCTGCGGTATTTTATAGGGTGGAGGTCCTTCCCCGGACGGGCAGCTCAATGCGAGCGAAGATTCGTTATGCCCTACCTCTCTTTTATTGCCCTATCTATTGAAGGGTAGCTTAAATACCTCAGGCCGATGGCCGGCAGCAGCGTCACTACGCCCTGCGAACGCTACCCCGCCTTCCCAGCGTGGCGATTAAGTGTACAACCTAAAGGTGTTTTCCCAAAATGTAGTACACCTGGAGAAGCCTATGTCCAGCAGTGGACTGCGTTAGGCGAACATCTGGAGGATAAAACTACCCATAATCGCCACGCTGGGCACGCGGGTTTGCTGTTCTATCTAGATATATTTCTGAGACGAATGAAATCGGTTTAGAAGTTACTCCGTTAGCTATTATTATATTATTAACTAGCTTTTGCCGGGAGCGTATCGCGCTAACTTTAATCATAATTGCATACAAAATTTGAACCCCTTACCTATTCAGAGTTGGATTAATTTACAACAATAATAATGTTTTGGGAACACCTGGACCCGAACTAGGGTTTAGGGCTATTGCTAAGAGCGCATAAATATACGAATTGTAATAAAGAACCCAAGCCATGCCACGCTGGGCCACACAGCGCCGTCTAGCCCCAAACTTATACTCGTACTATGGGTACTAGACAACTGACAAGTTACATAGATACTTTTTTTTGTACAATTGAATAATTTGGCAGGCTCGGTGGCTCATTTGGTAGTGACCTCTGCCCTCTGAGCCAAGGGTCGTGGGTTCGATTCCCGCACAGTACAAACATTTCTGTTCATGAACATATCTGTTTGTATCTGTTTGTACCCTTGTGAAGATTATGGCTTGATCATTTGAAAACTTCAAATATCTCCGAATCACTATTTTCTGTTTCGAGTTTGTGCCAAAATATAGTCATGAAATAATACAAAAAAAATTCCCGCCCACCTATTGGTCCCTTGAATGCGAAGTGTAAAAGCTGACACATAACACATGTGACAATTTTATTGTGCGGTCGCTATTCTCTTGTAGTGGGGTTTTTCGTTTGAATTTTTAACGTATTCGGCAAAAGTTAATTCGACTACGACCATCAGATGGAATAACAGTGAAATTTCAGACACGGCGAATTTAAATCGGCTTTGGTCACCATTTTTTTAAAAGGTTTTTTTTTTTACTTGTACTAGTGACCCTCCCCAGCTTTGCACAGGTGCATTAAGCATAATATTATACACTAGCTGTGCTCGCGACTTCGTCCGCGTGGAATAGTTGTTTTTTCCCCGTTATTTTTTACATTTTCCATTATTTCTTCGCTCCTAATAGTTGCAGCGTGATGCTATATAGCCTAAAGCCTTCCTCGATAAATGGTCTATTCAACACAAAAAGAATTTTTCAATTCGGACCAGTAGTTCCTGAGATTAGCGCGTTCAAACAAACAAACTCTTCAGCTTTATAATATTAGTTAAGATAAGTTAAGATATAAAATTTTCTCTTAAATTCCTTTATCTATAACTATAACCGCATCCTATATATCTATAATCGCATCAAAACCCGCTGCGTAGTTTTAAAGATATAAGCGTACATAAGGACGGACAGAAAAAAAAGCGACATAGTTTTTTATACTGTGTAGTGATAAGAGAATATACAAAAATAGCGTAACCCAAAACACGTAGACCTGAGACTATATTTACAAACGTTAATTTCCTATATTGACTCTTCTGAGAATCAAACCCGGAACCCTGTAGGTTTAATCCTCTAACCATTCCGCTAAAGAGGCAAGCAATTTGTTATCTTTATTATTACTTTTTTATATAAAGAGCGTTCAGGATGATGACTCCACCTGATGGTAAGCGGTCGTGAGGTCCAAATGTTAGGTCCGCAGGCATAATAGAACAAACCCACCGTGCCTGTCGCCGTTACCCTGAAGGCCCAGTGAGATGCCGTTTCACGCCCCGCCTAAAGAACCCGGGATTGTAAGAGGAAGGAAAAACATGAGCTGGAAGGGCGCTCCATTACTCCAACTTTCTTTTTAAGAGAGGTAGGGCATAGCGAATCTTCGCTCGAATTGAGCCGCCCGTCCGGAGAAGGACCTCCACCCTATAGAATACCGCAGCCAAATGACCTCTGGGTCGTGTTTCTGCCGGTGAGTAGGGTTTGCTCATGGGGGGGTTAAGGTTGGGCCGGCATGGTAGTGGCAACTGACAGGTAACTGACCAGTTACTTGCCAGTTGTCACAGCGGCTTGGGCTTCTCTTTCGCTTTCCATCAGGCGTAGGAAAGCCATTATGTCGAGCCACTATAAAAAAAAACTTATATGTTAAAACAAATACCTATAATACAATTTAGCAGAGTTATAGGCTAGTGGCATACCTATCCAATTACTAGGATTAAATCTGCATTTTTGTTAGCAAAAACTATTCGCATCCAATCTAGTTTGTATCGGATATACGCAAAAAAGCCATATTTTACGATGAAAAATGCTTTTGTCTGTCGAACTCGTGTAGAAGAATGTTGTCATACATTTTTTTAGTATGTATCCACTGATTTGTGTAGACCACAGGTGTAGAGTTATGTTGTTTTCACTAATTTCTACACTATTGTGAGAGATTTAAAGGTTTCGGTTCGACAATGATAGGTAGTTGACAAGAGTTCTCACTTACCTATGTATATTACATGTACAATTCAATAATAGCAGATACGATCACATACGAGTAGATTGCTCTGACACCAAAGTAAGTAGCTTGAGAACTTGTGTTGTCGGTATCAGAACAAGCAATTTACCACAAATATTATACTTAAATACAAACAAATAGACAAGGAACAAACACAAATATTTATCCCACGAATGTTTGTCCCGGGTGGGAAACGAAGACATTGGGCTTGGGAAGCAGGGGTCACTACCAAATGAACAATCGAGCCAATTAAAAATTAAAATGTAATATTCATCCATTGTTCCGAACCGGTGATATATTCTCTTTTCACAATTTGGAGGTATTTAAAACCTACGTAAATAAAAGACATTTTCATTTTCAAATGTACCTATCGGTTCTTACGTCACAAATATGACGACAATTTTACCGGTAATACCCAAAAATATTTTCCGTTCCCGCATACATAATCGGCTTATAAATAAACTTTATAAATCATCGCAACCCGAAATGTAAGCAAAGCGTACAACAAAAGTATAGCTACTTTTAAGCGGTTGTGTGTTTATTTTCTAACGGCACGCCTTTCGTAAGCAGATTATGTGTAACTCAAAACGCTTGTGGGTTTAAGGCGATTTTCATGTCTACCGGTAACTGAAATGAGATTTACTTTGACTCTGCGTGGTTATGGTACTCTTACATTTATAATCATCTCACTGTGTAGGTACAGGCCGCCACACACAGTGTAGATCTTTTGTACATTTATTTGGCAAACTAGCTGTCCCGGCGGCGTCGCACGCGTGGATATCTGGTTTCGAAAATAAAGGACTTCCATAAATTGGTACCTACATTTTAAGTTAGACTTCTAGCAATACATGGGTGAAAACCATATTTAATTGCATGCAGTAGTTTTCACGTGATGCACGATCAAACATACAGATAAAAATTTCTCCCGTTTTCCAACACTTCTCTGCTCCTATTGACTGTAGCGTGATGAAAAGTATACTATGACCTGCCCAGGAGTATGAAGAATAATTGTACCAAGTTTCGTCAAAATCCGTCCAGTAGTTTTTTTTTCTATAACGAACATACTGTCTGTATGTACTGTCTGACAGACAGACAAAAATTTTACTGATTGCATTTTTGGCATCAGTATCGATCATAATCATACCTGATAGTTATTTTGAAAATATATTTCATGTACAGAATTGACTTCTCTACAGATTTATTATAAGTATAGAAGAAGAAAAAGATAATAGGCTATGTACATGTATGGCGGCTGGTTTCCGGGACTGCGAGTGACCCACAATCACAAATGTCCCTGAAACTGAAGGGAAAAATTTACAAAACCACCGTAAGACCTGTCGCCATGTATGGCTGCGTTAGTGGAGGCATGGCTCCCTCCCCGGACCAGGAGTGCCGGCCGCTTGTCATCTGCGGCCGGCCAGGGCATGCAGGAAAGCGGCCGTATGCTTCGGCGTTATCTGTGTCCTTGCAACTTGCTGCCCACTGGTGACACAGGAGGGTTTGGGTATGCCCTTCCATTTTCGGGAGGTGTGAATCCCACACACCATGTCACCTCCCCCGAAGGTGGCATGACGGTGCCTAATGCATTGCCCTTTAAAAAAAAAAGTGGAGTCATGACTGTCTTGGACCAAAGGTCCCATGGCACCACCCATTGAGCGCCTGACGGAGGGACTGATCTTAAGTGGGTATTCCTGCCCCACTTCCATCTTTCCGAAGCGCACCACAATGCACCACGGGCATGTGAGGTTGGCTTGAAGCGAAAAGATGATAGGCCGCTCCCTTACATCCGTTTTTGCGAAATTCGGTCAGAAGCATATTATTAAAGCTATAAAACAAACATTTTACTAACAGCAGCGAACGTAGCATGCATTAACTCAACTTAGACTACAGCTTAAAGTCTATATCTAAATATGTATTCCAAGGCTCAAGTTAGCAAAGATTATTGAAGTTTCAATAAACCCGCAGCGATCAAAGTTGGTGCTCAAACGCTCGCATTGTTCGGCGAACTTTGTATTCGGCAGCTTAGCGTTTTCCTGGTTGCGTTTTGGCGAATAGCTTAGTTATAATAATTGAGCTGCCGGTTCATGGATTCTTTGGTGACTTCTTTGTATATAGAATAATCTCCTCTACCTGACTTAATTTTTCTTCCATACTTATGAGACCAGGTTCTTCTTAGTCGGGCACTCTTGGCAGAATGGTTGTGGCTTCTTTAGCCTCAGCTCTATAGCTCTGGGCAGAGCTGCGGCTCAGCGTTACTGGTCACTGTCATGGATGTGGCACGTCTTGCTATAATTCTCCATCTCTGCCGGTTTTCTGCATTTCTTAGAAACTGCACGGTACTCGATCCGGTAGTTGCCTTGATAAAGTCGATCCAACGGGTTGGGGATCGACCTCGACTTCTTGCTCCCTCCACACGACCCTGTACTACCAGTCTCTCCATCGAGCCTTCATTCCTCGAGATGTGTCCAAAGAACTTATGAAACAAAGTGTTGAGACGTTGAAGTGCATAGATTGCATCTTTCATATTATTACATAAAATACCTAATTCAGGTCACACATGTAACGTTCGGCGTAGCTGCTTAGTCAGTAGTTTTATTATAAGTTGAATTGTATTAAGTGATTTTATTTTACACTCAATACAGAGCCACCAAACTCTCAAGATGTGTATCATTTACCCTATCACCACAATGACTTAGAAGACGAAGTCAACATATCTTATGGCGACCCTGCCAGTCCAGCCAAATCGCTGAAGATCCGGACCATTCTTCATTCCATTTATCATCGTCAATTATGGGATCGAAACAAATTAAGAAGCATCCACGACCACCAAGTTGCAACAGAGCACTTTACAACACCTAACCTGCTGATTGCTGCCAATCTCGCGCTGCCCAATAAGAAGAAAGAAGAGTGGAGTCCAGGGTGGACCCGGCCCACACTGCAAGAGGTGTCCAGGGATATCCCGGCCCAACTCAAGCAGATGACAATCAAGCAGACGACACCATGTGCCCGCGCCACGCCAGCAGCCCCGCCCGCGCCGCCCCTGCTCATCGGACGCCGCGCGCCCCTGCCCCTGCCCCTGCTCACCGCGTGCCATGCCGCCACACGGAATAATATCCTTTTCAAATATTAATTAATAAGTACAATTTTTTTTTTCTTAAGTAATGTCATTAATTGAGTTAGAGAATATTTATAGAAGTTTAAAAGATATTAGGGATTATCTTATAAAGATTGGCCCAGCTCGTAGACAGTCATCAGATACTGCTCAGCTTAAATATAAGGAGGCCAAAGAGTTGTACTTACGTTTGGAGTATATTTCGTCAAGTATAAGGATAAAGATAGAAAATTCTGAGATAAGTAACGATAGTTTACATGCAATTAATAGGTGTATAAATGGTATTCATAGTTTAAACGAAAGAATTAGGAATTTATTTAACGAATCTGACGATTTAGAATTTGAGGATACTTCCGACAAGATGGGTTCCAATAGCTTTGATATAAAAACGGCTTTAGCCTTGTTGCCTATAATGACCGGCCAAGAAAATGTCACAATCCAATTGATTGACAGTATAAAGCTTTACAGCACGATGCTGAATAGCGACGGTGCGAAACAGCTTATTGATTTTGTACTAAAAACTAGACTTTCCGCTAGTGCCAAACTTAGGTTAAAATCTAGTTACGCATCTGTGGACGAAATGATCGCCCAAATGCGTATTCATTTATTACAGAAGAAGTCTGCGGTTGCTTTACAATCGCAAATGTATAGGACAAGTCAAGGTCGTAGAACGATAGAAAAGTTTGGATCAGAGTTAGAGCAATTATTTACCGACCTTACTATAGCCCAAGCCGACGGAGATGACAAAAAATTCGATATTCTCCGTCCGCTTAACGAAAAAACAGCTATAAAGCGTTTTGCTGACGGGTTATCTGATCAGCACCTCAGTACCATCATAGCTTCACGCCAGTTTCAGTCTCTTCCTGAAGCAATACAAACCGCTTTAGATGAGAACTGTTCATCTATCCAAGAGACACCTGTCATGAGCTTCAAGCCTAACCGTGCCTCTGGCAGCCGTAATAGGTTCCACCATCAACGAGGTTTTATTAATAATAGGCAATATAGAGGCAATAGGTACCAGAATTCTCAACAAGAGATGAAACCTCGATCGTTTTATAACTCGGGTAGAGGTTATTTTAGAGGTGGTAGACCCCACCGAGGTACCCCTCGAGGTCAATATGGCCCATCCCGCCCTAATGCGCAAGTAGCAAAAGTTGCCCAGGTACAGTCAGGACACATTGTGACCCCGGAGTACCCTAATACTGCGTCAAATAGTGAGTTTTTTCGTTCCTACAATTAGTGAACATTTCATTTTAAATTATAATTTAAATAGCGTCGTACATTTAAACATAGGTATAAATGATAATATAGCCTTATTAGTAGATAGTGGCGCAAGTATCTGCGTCGTGAAATATGAGTGGTTAGTTGACCACCCAGAGTACATGAATGAATTACGTTATGACGCAATTACAATAAAAGGTGTTAGTGGTAAATTGATATCGGAAGGTTATATCTATTTAGATTTGTTATGCAAAGGTATTAATTTTAGGGAAAAGTTTTACGTTTTTAAGAATCTGTCATGTAATGCAGATGGAATTTTAGGTGATAATTTTTTTAGACAATACAAGGCCATAATTAATTACGAATCGAGAACTTTACGTTTATCGAATAGCGCATCAGTAGTTACCTTGGATATAGGACAGAGCAACGACAGGTACACCTATGTGATACCTGCGAGATGCGAAGTAATAAGACACATACCTTGTAGCTTAAAAGGAGACAGAGTAGTCTTAGCACAGGAAATTAGAGAAGGAGTTTTTATCGCTGGAATGATTTCCAAGCCTTTAGATAACTGTATTCCCTTAAGGATTTTGAATACAAAGGATGAGGATTTAGAGATAGATTTTTCCAATATAAAAGTAGAGTCTATTAATAACTTTGAAGTGGCTCATTTAAATAGCGAACAGAAATCTGTTGAAAGAGTTAAGTCTTTATTTAATTTACTAGATTTAAACTATTTAAACAAAGAGGAACGGCTTAGCATTGAACAAATTTGTGCAAAATACGCTGACGTATTTCATTTGCCCGGAGATTCTTTATCAGTCACTAACCTAATGGAACATAATATAGTGTTAAAGGATAACGTGACGCCTGTTTATGTAAAACCCTACAGGGTTCCCCAGGCTTTAAAGAGTGAAATAGATAGACAAGTACAGGAAATGTTAGATAATGATATTATAGAAGAGACAGTTTCCGAGTGGTCCAGTCCAGTCCTCTTGGTACCCAAGAAAGTTGATAAATCGAATGAAAAAAAGTGGAGATTAGTCATTGATTATAGACATTTAAATAATAGAATACAGGATGACAAATTTCCCTTACCTAATATAACAGAGATTTTAGATTCCTTATCAAGAAGCATTTATTTTTCAAAATTAGATCTTTCACAATCATATTATCAGTTGTCTTTAAATGAAAATTCACGAAAATATACATCTTTCAGTTTAAATAAAATGTACCAACTTTCTTTGGATAACGAGTCTCGAAAGTATACCACTTTTACCGCAGGAAAACAGTACCAAATGAAACGTTGTCCTATGGGTCTTAAGACAAGCGCTAGTGTGTTTTCCAGGCTTATGACCATAGCAATGGCAGGCCTCAATTATCAAAAATGTTTTATTTATTTAGATGATTGCGTAGTCATAGGAAATTCTATGACAGATCATAATAACAACTTAATTAGCGTACTTAACAGATTGAGAGAAGTAAATCTTAAATTGAATCCTATTAAATGCGAATTCTTACGCAAAGAAATTGTTTATTTGGGACACAAAATAACTCGGAACGGCATATTCCCAGACCCAAGCAAAATTGACACCATACGTAATTACCCAAGGCCGACATGTGCTGACGAAGTAAAGCGCTTCGTCGCCTTTGCGAACTATTACCGTCGATTTGTATCAAGTTTCGCCGATATTGTACACCCGTTGAATCTATTATGTAAAAAAGGCATTCCTTTTATTTGGACAAAAGATTGCGAAACCTCATTTAATAATTTAAAACATGCCCTTATGAACCCTCCAGTACTAGATTACCCAGATTTTTCACAAGAAAATACTTTTCAATTACATACAGACGCATCAAAATTAGGTTTAGGAGCAGTACTTTCGAATAGCAATGGAAAAGTGATAGCATATGCTAGTCGATCTTTGAAACCAGCCGAGACTAGGTACCCAGTAATCGATTTAGAATTACTAGCAATTGTTTGGGCTGTCCGCCATTTCAGGCCTTATTTATATGGTAGGAAGTTTAAAATTTTCTCGGACCATAGGCCCCTTGTTTACTTATTCGGATTAAAAGACCCTTCTAGTCGCCTGACCAAATTCCGCTTATATTTAGAGGAATATGATTTTGTAGTAGAATACGTCCCAGGTCGAAATAACGCAGCTGCAGATGCATTAAGTCGACTCTCGGTGACGTCACAAGATTTAAAAGATATACACGGACAAGTCGTATCAGTCCTTACCAGAGCTCAGAGCAAACGCTTAAAGCCCCAAGTAGGTGACCCACAGACAGACAACTCTCTATCGGCTAATAGGTCTGATCAACCTACGGCTGTGGAGATACTGAAAAGACCAAGTAATGTAGTAGAGTTACGTTTCTCAGATAATTTCAATGAAAAATGTTTACGTAATACAAACATAGTTTTATCAGACGCTAAATTTTGCACGTTCGCTCCATCGGAGTCGACCATATTTCTTTATTCTCGATCGTTATCGACACCAAAGGAGTTAGCGAGAGATTTAGAAAATTTGTGCTTAAAATTGAATATTAAAGAATTACTTATATCTAAAAATAGATGTAATGAAAAGTACATTAGATTATTGCTGCGCAGCATAAAGAAATGTCATATAGCGTCATTGAAATTTTTAATTATTAAAGACTTGAAAAGAATAACTAATAGAGATGAAATCTTAGTTATCTTAAATGATTTTCACTTGCTCCCTACAAGTGGCCATGCAGGCATGACTAGAATGATTAATAATATCAAAAAGTATTATTTTTGGCCAGGAATGTCAAATGACGTCATTAATTATGTTAAGAAATGTAGAAGTTGCCAAATACAAAAGTTCTCAAATAAAAATATTAGAGAACCGTTGACTATCACGTCAACTGCTAACTCAGCGTTCGAACGGATTAGCTTAGATATAATGGGTCCACTAGATTTAGATAACTATAATAATAAATATATTTTAACAATTCAGTGTGATCTAAGTAAGTTTGTAGAGGCTTATCCCCTACCACGAAAGGATAGTGAAACAGTTAGTAGATGTTTAGTAAATAATTTTATATTGCGATACGGTGTACCCAAACAGTTTATTAGTGATAAAGGAACCGAGTTTACATCATCTTTAATGTCTGAAGTTTGCAAATTGTTACATATAGAGAAATTACATTCTACCCCTTATCATCACGAGACCTTAGGTGGTATAGAAAATACGCACAAGCATTTAGGCGCTTATCTCAGGATTCAATGTGAGAATAACAAAACAGATTGGAGCGATTGGGTTCCCTTCTGGTGCTTTTCATATAATACCAGTGTTCATTCCGAAACGAAATATACGCCATTCGAACTTGTTTTTGGAAAAGTTTGTAATTTACCAAGTAATCTTTCAAATAGTAGTAATATTGAACCATTGTATAATTTAGACGATTACGCATTAGAACTAAAATACCGCTTACAAAGAGCTCAGTTAGATGCTAGAGAGAATTTATTGCTATGTAAAAATCTTAGAAAATGTAATTATGATAAGAAATGTAATAATATACTGTACAAGCCAGGAGATTTAATTTTAATTAAAAATCAAACAGGTACTAAATTAGATCCTATCTATAACGGTCCATATAAAGTTATTGAAGATTTATCTCCTAATGTTAAATTGTGTAAAAATAATAAAGAAATTGTATTGCATAAAAATAATACTAAGTTATTTCATAGTTAATTTTATATTGTGTTGTTTTATTGTTTAACGTTTATCAATGTTTATTAAAAAAAAATGTTTTATAAAAATTTATTTTATTAGATTAATTTTGCCAGCCGCTGAATGTTACATGGACATTTTTTTTTTAATTTTTTTAAGGGGAGGTAGACCGGTACCCTTTACTTTTCGGGGGAGATGAAGTGCATAGATTGCATCTTTCATATTATTACATAAAATACCTAATTCAGGTCACACATGTAACGTTCGGCGTAGCTGCTTAGTCAGTAGTTTTATTATAAGTTGAATTGTATTAAGTGATTTTATTTTACACTCAATACAGAGCCACCAAACTCTCAAGATGTGTATCATTTACCCTATCACCACAATGACTTAGAAGACGAAGTCAACATATCTTAACGTAAATTATAGCAGACTGAATGACGCAAATGAAGATTTTTTTTTTATTTAGTTCTAAGAAAGCATTTGACCACAATCACACCTGATGATAAGTGATGATGTGGTCTAGGATGGAGCATCCTTACTTAGATAAAGCCTATTCACTCTAGCCTTAAAAACCTTAAAGTTGTGACACTCAGGAAACACGTCAGCTGGCAGAGAATTCCATATTTTAGCCGTTCGCGTTAGGAAGGAATTCGCAAATCTTTTTGTACGGATAGGTGGAATGCTAACTACGTAAGGATGGTAAGCCAACCTGCGTCTTGTATTCCGGTAATGGAAAGGAGCCGATATAAAAAAAATATTAAATAACCCAAGACGTACCACGCTGGGCCAAACAGCGACATCTAGTGATAACTTAATACCGTCAAATATCAACTGCTACTTTTTATCATCTTATATCTCGTAGCAATTTAAGATTTCATCCCTACCATCTTGATAGTTGGAAGTCTTCCATGGTACGTTTGGGCGCAATCTCCTGCCTCGTGTAATGTAATAATAAAGCTTATACTATGCTTATAAAGACACTAGTTCTATTGAATCATCGCACTGCAGCGCTGACAATGATCTACTGTTGATGACAACGTAGCAATGCGGTGCTTTATAGGAGACTAGTGTAGATATATACAGAGACGTCCGTCTATGAAATATATATAATACGCATAAGATGAAATCAAGCCCACACGTCGTATTACACAAAGCGGTTAACCCTACTGCGACTCAGTTACACTATACCTACGTATGATATACGTTTGTGCCCTGTCGCATCGCCGCCCCTCACTGATGTCCAAGATAACATACACAAAAGGCTTTCATCGCCAACTTTGTAAATAAATACTATGACTAGAATAGAAAACATAAAAGTTCTTCCACCTTTAATGACGTATTTGCTGAGTTTAGTTTGTTATTTTGTTTGAAAAAGGACCGTTAATATTTACTCGTGTGTTTTGTATTGTATTCAAATAATGTATCAAGGAAAGGATGCCTTTGTGTGTGCTAAGTGCGTGGCCCTCATATCTTGCATGGTTATCTCGCACAGTTATCTAGTCAGTTCAAAAAAATCTCTTTTGATATAAACTTGAGACAAGCACTTATAAATCTCCAAATACAGTTAAAAATGCTCTACCGTGATTTAAAATGTAGCTTCTATAGAGAAGAAAATTTAAGAAACTAGACGTATTTACTCTTTTCAATGTTCATTTTTCTAACAATGTTTTTATTTTGAATTCTATTATGTTGAAAATCTGATATTATATCTATCAGGGAACACGGGCACTGGCAAAGCGTTCCATAGCTTAGCAGTTCGCAACATAAATGTAGAGGTAAACCGCTTTATGCGATCACAGTCGTAGTTAATGACTAAGACCGAAAAATAATCAAAACCAAGTCCATCAACTCTAGTTATCGCCTAACCCCGCAGTGACCATCAATTCTAATTATATAAAGGTCCATAACTCATCGCATCGGCGATGAAACCACTATTACCGGCTTAGCCCGGCCATATGTTATGGATATTGCCGCGGTCCCGCTAATACGTATGCATTGCAGTGCCTACACGTATTACCCGGTTATAGTACGTATTAATTATAATAAATGCTCGCTGATCATCCGGCCTAGTGGTCAAAGTTTGGTTATCCTTTTTAGGGTAATACAGGTCACTCTTCTATGAAAAACTGTATATGTAATTCTTCTATGTAACTTCTACGTTTTAAAAAGGTGAATGTATTAAGACACCTTCACGACGTATCCAGAGGGAATCGGCTTGGGGCTTCCAAGAAAAACTGGCTCAACTATGAGTGCTAAATGAAAACCATATGTAACTTAGTTTAGCTGGCTTTATAATTAAACTTAAGTGTTCTTAGTTCATTAAATGGATCAGTCTTATATATTTGTATTTTTCTTTGACAGGTGTCGCATAAGCTGATTTTCTCCTAACTCAGTTTTGGTAAGTGTATTAAATTATTAACTACAGTTTTTTTTTATTTTTACCTAAGTACTAACCAAAGTAAAAATACTAGAAATGGATAAGATACCTAGGTATTCCTACTCGAAGTTAATAGTCTCAGATTTAAGACGACGTTTAAAATCATCAGAGTCAGATTAATTGCCTTAAAGACATTTCGTTATTCACTTTTGTTTCCGTCACACTACAACTAAATACATTCAAAATTGACATTGCAGTAACAACCAATATCAATATAATATGACGTTCATTCAAAGTTTCTGAATCCAATCACAATAAAACCTATCACAAATTATATAGAAACAATAGCCCAGCAAATATATTTGACAGAAAATAATGTGGTCGATCAAAAACATACCAATGAAAAACACTTACAGCGCTACATCATTCGTTCAATGAATGATTGAATGAATATCGATACGTGAAGCTTTTTTCCTTATTTTCCTAGGTTACTTTGTGACTTCTTATTTACTTTGTTAAAGCTTTAAAATAACACAAAATTGATAATATAAATCATCGCAAGGCATTTTAAGACTTTTCTATTTTCACCTCCGTTCCTCCACAATACCCTAACAAAATGGCTACAAAATTAATTTTGAAGTGTAATTTACGGGAGAATATATTAAGGCATACCTTTCAAGGAAGATTAAAATAACAATTTTATATGACAAAGCTATATTGTGTTCTGCCTACAATGAGGTATGGACTATTAAAAGTTTTGTGACAACAATAACAAGGTGGCTTACTACAAAATACCAAGAAATAACGTTGTTACAGATGAAAAGTCCGCTGTACTGTACTGTAGCCTATTTTAAGCAAAAAGTACCAAGTATTGAAATACTTTACTTAAACACTTAAGACAATGCTTTTTAAATATACATTATGTACATCATTATTTACTAGAGGTACTAACAAAATTAAGCTCGTCGTCGGTTAGAAAAATAATGCAGTACCTACCTATCCCTGGAAAGATAGAAATTGAGCTTTTATTTGAACTGCCTCCTTAGACTATTGGTCCTAAGTTCTAATCATGGTCACAATATTTTAATAAGTTTTTCACTCAACAAATTACTTAGCAACCAGGGCGATATATAATCTTCCTGTCGATAACTTCAGTCTCATAAAATAATAGTGAAGAATTAAATATTAGTCAACTTCACATCTGATTCTAAAATTTGAGCACTATAGGTCATTCGCGTTAAGAAAATAGTGACTGACAGGTCACTGACAGGCCACTAGCCAATTAAAACGCTAGAAATTATAATTATAAAATACAGAAATTATAATTATAATTCTAGCGTTTTAATTGGCTAGTGGCCTGTCAGTGACCTGTCAGTCACTATTTTCTTAACGCGAATGAACTATAGTTATGGCAGAACAACGAAGGTACAACAAATATAGGTACTTATGTAAACACCCAGGCATAAAACAATCAAAAATATCTATCGAATCTTGCAAACTTCTTGATATTTACAAACAACCTAAATTCAAACGCCCAGACACGCAACAAACGCAAAAGCTCATCACACGAATACTCCCAGGTGGGAATCGAACCCACTACCCTTAGTTCATAAGACAGGTATATAAATACAATAATATACATTTAAAAAGCGCAAACGTCTCGGGCACTCTGCCGCCATAACAGTAAATATTCCTCGCAGCGGGCCCATAAATCTACATGGCCGGCCATCTTGAAAGTGCATTTTTCCCGTAGGTGGGTAATTTCCAGGGGCTGGCGACATTTGTCATCATTCCCGGGGAGTGGTTGCGCTAAAGTTAACGCTCGTCATTTGTTCACTTGCCAACTTCTGCGCCGGGGCACGATTCGATTTGTCAAGCTGTTTTGTGTTGTCGCTGTTGATAGTATACGAGTAGACCTAATGGCTAGGGCTATGATAGGTCAAAGTATTAGACACTGCGACTGGCTCGATGACTCATTAGGGAGTGAAGGCAGAGCCTTCTGAGCTAAGGGTCGTGGGTTCGATTCCCGCACAGTATAAATATTTGTGCTTGTGTTCAATTTTTATTAATTTACAAAAAAAAGTATCTAAGTAAGTTTATCAGTTGTCAAGTACCCATAGTACAAGCTTCGGCTTAGTTTGGAGCTAAATGGCGATGCGTGGCCCAGCGTGGCATATCTTCATATCTAATATACTTTCGATGAAGATAGGACGTTACAGCGGTAACTTATTTTTGAAACTCTATTTTTAAAAATAAAATACATTGACTGACGGTGGCTCAATTGGTAGTGACCTCTGCCTTCTGAGTCAAGGGTCGTGGTTTCGATCCCCACACATTACAAACATTTGGGAGCATGCACATGTCTGTTTGTATTAGTCTGGGTGTTTTCTATGTATAATATGTATTTATTTACAAAAAGAAATTATATCTATGTAAGTTTTTCAGTTGTCTAGTACCCATAGTACAAGCTTCGGCTTAGTTTGGGGCTAGATGGCTCTGTGTGGCCCAGCGTGGCATGTCTTAGGTTATTTATTTACATAAAAGCTTACGTTCACTAACAACATATTGTTTTTAGCAAAGCTGTTTTAAAAATAGAAAAAATAATACGAATGTTGTGACTATCGAACACAATCTCGCTACAACGGTACCAGGGCAGTATGAACTGTCAAAAGATAAATCCGCGTCGAGTCGCGAGAGCCTTTCATATACTCGTAGCAGAGAGCAATATTTGCCCGGCCGGACAGAGCTGTTATCTGCCACAGAATCAGTAATACCAACTATGTTATGTTCTATTTTTATGTTGTTCTCTGTGATAGCGGTCTATTTTTTTTTGCAATATGGGTTTGTGCTTTACTGCAATTCACCTGATAATAAATAATAATAAATAACCCAAGACATGCCACGCTCGTCGTCGTCTTCCTCGAGGCCGCTAAACGTGGCGGCGCGACGTGGGGGAACCTATGCAACCCCCTAATTATCGTTGGCGCCCAACGTGGGGCAATTTCATGTAGGACCTAAAATGAATCATTCCATTAGCAATGCTTATTAAGTAAGCTTATTTTTTATTTTAAGACAGTAGCTTCATGCGATATTCGTCGACGTAGTATTAAAAATAAATATGCATATTAAATCAGGTGCAACAATACCAGGCGAGCATAACTGTCAGATGATAAAACTCGTGTCGCTCCGGTGGACCTATAAAATTTTCAAACAACACTCCACACTAGCCATGTTTGCCTGGTGTCTGCAGTTTCGCATTAATACGTAATGACACACCACTGTGGACAATGGACGATATACCATCCAATTCGCGGAATTAAAATTTGCTATGGCCGACATAATTGATGGGGTTGACGGTGTAAGCCCAATCCCATATTATGTTTGGGCGCAAACTGAATTGATGATTTAGACTTTGCACGCACTAAAAGTAATGTGTGTATTGATTGTGGCTTTTTAGGTAATTGGCTTCCAATGTTTGGGTAGGTTGGGTGTCCGTTTTATTTCCGGACTAGCGAACCGCCCTCGCTTCGCGCCTGGTGTTTTAGATAAATATTTTTAAACTAAATATAGCCTGTGTTACTCAGTGATAATGTAGCTTTCTAAAATTAGCTTTCTAAATCGTAGTTTATTCGTTACATACAAAACGTGCAACTGGTCTTTGGAATCAGCTTCCGGCTGCAATTTTTCCGAGTGGATATGACTTAGGGACCTTCAAAGAGCGAGCCTATAGATTTCTCAAAGACCGGCAACGCACCTGTGACTCCCCTGGTGTTGCGGTGTCTATGGGCTGAAGTGATCACTTATCATCAGGTGACTTTCAGGCCCGTTTGCCCCTCTATCATAAAAAAATACAATTTCCTCTTTATAATATTAGTTAGAATGGAACCACCAAATATTATTCGTGGGTGTCGTAAAAGACGACTAAGGGAATATCAGGAAACGGGCAGCAGCGTTTACTTGGGTGCAAATGAAACCTACTGCTGTGCGGTCACCTATCTGCCAAGCGTGGTGACTTTGGCGAATCCCTCCAAATAACAATTTTCATGCGAGGGTTATGTTCAGCAGTGTACATTTGAAGGCTGATGATGATGATGATTAAATAACAATTTTCATACGAGGGTTATTTTCAGCAGTGCACATTTGAAGGCTGATGATGATTAAGCCAAAATGTCAATTTGTAAAGTAAAGCTGTCTAGACACTGGAGCCGCCGGCTCAACACACCCGCAATACCTTCATCATCATCAGCCTTTTGCAGTCCACTGCTGGATATAGGCCTCTCCAGTTGTTCGGCACTTAGGGCAAACATCTGGAGGATATATCTATAATCGTCACGCTGGGCGATCATAGGGCGTAGCTTCTCGCTCCGGAGACGCTGCTGTCCGTCATCGGTCTGTGGTATTTAGCTACGCCTTTAATACGGATGATGACAAGGTATGAAAATGAAGAAAATAATTAGTCCGTCTCTTAGATTATAAAAAAATATAAGACCCGTATTTTTTGTTTTGTCGAAATAACAAGAAAATACTTAGATATAGCGCATTAAAGTTACGGAGTGGGGGCTAACTACGTCACGTTAGAGTATATTTTGTACTCTAACGTGACGTCATGTGACATTTAAAATCAATGTATCTTCGTAAGTTTTTGAACAAGAGGCAAAATAAAAAATACGTATCCAATATTTTTCATTAATCTATCTGATGGACATTAAATTATTTTTTAGTCATCATCCCAATTGTGATGGTTATACCAGTCGGTTGCTTGCCTTAGAGCGAAAAGATAAATAGGCCGCTCCTTTACATCCTTTATTTTGATATATTCTTGCCGGTGGCTTGCGCCTTCGAGTTGCCGTGCCGCGTGACCCGGCAACATGACATAAAATAGTTTAACTCGCTATTTTTAAGCATAAATCGATTGGGTTTTTGTCGTCGGCCCAGTAGACAGAATTAGACTTTTAATTAATTGTAAGTACAACATCGAACAAGATAAAGAAAGTAGGTGTAGGTACTTTTAAAGTATTAGGGACTGAAATCCACTTTACGTGGTCGAAATGCTGAGCCATCGTGAGTTAGTAGGTAATTATAGAACTTTTCGTCGAAAATACCGAACTCACCACAGATCAGCGGGATAAATATTGTTCTTCGGAAACTAAGACTTTCGGTTCTCGTTGGAAATAAATTAAAATTCATAGAGAATGTTGATGCTGCTCTCACAGTATATCACAGAAATATACTTGGATAGAATTTTTCAAATGTGATTATGTTACCCAGGATACCCATCTCTAGTGAAGCTAGTTTCCTCTACCTGAAGGTTGTCTGGAAGAGATCGCTACAAGCGATAAGACCGCCTAAGTTGTACTATGTTTTATTTGTGACTCGCTGTGCCGGCGGCGTCGCACGCGTGGATATCGGGTTTCAAAAATAACAGACTTCCATAAAATGGTGCTTACATTTTAAGTTAGACTTCTAGCAATGCATTGGTGAAAATCGCATTTAATTCCATGCAGTAGTTTTCTCGTGATGCGCGATCAAACATACAGGTAAAAATAATTCTCGTTTTCCCAACACATCCCATGACTGCTCTGCTCCTATAGATTGTAGCGTACTGAAAAGTATCCTATAACCTGCCCAGGAGTATGAAGAATATTTGTACCAAGTTTCGTCAAAATCCGTCCAGTAGCTTTTTTTTCTATAACGAACATACAGACAGACAAACAGACAAACAGACAGACAGACATAAATTTTACTGATTGCATTTTCGGCATCAGTATCGATCACTAATCACCCCCTGATAGTTATTTTGTAAATATATTTCTATCTATGTTGATCTTTGATGCTGTGATCCCCATGCGCCGGAAAGTATGTTAAGCATTTGGCTGCCATGAAACCATTAGAACTATCATCCCATCGGATTATGAGAGACAGAGAGTGCATGTGCAACACAGGTGTGTTTGCGTTCACACTTCTGCACTTTTATAACTCCCGCGTACTTCGCTAGCCTAACCCGCCTGCCCGCCCAGTGTGGCGATTGTGGGTACCTAAAGCCTTGATCAAAGCGTAACATCTGGAGAGGCTTATATCCGGCCGTGGACTGCGATAGTTAGTTCTCTCCTTGATACATCCCGGTAGAATAAGTACACCAACAGTTTGACCCGTGTGGTTTGACCTCAAATTGTTTATTCTCCGTCTCTTTCTTAACTTATCAGTGATTTATTGCACGAGCATAAATCACTAAGAGCTATTAAAATTCCAAAGTAAAAACTGCTCCCGAGCGTGAAAAGTTGCGAACTTCAGTACAACAATTACCCAGGTGTACCAGGGGCCCGCGAGAGCTGGAATCAACTCATTAGCATGACAGCGAATAAATTCCGAATTACCTAGTGTCATAGAGCATTGAGCAAAAGTATGATTTTAATTATTTTTGTTGCTAGAATATGGTTAGGTACAAATGACATGACCAATATGCCGCGAATTAAAGGAGGCCTACGTTCAGCAGTGGACTTACCAGGACTGTTGATTGATAGTTATAAAATTTTATGTGTCTAAAATTCAACATATTCGTTATATTTTAGTAATAATTCTATAAAATTTTATTAAACTCTTATCCCTGACCTTCGGTTTGGGTCAAACCAGGGCGTCCATGTTGAAGAATCATAATATCATAACCGACTAGATTAATCAGGAATTTAGAAAATAATCTAATCATTATATGCAACGTTTAACCTGAAACCTGGTGTCTGAAAGTCGTGTATTAATTTAATTAAATTGGATATTGATGATTTTTACGCTATCGGGTTAAGGTGATAAGCTCACAATTTATATGTTCAACTATGTTGAGCAATAAGAAATTTTATGTACATAGTTTATTTGCTATTTGTTGCTAGCACCAAGTAACAGTAATATAGATAGAAAACTGAACCAAAGTTTAATCACTTGGCTTGTCTGGGTTAGTTATTCCCACTATCAATATATCGAGGCGTTAACATTAAGTGATTAAGTTTAATTAACTATAGGTCTTCAAACCAGATAACGGCGTTCTATAGAGAACAGCCTACGCGAATTAGCTGGCTAATTTGACTAGATAACTACGACACCATCATCAACCTTTCGCAGTCACTGCTGGACAGAGGCATTCCCAATTATTCGCTACTTTAATCGATCTTGGGCTTGTCTCACCTAACACTTGCAGGCCATCTTCGATATATACAAGTCGGACTACTTTTCTAGATTTTACTATACCGCGTTCCACCGTAGTTCTATCCGCGAGGCGAGATAATCTATTCTTTCGTCCTCTGCTCGCCTGGTGCTCACCAGCGAGTTTATTTTAATTTTAAAACCCCTTTGTTGAGTGCAACGAGCCATCGCGTCTCGTCGTCGGTTCTAAATGCGTTTCATACCGAGTTATTATAATGTACCTGCGTTAAAGTAATTTTGTTACTTCATGATGTTGAATTTAGTTGCTTTGTACGAGTAAATTACCTGGGGGACTAATTAGGTATGCTTTTGGCATCAGACATATACAATTAATTATTTGAATCCATTGCGTTCAAACGTCCACTGCTGGACATAGGCCTCCCCCAAGGACAATTGTCTTTTGTCACCTTTGCTTTAATCACCACAAAGTTGGCAGGTGGGTTGGCGACCGCAGTAGGTCGTTCCTGTTCCCTTAGTCATCTTCTACGACACCCAAGGCAGGATGGGGTGACCCTGTACTATCACACACACACAAATAAATATTCTATAAATGTTTTTACTTTACCTACATTTTAATATATGTATATTTTTTCATATAAAAATATTTGCAGATTATAGTACCTAGAACTGAGTCAAATAAGATTAGAATTTAAAGTTTGACATAATGTAAATTTTATAGTACTTTTACGATAGTGAAAAACTCTCTCATCTACATAAAATAATACCGTGTCTGTCAAATACATTTTTAATACGGCTAATCTAAATATATAAAAGATGAAACTGACTAACATAACAACGCACAGCCTAAACGGCTAAACGTAGGCACTTGCATTAAGAAAGTAATTCTCGAAATTCCCACGGAAACGGGAGTTAGCGGGAAAAAATAGTATTGAACCCGTACGAAGCCGGGGCGGGTCGCTAGTACTATGATATAGGTACAACATTTTACCTGTGGGCAGATAACCATTAAAAATGAAGGTTATATACTGGCCGCTGTACAAAGCCCGTCCATAATCTCGGCTGGGCCTGTTTAAATATAGACCAGTGCACACATGACTGACAATCGGCCGGCGAAGCGTGCGGACTCGGAACACACCTGTGTATACGTCCCTTTACGTTAGGACCAACAGGGATGAACTGATTAATAATCTATAGCTAAATGAATAAATAAATATAATGCGCCAGAGCTAGTAAGGGAGCGGCCTATCATCTTTTCGCCCAAGCCAACCTCACCTGCCCGTGGTGCATTCTGCTGAATAACAAACGAGGCGCTGGCAACCGACTGGTGGCGGTATAACCATCACAGTTGAAGGCGTAGCTAAATACCACAGGCCGATGACGGGCAGCAGCGTCACCGGAGCGAGAAGCTACGCTCTGCGATCGCCAAACCGCCTGCCCATGCGTGGCGATTATGGGCATCCTCCAGGTATTTGACCTAAGTGGCGAATAGCTGGAGAGGCCTATGTCCAGCAGTGGACTGTAATAGGCTGATGATGATGATGAGAGCTAGTAAACTCCCTGTCGACGTTTTCCCAAAGGAATACAAATCTAAAGTAAATACGTTTTTAATTAGTTCTAGGAGTATAAAAAATGCGTGAGGCAAATGGTTCAAAACCCACCACGTATCAATGTGATACAGGCATAAAAGTACAAAGATAAAAAACATGGCATTAGAAATAGAAAATAGGTACAGTTCGTGGCTTTTTAAGAGTCCATGAATTCTATAACGTAAGTATATTCTTTTTATTCCCTTCATCCTCTCCACATCTCGTGGCGAAAACTGCATCCAATCCAATCCCGAGCCCACTTAAACACGGAACAAATAAATAAAACTCTCTTCCAGATTGAAATCTACAATTTAGGTTTAGTGTTGTCTGTTTGTCGATAGTTTTTATACTATCGACCGATTACTAATCGAACTACCGATTAGAAATCGGTAGTAGAAAAACACGATTTATCTAATCGCTAGTAGAAAAAATATTAAAGCAAAGAAATTCAGACAACATCACATGTATTGCTCCCATCCAAAGTAAGTAGCTTGAACATTTGTTTTATGACTATCAGAACAATAAAGCTACTAATATTTACTTATAATACAAATACGCTAATAATCTAAGAAATATTTGCCATTATTATCTTCTCGACACAGGCCTCTCCCAATGAACATTGCCGTTTGGGGGGATTTGCCTTATCACCTTGGCAGACGGGTTGGTTATATTTGTATCCAGGCAAACACTGTTTCTCGTTTACCGATATTCCCTTACTCGTCTTCAACAACACACTCTGATTCAGATGGTAGTCATATTGCAAGTCCGGAAACCACACGGACAAACAATTATCGGTGTCAATTACCGGTAGTCGATATGTTACCGATATTCCCACAATCCGTCAGCACTACCCACCGTTTGCGGGCAAGCCTTTATTATGTAAATGTGTTCACACAACTCGCTGTGTTCACCGCCGAAGTACTTCAGGCTTATTTATCGCGGCCAGTACAATGGGCACCGGTACGATAGAGGCAGTTCCCGGCACTGTAGACAATTAAGTACGGGAAGTCTAGAGATATTATGAATAAATAGACGATATAAGTGAACAACTTTGAAGAGGAGGTCTATTGGAAGTGTTCAGTTAGGTTTAGAAAGCGTTCGAGGAACGTCGAATCTTCTTACCGACTGGCCCGATGGCTCATTTGGTAGTGTCTTTGCCTCCTGATCCAAGTGTCATGGGTTTGATCCCCGCAAGGTACAAACATTTAAATATAAAAATTAAATAAATATTAGACAACAACACACTCATTGCTCCGATCCCATAGAAAGTAGCTTAAGCACTTGTGTCATGGGTATCAGAACAACGAAGGTAACACAAATATATACTTAAATAAATACAAATATAAACACCCAGACACATAACAAACACAAATGGATGCATGAACGAACATGTCTGTTTGTGTCGGCCTCTTACAATTTGAATTTGACAGTCCACTGCTGGACATAGGCCTTCATTTTTTCGCCACATTACCTACTCGATCCTGGTCTACTCGCATCCCGCTTTCGACAGCCATGGATAAATAGTGATACTGATAGTGAATCGTTTCCATGAAGTTAAATAACCATTAAAACTGACATCATCATCATCATCAGCCTATTGCAGTCCACTGCTGGACATAGGCCTCTCCAGTAGTTCGCCACCTAGGGCAAACCTTTGAAGGATATACCCATAGTCGCCACGCTGCGCAGGCGGGTTGGCGATCGCAGGGCGTAGCTTCTCGCTCCGGTGACGCTGCTGCCCGTCATCGGCCTGTGGTATTTAGCTACGCTTCTATCGTGATGGTTTTACCGCCACCAGTCGGTTTTCCAGAGCCTCGTTTGTTGTTTGCACCACGGGCAGGTGAGGATGGCTTGGAGCGAAAAGGTGATAAGTCGCTCCCTCACATCCCACTGACAGGTGTAAATAAATATTGTTTTGGTACACCATAAAAAGTAACTTATCTCTTCCAAACAACCTTTGAGTATAGAATAGCAGAATGAAAATATAACACAAAGATATACAGAACATACGATTTAGGGACCTTCAAAAAACAAGTCTACAAATTCCTCAAGGGCCGGCGACGCACCTGTGACTCCCCTGGTGTTGCGGTGTCTATGGGCTGAAGTGATCACTTACCATCACCAACCTTACAAAGGGGAGATGGTGTAGTACAAAAGATATATTTAATATTTTATCATAAACACACTTTTTAAACATGAGCGATTCCCAGAAGCAGAACTAAAGGATACTTCTAACTAGACGTAGCGCCCAGTCGACTCATTGAGTTGGAAATATAATCTTGGGATATCTTTTATAGCCCCTACGACAGCACAGGAAACTATAAAACCTAGGTTTACTGCGGGAACTAAAACGAACGTTGTTTTAGTACAAAACTGTGAACTATAGTAACGGTTATATGCGCATTGAAATACTAGCTTTCAGTTGTTTTTTTACCTATTATTTTTAACCGACTTCAAAAAAGGAGGACGTTCTCAACTGTTTTTTGTTGTTGTATGTTTGTTACCACGTATCTCCGAGAATGGTGAACCGATTTGAAAAATTATTTTTAAAATTATTCATTGTCACATTGAAGTCGGTTTTTTTCTAAAAAAATGCGGTTATTCCATAGGGCACATCGGGCCCGTACCCAGGGCCTTCATCTGAGGGCACCGAAGAACTGACAATTATTTTCTCACATTATGATGAATGGTAGAAATAACCTCCACCTTTATAAGTCACTTAAAAATGTGTGATAATTTTCTTTCCCAAGTTCTTATGTATTCAAGGGCCTCAAATTCTTATGTGCCAAAGGGCCCTACCACAGTTTAAGACGGGTTTGCTTAAAAGTCCAACATACTCTTGTAAGTACATACTAAATACCCACTCGCTCCCGACGGCAACCATGCATGCGTTCTATATTTAAACGGCCGCGCTGAGATTATGGAAATCGCTTTGTGTAAGCGGCCAGTATTAAAAACATGTTATGTGGAAAGAGCTGCTTTAGAAAAAGTATCTACTCTATGCAAAGAGGTTCTTTTCTTAAGCCTGGTAATGTATTTGCTGTACTTACATTAAAATAGGTTTGTTTTGTAAATTGCTTTTTAATTAATGCAAGAGTGTTATTGCTCCGACTGGTGGAGGTATAACCATCACAATTTAAGGCTAAATACCACAGGCCGATGACGGGCAGCAGTGTTACTGGACCGAGGAGCTATGCCCTCGCACCAACATGGCGATTATAGATATAACCTCCAGGTCTTTGCCCAAAGTGACGAACATCTGGAGAGGCCTACGTCCAGCAGGGGACTGCGATAGGCTGATGAATAAATAATAAATAAATAACCCAAGACATGCCACGCTGGGTCACACAGCGCCCCAAACTAAGCCGAAGCTTGTACTATGGGTACTAGACAACTGATAAACTTACTTAGATACATTTTTTTTTGTAAATAAATACATATTATACATAGAAAACACCCAGACCAACACAAACAGACTTGTTCATGAACACAAATGTTTGTACTGTGCGGGAATAATGATGATATTATTGCTCAGATAGCAATGAAGAGGACACGAATCATTGTTTCTCTAAGAAGCGATTAAAATAAAATAAATAAAATAAAATAGTTTATTTCTGCAAATAGATTCACTAGTAATACTTTTGCACGTCTAAATTCGATTGCCGCTTCAACCTCGCCAGTTTAGCCTGGTAATCCTCTGAACTATGTCTATGATATCATTTTTGAGTGGTTCGTCTACGGATCGGATCTCATCATTTAAGCAGCCTGGCAGTAAGTCTGCCTGCCTGGTAAAACATTCAGACTGAAGCACTTTAATATGAGTACTTAATTTCACTTTCTTTTAGCCAAAGGGACCTAAATCCTCAAATGCTTATGGGCTCCAGCATAGTCTGAGAAAGCCTTGCCATCGCATCATAAAACAGAGCACAAACTGAAATATATTTTTAAGCTTAACTTAACAATAGCAGGGGTTCATGTCTCGCGGCCGTTTCAACGTCTGCTCACAATATTTTGCATTTTAAAGCGACGGGGGAGCGTTTAGGAGACGCCGCTAACCTAGGGTTGCAATACGTCCCGGTATGCCCGGACATATCCTAGTTTGGAGCGTGGTCTCCCGGTGTCCTGATAAGCAATAACGCATACCGCCGCCAAATGACCTCCGGGTCGTGTTTCTGCTGGTGAGTAGGGTCTCCGGAGCTCGTGGGGGGTTAGCGTTGGGCCGGCATGGCAGTGGCAACTGACAGGTAACTAACCAGTTACTTGCCAGTTGTCACAGCGACTTGGGCTTCTCTTTGGCTTTCCATCAGGCGTAGGGAAGCCATTATGTCGAGCTACTATATAAAAAAAGCAAATTCGTAGCAACCTAAACGCTTCAGACACCATTAAAATGAACTGTCACTTTTACGAAACATATTTGAATTGAAGTTTCATTGTCATTATCGTCAGCCTACCGCAGTTCGCTACTGGACGTAGGCCTCTCCAGTCGTTCGCCTCTTTTGGAAAACACCTGGAGGCTTTACCCATAATCGCCACGCTGGGCAGGCGGGCTGGCGATCGCAGAGCGTAGATCCTCGTGAGGCAGCCGCGCGTAATCGGCCTGTGGTATCTGGCTACACCTTCAATGGTTAGGATATACTGCCAGCATTCGGTTGCCAGAGCCTCGTTTGTTATTCGGCAGAATGCACCACGGGCAGGACTAAGAGTGGTGGTTATACCGCCACCAGTCGGTTGCCAGAGCCGCGTGTGCTATTCGCCGGATACACCATGGAGAATGACGGCTTGGAGCGAAAAGATGATAGGTCGCTCCCTTACATTCCACCTTTACTAAGTAGTTCTTCTTTAAATGTCCCTGTCTGAGAACTCACACTTATGGCAATCCTACGCTAGCCAAACTTGTGAGGGAATACAATAGAGAAACTTTGCGATTTAACTCTAAAGACTGGAGAAAGAAACTAGATTTATTTATTTGTGGTTACTGTGTTCTTGTTTGTGGTCTACGGATATGTGTATGATTTGTTTTTGGATAAAACTTGAACAACATTTTGTGCAAACTCAAATTTATGTGATGTAAAATCTATGCGTATATGTTAGTAATGAATAAACTCAGTGCCGATTTCAAAAATTCTTTCAACATTGGAAAATACATTCATGCTGAGTAATAGGAGTATAGGTTATATTCATTGATAGAAAGGATTAGTAATCCTGACTAGAACGCCATTATTGTAACCCAATGAAATGTTAATCTGAAATTCCCGAAGCGAATCGAGTACGGTTCGCTAGTTTAAAATATCTTTTGCCTATGTATTTCTAGATTATGTATGAAGAATTTATGAGATTGAAATGTGAAGTACGAGTATTAAGTAACTTTATTGACATACATTTATAGGCATTACATGTTTTAACAAATATCATCTATAAGCTGGAATAGTAAACAAACAACTCGCGAGCTAATAAAACAGTTTTCACGACTTTGCCCCTGTCTTCATAACATTACACTTTCTTTACCCGAAGGTTGTCTGGAAGAGATCTCTTACTACCGATAAGACCACATAAATTATACCACTAGTTGTCTTGTAGTACCTTCACTGTAAATGTTTGTATTTTGTGCAATAATATAGATACTCTATCTATCTAATTGAGCTAAGCGAGCGTGCAGTGGCAGCGGCCGGCAAAACATCGCAGGAAATTAACATAAATTACGAAAACGCGATCGTTTGCAAACGTTAGCCACTATTTACAGACGGACAAATGCTAATTTTGGCGTACGTAATACCAATACTCTATAGATAGTATCTATAGAGTACCGTATGTATGTATTAGATGCGGTTCGTTGCTACGAACGAGACGCTTCTCGTAGCATTTGTTGTAGCATGAGTAGCGTATCGTCCGTAGCGTTGTAAGTCAAAGTCAAAGTCAAAATAATCTTTATTTGTATAGGTTTTTAAAAATAACACTTACAAATCGTCGAAACTACCACCGGTTCGGAAAGCAGTATTCTACCGAGAAACCACCGGCAAGAAACTCGTACTGTAGACAGTCTGTAACGGAACCAACCCCACTCTATCACAAATTTATTTTTTTGATATCAATAAAATTCCATGGTTGGAAATAATGTACTGAAAAATGGATTATTGTCGCACCGCCATCTATGTGAAACACCAGGAACGTGTAACGATAGGGATTGTTATCGGCCCAACTTGACTACTTAAGCCCTCTACTTACGTAACGCTAGTTCACGTGCTAGACGATAGTTGGCGTGATTAGAAAATTTAATCTTAACCTTTTTTATATTTTGTGAGTATCAATTTTATTATTTGCGGGTATAAAACAAAGATAAATATACTATAATATACATTTAATATTTAATAGATGATTTATTCAGGGATCAATGCATGAATCGAGACGTAGGAAAATCAATATAAATTGATAGAATTTGGTGCTAGAAGCAGTCACTTGCGATTCTTTACTTAAAGTGATACAGAAAGGGGTTAGATGGCGCTCTTCGATATAGTAATTAATACAGTTGAAGTCTGTTTATAATAAGTAATTTTGGTCACGCCCACGCGTGGGAACATTGAAGGTAGGAGTGGGGATATTGGCATGACTATATAAGGGGAAGTTCAGGAATATTCAGAGAGAGAGCGAGGCGCGATTTTTAACGAAGAGAGCGGGCCGCGATTTTGGTACATTTAATTAGTAATTCAGTATCCACTTTCGGAAGTTCAGTGTTTCAGTGACAGTGATAAACAAATCTATACTTATAATAAATCTGTAGAGAGGTCAATTCTGTACATGAAATATATTTTCAAAATAACTATCAGGGGGTGATTAGTGATCGATACTGATGCCAAAAATGCAATCAGTAAAATTTTTGTCTGTCTGTCTGTCTGTCTGTCTGTCTGTCTGTCTGTCTGTATGTTCCTTATAGAAACAAAAACTACTCGACGGATTTTAACGAAACTTGGTACAATTATTCTTCATACTTCTGGGCAGGTTATAGTATACTTTTCATTACGCTACGATCATCTATACTTATAATAAATCTGTAGAGAGGTCAATTCTGTACATGAAATATATTTTCAAAATAACTATCAGGGGGTGATTAGTGATCGATACTGATGCCAAAAATGCAATCAGTAAAATTTTTGTCTGTCTGTCTGTCTGTCTGTCTGTCTGTCTGTCTGTCTGTCTGTCTGTATGTTCCTTATAGAAACAAAAACTACTCGACGGATTTTAACGAAACTTGGTACAATTATTCTTCATACTTCTGGGCAGGTTATAGTATACTTTTCATTACGCTACGATCAATAGGAGCAGAGTAGTGAAGGGAAATGTTGGGAAAACGGGAGAAGTTACTCCATTTTTTAAGCTTCCGTCGCGTGTGCAGCCTTAATGGTTAAAGTTACATAGAAATTATGTATGACAGAAATATTTTACATAAAATTGACTAAAAAATATCCCGCAACAGCATATGTCTATCTTTTATGGTTGACTCACAATAACACGTGTAACTCCTGATAGCTTAGCAGTTCGGAGCATTCTGATTATATTTGTTTACTCTTACGTTTATAATACTCTCATTCATCCCTAATTTAAAAAAGTTATAATTATTACCTATTCAATAAAAAAGAATCATAGAAATCGGTATAGAAACACCAAACTTATACATGAAATAAGCCATCGCGCCGTCGCACGTGAATACTGAATAATGCTAGGTATATGTAAGGATTATTTTTAACGGTTGCCGCGCTCGACACGGGTCGCGGCGGCGGTAGGGTATAAAAAGGCGGGAGGTCCGAGAGCTTGGCTGTTGATGCGTTCAGAGCGATCGACCTTATTGACAGACAATAATTGATATTGAGAAACCGTGCTTATCAGCGCGACTTTTAGTATTTAAATAGTTTTAAATTTGAATTTCTTTTGTTGTTATATTGTAAAATATTCGTTCAAATTAAAAATTATTAAGCGTAGGTACTTTATTAATTAAAGTAGTTATAAGTATTTATTTTTAAGTGAAGTAGGTATAGGTAGATAGTTTTGCACAGGCGTTTCAGCTTTAAAAATATATTTACAAAAAAAGTATCAGGGGGTGATTAGTGATCGATACTGATGCCAAAAATGCAATCAGTAAAATTTTTATCTGACTGTCTGTCTGTCCGTCTGTCTTTCTGTCTGTCTGTATGTTCGTTATAGAAACAAAAATTACCTACTCAACGGGTTTTAACGAAACTTGGTACAATTAATTATCATACTCCTGTGCAGGTTATATGATACGTTTCATTACGCTACAATCAATAGGAGCAGAGCAGTGAAGGGAAGTGTTGGGAAAACGGGAGAATTTTTTATCTGAATGTTTGATTGAGCATCACGCAAAAAGTACTGCATGGAATTGAATGTGGTTTTCACCAATGTATTGCTAGAGGTCTAACTTAAGATTTGGGCATCATTTTATGGAAGTCCGTTAGTTTTGAAACCCGATATCCACGCGTGCGACGCCGCTGGCACAGCTAGTATTAAATAAAATCAGAATTGACTACAGAAAGTTCGAAGGCATCGTTCGGTCTGCTTTCTATTAACTCTACCGATAGAGTTCGGGCGCGTAAATAAATCTTAAATCGTAATCAAAAGAAGGAGAAATACACAAGTAGCAGATATAACGACTTCGAGGGAAAATTGGGTTTGAATCCTCTGATTCAGACCGCAAGTAAGGCGGTTAGGGTGGATAGGAGTAGGAATCCGGATTTAGGTCGTAGGAAGTTAGGTATTGATAGGACGAATAATAGTTACTAATTTTATTGCATGGCTATGCGGTTTTATTTGCATGTATAATTTATTGGTGTTTAATGTATAAGTTAAATTATAAGATTTTGTCACAATACTCATTCATAAACTACAAGTAGACAATACACATGAAACTGCCATAAAACTTATAGAAATGCTATTGGGTTCGATTCCCAATCAGAACAATAGAAATACGAACAATAGAGATGGAAAGCAAATTATAGAGTGTTAGACATACAAGTATACTAAGTTCGGGTTCGTCTCCTGAACTTGTAATAATTTTAAATAACAAGTAACTTGCAGTGTTTGGGTTCGAGTCCTAAACAAGCTATTATTTAAATACAAACTATACGATGGAGTGTTGGTTAGGGTTGTAAAGGTACGGGTTTGATTCCCGGACATGAACTTTATAATATAACTAATGCATGAAATACATTTTATGTTAGATATTGAAAATTAATCAGGATTTATGTTGAATGAGTATTTGTACTAATTTATTAATTAACTATAAAGTAGTTTATAAGTAATAGGTTAATCAGTACAGCTGCAAAATGTAGGAGGATTAAACGGGTTAGATTCCCGATAAGATGATGATGTTGCTGATGATGATGATATTTATCTGACTTCTGGGCTTATCTCACAATGAGTCAGTTAAGGGTTTAGTCTAAAGACACAGATTTATAGTTATTCCAGTTGGAATTAAGGAAACCACTAGGGTCAACCTAAACAAAATACACAATAGGAAAGGAACAACTGAATTGAATGCGTTAGTTATAAGTTTAGAGTGTAAGGTTATTAAAGAAAACATTTAGGAAGTTCTAGGTTCGATTCCTAGACTTATCATTTTCTAATAACAAATTCTGAGGCCTCAGTTTAAATATAGATTAGGTAGATAAGAGATATGGTTCTCTTTATATTAGGTTCAGCTAATAAATTGCTCCGGTAACATCTGATATTAAAAACAATTTCATGCTAAATCACAGTATGTGAAGTATAAAAAATGAATTACCATGAATGGATAATTCTTAAATACCTTCATATACCAACCAAACAATTTAAGATCAGTCTCAATAGTAGACTAATCTATCCAATATAAATTTATAAACGCTAGTACTAGCCATAATGTCCAATACTAAATGAAACTCTTAAACCTAATGGTTATACTTCAATCTAAAGTTCCATAGTTGAAATTGACGATGATCAATGATTATTATGATGAGAGTACTCCATCAAAAATATAAACAAATAACACAACTCCTCATAAATATACTGATAAATGATTTAATCATTATAACTTGCAAGTTATTCCCAACGATATGGCTATACTTTGGTACTTGTACAATATAGGCTGAGCTATCTGAGATAGTGTTGACTTGCCTAATTATATTGTATTTGTGCTAATAGTATAAACCAATCGGTTACTTTGTGTATATTTGGTACATCCTCGGCTGAGCTGAAATATTCAGTGTTGACTTGCCAAAACGAGGAATGTGCTACTTATGTACAAGGTAATTACGTCTACAAACCTACTTAATTCAGAGTTCAACTTAGTACGATTTATTTGGTAAATATGAATCAAACAAATTCTCATTGTAGCTATTTTTACAATACTGCAATGTTACATCCGGTTTGACTTGTGTATCTCTATGAATGGGGGCTGGTGGCATATGTCATTGGTCAAATCTTACAAATGTTAGGGACCTGTCATACTTGTTAGTTTACTTGGCACAACTTGGATGAGCTGTCTGTTGATCTCCTAAAATGGAGGTAGGATGGTGTTGACTTTCCGTATTTTTTGTGCCTGTATCTAACTGTATGGCCATCATTCGCTAATCTACGGTACCGTGGCAGTGTCGGCTGGTCTTTATTCACATGAGATATATTGGTGAGATTGGATGTATTCATAATTGATTAGTTAATGGTATTTGGTACTAAGGAAAACTCTCGTTTCAAAATATTAGAATGGCCTTACGGTCATATCTATATGTCCCCTTTTAATCTTCGGGAGGAAAATAGTAGTAAGGGCGATTTTCCACCAACTTAGAAGCGGGAAGGGGGCTTCTAAGATATCCCCAATTAAATATCTTTCTAAGATATCTACAATTAAATACCTTTCTAAAGTATCCGCAAATATACTTTTTCTAAAGTATCTGCAAAATGACACTCTTCTAAACTTTCACAAGCTTACTCTTTCCTAGAGTAATTAAAATTACTACATTTTATTATTACTCGTATTCAATCAAATCAATTAAGCTACAATGATCATTTCATATTCGAAATGATCCCTATTTAATTATGTTGGAATCTTATTGAAGATGTGCTTATCACGAATGATAAAGATTCCAATATTATTTATCTATGATAGATATTTTGATATACCTTTCTTGCCGGTGTAATTTAACTTATATTTAATAGATATTCGTTCATTTAAAATCTAGTTATCCTATCTCTCATACAATTCTCACTAGGACGTTTACATATAGTTATAAATATTTAGTCATAGATATTTAGTAACAGATTAGTATATTTAGATTTAAGTAATTAGTTGTAGATTAATTTAATTAATTTTAACTTCACAAGGCTTTCGACATACGCTTAATCTGAACTCAGCTACCTTCATAAAAGAATTTGATTTACTACAATTATAAAACACAACGTAATAAGGGTCCTACAATCATACTAGACGATCACAAAGATATTCTATCTGGCCAAAATAATTGTTTCTCTACTTACTTCGTAATAACTATTCGTTAAATGCACATATAACTGCATGTATAAGTTATTCAGTAATTTAATAATATTTATTTATGTAGAGAAATAACGACAAGGGGTAGAGGGTGCTTCAAAGGGGGGGACCGTTACAAATGGTGCCGTGACCAGGATGATGAGGTTTCACAAAGTCTGGGAGATGGTTAAGTGATCTGGGGGCGTGAAGTTAGAAACATGTTAGTTTAGATATTTTGAAGAATTTGATAGGGAAAAGGGACTTAAAATGGATGGAAAGCGATGGGGGGCGTAAATTGATTACTGAGTTAGTTACAGATTAGATTTATTTTACTATTCTATTTTTCTTTTGTGTTATGTTATGTGTTACTTTTCAGTTTTCTTCGTTCGCCGAATTGTTTTATTTGACTGTGTTGTGTTTTTTTTCTGTGTGCCATTTCAGTATTCCTCTCACTGCGGCCAAGACACCTTTCGCCTAACCACGGTCACATGAGCCTGTGTGATCGGCAGTGAGAAAATCCCAAATCCAGTGCACATTGCACCACGTGCACTATCCTTACCTTCCTTTCCCAAATTCCTTCTGATATCTTAGGTCTCATGGTATCAGATATCCCTCTTTATCTATTTATGTATATATTTCGGAGTAGGTATGGTTAGGGCTAGGGCGATAGGAAGATAGGATTAGCTAGGTCTATTTAGATTATTGTAGGTACTGGTTTTTTTTTTTTTAAATAATTAAATCATAGTTTATAAGTTAGCGTAGACAGAAGTTAGGTTACCTAGGTTCCATCTAGTAAGTCTAGAATAAAATTCTAACGTAGGTAAGCGTGTATAGAAATACAATAGGTAGGATTGGTTTTAATCTTTACGCGGTGTTTGCGGTAATACTTTATAAGGTATTTATAAGGTGTTTTATTTCTTTGTGTCATGGAAACCATATTCTAAATAGCGGGTCGTAAACAAAACTCTTTATCAGAGGTTGTTTAAATATTTGACTCCTAAAAATAACAATCGAAATAGCACTTGGTCAACGTTTCTTAAATTTATGGCCTGAGAACGGATCTCGGGTGTAAGACTTCATAGAGAAGTTTAAGAGGTTCAATTTCATAATAATTGTTATTGTTAAAACTGTAACGTCAAGAGTTCCTTTGTTATGAATTGTGAGCAACTCAATGATGGTTTTGTTAAAATGCAACGCGAGTGTTTAGCTTTTAAGTGTCGCGTTTAATGACATAAGCTATGGGAATGTTATGGTTAAAATTATTTTGCTGCGTCTAACTAACGGTAATTTAGAGCGGGTCCCTTTTAACAATATAGCTACAATAACAAACATCATAATAACAAATCAGTCAACTGTCCACTGCTGGACATAGGCTTCTCCTAAGAAATTTATTAAATAATTTATCATAGGATAAAATAATTCGTTATTTTATTGAACAAACTACTTACCTACTTTTATAACATTGTTAATACTAGAAATACCTACGAGTATGATGAATACTTTTTTCAAATATAATTACAGATAAATACTTATTAAACAACGTAAGTTATACGTGTTTAAGACATCACTTGCACACGTAATTAATACGATTATTAACTTATTTCAAACAAATGTAATTTTAGCTTTTTTTACCACAATTTATGATAAGATAAAAGATTGATTAAATTTAAGATTAGGTACTAATATTGATTAAAAGGTGATAAAAATAACTTAAAAAAATTCTCTTTTAGGTTAATTGTACTTTGCAAAGCTATTTAATCTTTACTAGCAACCCACCCAGCTTCGTTTGGGTGAATATTTTGATTTTCTTTTCTTTTTGGAACATTATACACTTATACGGATAGATATACGTAGATAGATGGATTGCTCGCGCGAAACAACGATAATTTATTTTACTAATTAATTGGCATTATAAAACTTGTAGTTAATGTGGGGTTGTAAGTGGTTGTTTGGGGTATAGATGGGCGCGTGTTATGCATGAGGTTAATTTTTTTAATAAAAATTATGTTACAAATTACATAGTTATTGTAGTCTGGAATTTAGGGGGGCGATAGTCCGTATTCTGTACCTACATAAAGTATGATAGGCTTGAATCGTTTTAATAACAAATCAAATAAAGAAAAAAAAATAAGCCAACAACTTACACGTATGTTGGATTTACTGTTATAATCAATATTTAATTAAATGTGTCACAATTTTCAGTAATAATCTTAATACCAAATTAAACATAAAAATCACTAAATTACGCAACATCAACTCTGGAAATTAATAAATTAATTGAATTTTGCATTCTAATATTAATCACTTTGTTTTATACTATGAACTTATTCTAAGACTATAGGGGGCGGCGCGGACGACGGACTGTCCGTGACGCTCTTATTAGTCTGTGATGCAGTTAAACGCGGTGACGCACGCGGCGCGCGGGGGTCTGTCGCGGATGTTTCACGGACTCAACGTACATCTTCGATCATTTTGTCGGCAAAGCTGTAGGGAGTTAGGGACCTGGATGCTCTCTTTGAATGTCTCGGACGCGGACTCTGTCGCGCAGGGGGTCTGTTGTCTGCGCAGCTCCTTAAGCTCGGAATTTTCTAATTCGTTGATCTGGGTTGTTGATTTATGAGTGTTGCATGATGGGACATAAACGATTTGTCAGGTCGAGTTCGGTTCCCGGTATTGTCAAGTCTGTCAGGCAAATCCAATACTTAGAAACTAATTTAGTGATTAAAACGTTTCAAAAGGTAAAATGTATGTAGTAAAATAAATAAAAAAAAAAAAATCATTTAATATTGAAGATTACATACTGATGGTTCCTTTTATTTGTAAATTATTACTACGGTAACCTTCGCAATAATTTAGGGGGCGACTGTAACGGAACCAACCCCACTCTATCACAAATTTATTTTTTTGATATCAATAAAATTCCATGGTTGGAAATAATGTACTGAAAAATGGATTATTGTCGCACCGCCATCTATGTGAAACACCAGGAACGTGTAACGATAGGGATTGTTATCGGCCCAACTTGACTACTTAAGCCCTCTACTTACGTAACGCTAGTTCACGTGCTAGACGATAGTTGGCGTGATTAGAAAATTTAATCTTAACCTTTTTTATATTTTGTGAGTATCAATTTTATTATTTGCGGGTATAAAACAAAGATAAATATACTATAATATACATTTAATATTTAATAGATGATTTATTCAGGGATCAATGCATGAATCGAGACGTAGGAAAATCAATATAAATTGATAGAATTTGGTGCTAGAAGCAGTCACTTGCGATTCTTTACTTAAAGTGATACAGAAAGGGGTTAGATGGCGCTCTTCGATATAGTAATTAATACAGTTGAAGTCTGTTTATAATAAGTAATTTTGGTCACGCCCACGCGTGGGAACATTGAAGGTAGGAGTGGGGATATTGGCATGACTATATAAGGGGAAGTTCAGGAATATTCAGAGAGAGAGCGAGGCGCGATTTTTAACGAAGAGAGCGGGCCGCGATTTTGGTACATTTAATTAGTAATTCAGTATCCACTTTCGGAAGTTCAGTGTTTCAGTGACAGTGATAAACAAATATTAAATAAAATCAGAATTGACTACAGAAAGTTCGAAGGCATCGTTCGGTCTGCTTTCTATTAACTCTACCGATAGAGTTCGGGCGCGTAAATAAATCTTAAATCGTAATCAAAAGAAGGAGAAATACACAAGTAGCAGATATAACGACTTCGAGGGAAAATTGGGTTTGAATCCTCTGATTCAGACCGCAAGTAAGGCGGTTAGGGTGGATAGGAGTAGGAATCCGGATTTAGGTCGTAGGAAGTTAGGTATTGATAGGACGAATAATAGTTACTAATTTTATTGCATGGCTATGCGGTTTTATTTGCATGTATAATTTATTGGTGTTTAATGTATAAGTTAAATTATAAGATTTTGTCACAATACTCATTCATAAACTACAAGTAGACAATACACATGAAACTGCCATAAAACTTATAGAAATGCTATTGGGTTCGATTCCCAATCAGAACAATAGAAATACGAACAATAGAGATGGAAAGCAAATTATAGAGTGTTAGACATACAAGTATACTAAGTTCGGGTTCGACTCCTGAACTTGTAATAATTTTAAATAACAAGTAACTTGCAGTGTTTGGGTTCGAGTCCTAAACAAGCTATTATTTAAATACAAACTATACGATGGAGTGTTGGTTAGGGTTGTAAAGGTACGGGTTTGATTCCCGGACATGAACTTTATAATATAACTAATGCATGAAATACATTTTATGTTAGATATTGAAAATTAATCAGGATTTATGTTGAATGAGTATTTGTACTAATTTATTAATTAACTATAAAGTAGTTTATAAGTAATAGGTTAATCAGTACAGCTGCAAAATGTAGGAGGATTAAACGGGTTAGATTCCCGATAAGATGATGATGTTGCTGATGATGATGATATTTATCTGACTTCTGGGCTTATCTCACAATGAGTCAGTTAAGGGTTTAGTCTAAAGACACAGATTTATAGTTATTCCAGTTGGAATTAAGGAAACCACTAGGGTCAACCTAAACAAAATACACAATAGGAAAGGAACAACTGAATTGAATGCGTTAGTTATAAGTTTAGAGTGTAAGGTTATTAAAGAAAACATTTAGGAAGTTCTAGGTTCGATTCCTAGACTTATCATTTTCTAATAACAAATTCTGAGGCCTCAGTTTAAATATAGATTAGGTAGATAAGAGATATGGTTCTCTTTATATTAGGTTCAGCTAATAAATTGCTCCGGTAACATCTGATATTAAAAACAATTTCATGCTAAATCACAGTATGTGAAGTATAAAAAATGAATTACCATGAATGGATAATTCTTAAATACCTTCATATACCAACCAAACAATTTAAGATCAGTCTCAATAGTAGACTAATCTATCCAATATAAATTTATAAACGCTAGTACTAGCCATAATGTCCAATACTAAATGAAACTCTTAAACCTAATGGTTATACTTCAATCTAAAGTTCCATAGTTGAAATTGACGATGATCAATGATTATTATGATGAGAGTACTCCATCAAAAATATAAACAAATAACACAACTCCTCATAAATATACTGATAAATGATTTAATCATTATAACTTGCAAGTTATTCCCAACGATATGGCTATACTTTGGTACTTGTACAATATAGGCTGAGCTATCTGAGATAGTGTTGACTTGCCTAATTATATTGTATTTGTGCTAATAGTATAAACCAATCGGTTACTTTGTGTATATTTGGTACATCCTCGGCTGAGCTGAAATATTCAGTGTTGACTTGCCAAAACGAGGAATGTGCTACTTATGTATATTATGTTATACAAGGCTGTGCTAATTATGTTATACAAGGTAATTACGTCTACAAACCTACTTAATTCAGAGTTCAACTTAGTACGATTTATTTGGTAAATATGAATCAAACAAATTCTCATTGTAGCTATTTTTACAATACTGCAATGTTACATCCGGTTTGACTTGTGTATCTCTGTGAATGGGGGCTGGTGGCATATGTCATTGGTCAAATCTTACAAATGTTAGGGACCTGTCATACTTGTTAGTTTACTTGGCACAACTTGGATGAGCTGTCTGTTGATCTCCTAAAATGGAGGTAGGATGGTGTTGACTTTCCGTATTTTTTGTGCCTGTATCTAACTGTATGGCCATCATTCGCTAATAGTGTTGCCCAAATTCAGTCTTGGTCTTGCAGTCTTGGTCTTGTTCTTGCGTTTTTGCAAGACCAAGACCAAGAACAAGACCGCGTATTTTGAGCAAGACCAAGACCAAGACTGACCCTGCAAGACTTGAGCAAGAACAAGACATAGCCTGCAAGACTCTTGCGTCTTGCAGCTAGGACTTAGCGCTATTTCACTGAGTAGTTAGGTGTAATAGTTCGGTGTATAGGTAGGTACGCTTAGGAATTCTATGAGACGCAAAAAACTGTATCAAAGAATATGAAAAACTGGACCTATGCGCATTACGACTAATACCATAAACATAGCGAATAAAAAAATATCTATTAAAATCAAACTGAGTGCATGTATAGTTATGTTTTAACCATCGGCACTTTGATAATGCGGCATCAAAGGTTTATGTACTTACTTCTCAAAGAAATTTGCCGCTTTTCGGAAGTACATGGTTATGATACACGCGCCGGTGGCTTCTTTTGAAATCTAAAACAATCGTTGCCGCCACGCCGGAATCATAACATTTGACACTATTTGATTGCCGCCATAGGGCGTAGGTATACTCATGCAAAATAATTTCGAATTTTAAGAGTACCTACAGGTGTTCCAAAGAATAAATAAGTTTCAGAGTGCTTAGAATGAAAATGAATACATTATACTGATCACGCAAGTAGTATTATGATTAGGATAAAATGGTAAGGATAGGTAGTAGATGTCATATTAATTCATTCTAGTAAGTAATAATAATAAATAATAAATATCAGACAACATCACATACATTGCTCCGATCCCAAAGTAAGTAGCTTAAGCACTTGTGTTATGGGTATCAGAACAACGAAGGTACCACAAATATATACTTAAATACAAATATTAACACCCAGACACGGAACAAACACAAGTGTTCATCACACGAATGTTTGTCCCGGGTGGGAATCGAACCCACGACTCTTGGTTCAGAAGGCAGGGGTCACTACCAATTGAGCCACCGAGCCTGTCACGTGTAAGTATATATTATAATATTGATTACTTATATGGTTTTAAACTAATTACTTAGGTACTATTATTGTACATTTAGTCATTATATTTCTTAAGTTTTTACAAGAAAAAATAGCAAAAAAGTGTTCAAATATCACCCGCTTAATAAATATTGTAGCCACTTTTAAATATACTTGAAACGTGTAAAAAAATTCTACAAAACTAATAAAATAATATAAAAAGCGTAGGTACTTACCTACTAATAAAATAAAAAGCCTGCGATAAGAGTTTGATGATTTTTCGAATTTCTTATCAAATCTTCAGTTATTTATTAATCTGCTTGATCTTTACTATGGCTATGTTAATTCAAGCTCACAGTGTTCCAATTCTAATGCGTTTTTCTAAGATTTAAAGTAAACTTTAATAAATAGTAATAGACTAATAGGTAATTGCAAGACTTGCAAGACTCTTGCTGCAAGACCAAGACCAAGACCAAGACTGGGAGCGCAAGACCAAGACCAAGACCAAGACCAGGTGTATTGGCGCAAGACCAAGACCAAGACTGGCTAAGTCTCGTCTTGTTCTTGCATTTGGGCAACACTATTCGCTAATCTACGGTACCGTGGCAGTGTCGGCTGGTCTTTATTCACATGAGATATATTGGTGAGATTGGATGTATTCATAATTGATTAGTTAATGGTATTTGGTACTAAGGAAAACTCTCGTTTCAAAATATTAGAATGGCCTTACGGTCATATCTATATGTCCCCTTTTAATCTTCGGGAGGAAAATAGTAGTAAGGGCGATTTTCCACCAACTTAGAAGCGGGAAGGGGGCTTCTAAGATATCCCCAATTAAATATCTTTCTAAGATATCTACAATTAAATACCTTTCTAAAGTATCCGCAAATATACTTTTTCTAAAGTATCTGCAAAATGACACTCTTCTAAACTTTCACAAGCTTACTCTTTCCTAGAGTAATTAAAATTACTACATTTTATTATTACTCGAATTCAATCAAATCAATTAAGCTACAATGATCATTTCATATTCGAAATGATCCCTATTTAATTATGTTGGAATCTTATTGAAGATGTGCTTATCACGAATGATAAAGATTCCAATATTATTTATCTATGATAGATATTTTGATATACCTTTCTTGCCGGTGTAATTTAACTTATATTTAATAGATATTCGTTCATTTAAAATCTAGTTATCCTATCTCTCATACAATTCTCACTAGGACGTTTAC
Organism: Conogethes punctiferalis; assembly: GCA_031163375.1. Lineage (NCBI taxonomy): Eukaryota > Metazoa > Arthropoda > Insecta > Lepidoptera > Crambidae > Conogethes > Conogethes punctiferalis. The sequence goes on along the minus strand of CM062097.1, from coordinate 2,214,537 downwards.
ATATAGTTATAAATATTTAGTCATAGATATTTAGTAACAGATTAGTATATTTAGATTTAAGTAATTAGTTGTAGATTAATTTAATTAATTTTAACTTCACAAGGCTTTCGACATACGCTTAATCTGAACTCAGCTACCTTCATAAAAGAATTTGATTTACTACAATTATAAAACACAACGTAATAAGGGTCCTACAATCATACTAGACGATCACAAAGATATTCTATCTGGCCAAAATAATTGTTTCTCTACTTACTTCGTAATAACTATTCGTTAAATGCACATATAACTGCATGTATAAGTTATTCAGTAATTTAATAATATTTATTTATGTAGAGAAATAACGACAAGGGGTAGAGGGTGCTTCAAAGGGGGGGACCGTTACAAATCGTATGGCTCATCATCATCATGTCGTATGGTTTTTCTGTGCTCAAGTCCTCACAAGTCAATATCTAATTGACGAAGCCAATCTATCGCAGCCGGAGTGAGTTCATGGAGCTCACACACTCCGCCAGGAAAACGCCGGAGGGGACAATCCTCTACGATATGTGTGGTGGTCTGGTTAGGAGCCCCACAATCACAATCCGGCGCGTTTTTGAGACCCCACTTGTGGAGATGGTGGTTGCATTTTCCGTGTCCAGTTCTGAACCGGTTAATCCTAGACCATTACATTCATTTACATCACAATGAAAAATAACGTATCATTTTTCATTGTGGAACTGTTGATAATTTAACGCGTGACAGATTTTAATTTTAGAATTTCACATCGATCGATTACAGTCTAGCGAAAATAATAGTCAAACTGTAAGCATTGCAATAAGTTACAGTTCAAAATCTTTCAACAGTTTACAATCTCGCGTGATAGATCATAATCTAACGGTATTTATAATTTCACGGTGACATATATAATTATTTAAAAAATATATATTTTATTCAACTATCTATCTATACTTATAATAAATCTGTAGAGAAGTCAATTCTGTACATGAAATATATTTTCAAAATTACTATCAGGGGTGATTGACTGATGCCAAAAATGCAATCAGTAAAATTTTTGTCTGTCGGTCTGTCTGTCTGTATGTACGTAATAGAAAAAAAAACTACTGGACGGATTTTGACGAAACTTGGTACAATTATTCATCATACTCTTGGGCAGGTTATAGTATACTATTCATCACGCTACAATCAATAAGAACAGAGCAGTGATGGGAAGTGTTGGGAAAACGTTAGAAATTTTTATCTGTATGTTTGATGGCGCATCACGCGAAAACTACTGCATAAAATTAAGTGCAGTTTTCACCAATGTATTGCTAGAAGTCTAACTTCCATGCTAGTAGACAATAAATTTTTAACATATTATTGGGGTCACCAGTGACCGTCAGACAATCCTTTTTCTGTTGTCTGATTGCACGGCCGTAAATGTAAGCCAAGGTTTGTGTCTTATACTATTCATCGTTAGTGATTGAACTCTTCTCACCAACTTTACTCCAGGCGGGTCCGCCCAAAATAGTCTCGTTCAAAGGCATCGCCATCAAAGCGATTACTGGAGGAGTCTGGCGTAGGAAATTGACAAAGATTGGCCACTACAGCTACTGACCTAATTCGCAGTCGACTTGCAAACGACTTGCCTATACATAGTACACTTACCTATTTTGTCTGACGTTAACAAAGGTTGGAGATGCACAGGTTGGTTTTTTGATATTCGGAATTGAGAAGTAATTAATCTATAATTATTTCATGATCATCATCATCAGCCAATCACAGTCCACTGCTGGACATAGGCCTCTCCAGTTGTTTGCCACAGGGAAAACATCTGGACGATATACCCATAATCGCCACGCTGGGCCGGCGGGTTGGCGATCGCAGGGCGTAGCTTCTCGCTCCGGTGACGCTGCTGCCCGTCATCGGCCTGCGGTTTTCATAAAAACTAAAATGTAGCTATAATAAATACGTCATAACTCAAATGTACCAGAAACAAAAACAGAAGAAGCCTCTACAAGGAAAAAGCACTATTATAACGTCCGACTATAAATTGAAATTTGCATGAAACACGCAGAGCGCGGAAACACTTGTTGAAATTAATTCCCGCGAGCGAACACACCGGGCGGGCTTGTATTATGCAGCCGGGGTTAATTGGATCGCCCGAAAAAAACTCACTACACCCCCCTTCATTGTGGAGGGCTCTTTAAAAATGCAACAAATTCTGGTAGTTCTTGAGTAAGATGAAATAACCCTGTAGCAGTATAGGATTCTGTTGTGGCGAATCTGTGCTGCGACTATGAAATATTAATATCTAGCTTTTGCCCGCGGCTTCGCTCGCGTTAAATTCGGGGTGGATACTCCATACAAACTTGCACCCCCCATATTAGGGAAGTGGGGGGTTAGTAAGAGGCAAAAAGTAGCCTATGTTACTCTCCATCCCTTTTGCAGTTAATTCAAGCCATGTACAGCAGAAGTAACACCCAAGTTAGGTCTGCAGTCGGCACTACTGCGAGCTTCAATGTGGCTGTAGGCTTACACCAAGGGTCGACGCTTAGTCCATACCTCTTTCTGTTGGTAATGGATGCTCTTACATCGGACATACAGGAGGAGGCACCCTGGTGTATGCTGTTCGCCGATGACATTGTGCTAGTGGCCGAAGATGCCTTGGAGGTGCAGAACAAACTGGAGAGATGGAGGCAAAGATTGGAGAATGTTGGGCTAAAAGTCAGTAGAACCAAAACGGAGTACCTGTTCTGTGACTTTGGCGGCCTCTCCATGCCTCTATCAATAAAACTTGATGGAATGACCTTGCCAGTTTGTTCCGATTATAAGTACCTCGGGTCTGTTGTACAAAGTGATGGTGAAATCGATAGGGCTGTCAAACATCGAATTAACTCAGGCTGGATGAAATGGCGACAGGTGACTGCAACAACATGCGACTCTCGACTACCTTTAAAATTAAAAGGTAAGATCTACAAATCAGTCATAAGACCTGTCGTACTGTATGGATCGGAGTGCTGGCCTATTAAGAAGACGGATGAAAGAAGAATGCATGTTGCAGAGATGAGAATGTTGAGATGGATGTGTGGAGTGACCAGAATGGATAAAATAAGGAATGAGTACATTAGGGGAAGTATGAAAGTGGCACCAGTGACAGAGAAGTTGAAAGGAAACCGTCTGTCTTGGTATGGGCACGTAATGAGGAGAGATGAAAGACATGTGACCAAGACCGTGATGAAGATGAATGTGAATGGGTGGAGAGGGCGAGGCCGCCCGAAGAAAAGATGGATGGACTGTGTGAATGATGACATGGCAGAGAAAGGAGTGAATGGGACGATGACGGGTGATAGGGATGAATGGAAGAAGAAAACATATTGCGCCGACCCCAGATAATGGGAACAGGGCAGGCAAATGATGATGTTACTCTCCATCCCTTCAACTATCTCCACTTAAAAAATCTCTTCTATTCGTCGCTCCATTTTGCCGTGAAAGAAAGACAAACATACAGACAGACAGACATACACACTTTCCCATTTACAATATTAGTATGGATTATTGTATTTGTCAAACAATAGGGTAGATGTCTGCCATGTGCAACGGTTCTTTGGAATCAGCTTCCTGCTGCGACTATTCCGAATGGATAAGACTTAGGGACCCTTAAAAAGCGAGCCTACAAATTTCTCAAGGTCCATACCATCTGGTGACCATCAGGCCCGTTTGCCCCCCTGTCATAAAAAAAAGTACAGAGTTCAGATATTTTTATTGAAAATGGGTTTCCGCTTGGTCCTTCGAGAAAAGGATGGTAGCTTGCCGCTTTTTTGCTCGACTTGGCGGGGGCACCGCCGTGCCCCCAGATTAAAGCCGCTTGTCGTTGCCGTAGCCGTTCAGATTTGATGTGGCGCGCTTATACAGAAAAAACTTTACACCAAAAGATGTTTTGTAAGCAAGGAGTTCATAGTTTGGCCTTTTGTACTGAGAAAGTAGAGGCGAGCACAATGTATTAATTAGGTAAATTAAATAGGCTTTTATATACGCCTGTTTGCAAAGATTCCTAATTTTGTACACTTACATTTTTCTGTCAAATGACATAGTTCAAATTAATACATCTTCCCGATAATCAGCCATTCTTATCGACATAGTTCAAATTAATGAGGAAAATGTATTAATTAAATATACTGCAGCTTACACAGACGCCAGTTTGTAAAGATTCCCAATTTTCGCCGAACCTCCTCCGAATTCCACGAGAGGCGGGCTCGTAAAAAGATCAAAGAGGCGCCGACGCACGCCGCTAATTAATTAATAACGGGTTGCATCGCTCAAAGCGTCGATTGTTCGATATTGCGCCGCCCGCAAGTATTCAAAGAGCCTTGTTTAAAATACTTATTTTCCTTACATAAATACGAGTATATTCAAATTCAAAATACTTAATGTTTATTTTCCTTCACAATTCAGGCAAGCTTAAGGTTAATTACAAATAAGAACATTAGCGACCCGCCTTCCCTTCGCTTCGGTATTATACGTATAAACCTTTCTCTTGAATCATCATCAGTCCACTGCTGGACATAGTGCTCCAGTTGTTCGCCACTTTGGGCAAACAACTGGTGGTAATACCCATAATCGCCACGCTGGGTAGGCGGGTTGGCGATCGCAGGACGTAGCTTCTCGCCTCGATGACGCTGCTGCCCGTACACGGCCTGTGATATTTGGCTACGCCTTCAATTGTGATGGATATACCGCCAACAGTTCGTAGCTATTAGTAGAGCCTCGTTTGCTATTCGGCAGGATGCACCCCGGGCAGGTGATGGCGGCTTTGAGCGAAAAGATGTTGGGTCACTCCCTTATAATTATCATCCCACCCCATCAACTTTTAGAAGCCCGAAGCCACCCTCATCTGCCCGTGGTGCATCCTGCTGAATAGCACCATCCCAGGGCGGTGATTATTGGTAAAGCCTCCAGAAGTTTGCCCAAAGTGGTTAACAACTGGAGAGGCGTACGTGATAGGATGATGATGATGAGAATTTTAAATTATGCTGACATTGCAAATTTTTTTCAGTCTGATGAGCATTTTCTGTTGACAATCATAATCAAAAAATCCACGCAAATGAAATCGCCGGCTTGTTTTTATAATAGCACTTTGTAAATCATTCATCCAGGACATGCAATGGAAAGCAATATGCGGATAATTTGCGCGAATCATTAAAGAGACGCCGACACACGCCGCTGATCAAATTAATAAAGAGCGCGGAGCAACGCGATGATTGGATGATATTGCATTTCTGCATGCTGTACCCGGGTCTATGTCTACATAGGTACTGTTAGCATCAATGTATTTTTTGTTTATGCAAGAGGCAGCAGACGAGCAAATGTGATGCCTGATAGTAAGCAGTCGACTGCAACTGATATCGAGTTCTGGGCCCCTACCACCAAAATCGAAAACGATTGTTCGTTGAACGGATCGCTTACTTTTCCAAAATAAATCCCTCCCGTGTTCGAATATGACGACTTTGACGAATTTTAGTTCGTACCTATATTCTAACACGAAAGGCGCAAATGGGAGGGATTTATGGTTTACCCGTTCAACGAACGATCGTTTTCTATTTTGGTGGTATCGCTACCAGCCTTTTAAATAGGAGTACGCTCGTTTCTTGAAGGCTCCCAAGTCGTAGCTGTATGTATCAATGTGTGTGTCTCCCGGCTGCGTGTTTACCGACATGTCCTTCTTCAAATGTGGTCTTAAGATAGCTCTTTACTCACGGTAGGCAGCGGCATGGCTGTGTCCATGGGCGGCGCTTACCGTTTTACATCAGATAGGCCGCTTGCTTATTCCACCAAAAGCAATAAAAAATGTATAGTCACCTCAAGCATCCATGAGTAGCCTCGGTGACGCAAAGTTAGCGTTTAAGCCTAAATTACAGACGATCCGAGAGTACCGGGTTCAGATCCCGGTTGGGTCAACTTAGCAAATTAAATTTTCTAAATTGTCACGGGTCTGAATGTTCTGGGAGACGCCTAATTATCATAGCCTAAGCCTAATTATCCTCTTCGCCGCCGACAGCTGTCGAAGGCAGACGTGTGCTGACCGAGTGCAAGTTTAATTCAATTTCTAAAATTGCTATTGGTTAACGCTCAAAATTTCAATTCCTGCTCTAACTTGAAGTCCTTAAATTACATCGCCCCTCCCCTTGGGCGTGTCGCGAGTGAGATAGTTATAAATCATCTACCCGGACCGAAAAGCTTACCTTGGAGGAGTGCGTAATTGGTGCCGGGATTGAACCCGCGTCCGCTGCATACTGCGTGCCAACTAGAACCGCAACACCAAGGAAGTGGTGAGACAGAGGTGCGAAATTCGCTGCAACGTTCCCTATCGCTGCGGACGCCGGGTGAGTCACTGCGCCTGTGCTCCCCCCGCTCTTCAGACGCCGCATCGCCGTAGACTGCTACGACTCCCTACCACGCACGTCCTCGCTCGTAGCACTGACACACGTCTACGACGAGTGCAGACGTACATCTCGGTGCGGATACGATACAAGCAAAAAAACGATCTTACGCCGCTTCATACAGAGAACAATATCGCACTGATTTCTTTTTAGTGCACCGCATCTGCCTGTTATTCCAGCGCGCTTAGTGTAAACAAAGAATGCCCTTAAAAAGAACTCCTCCGACTACACCTACAATGCCATTACCAGGCCCTGATATCCCGATTAATTCTAAAAACCGGGCTGCTCTTGAACCGAATATAACAACACGCTCCAAACGCTTTCGAGAAGAATCTGCATCGCCGGGGACTGAGACTAATGACTTCAGGACTGAGATAAGGGAGATGATGGCTACCCTTCAGAGTAATCAAGAGACTATTTTAAAAAAACTATGCGATGACATGGCCGAGATAAAGATACAAAACCTCAAAATTCAACAAACAAATATAGGTATCGAAAAAACCCTGGAATCGATTCACTCAAGCCAAGAAAAGATGTCTGCAAGGATGGACAAAATAGAAAAAGAGCGTCAGGACATGATGAATCATATTCGAAACCTAGAAACTAAAATTAATGATTTGGAAATATGCTCCCGCCCATCGTCTATTGAGCTCCGGAACGCCCCATGTGTCGAGAGTGAGTCCGCGGATGACTTGTACGACTACATAAAAACGACCGGTGAAATAGTTGGACTGGATATCCAGGCGTCAGATATTCGGGATGTTTACCGGCTGCCGGGAAAACCTGAAAAACCAAGGACAATCGTCTCTGAATTTTCGTCAGTCGCCCTCAAGGATAAGTTTTTGGCCGCTGTAAGAAAATACAACACTTGCCGCTCAAAAGAAAATAAGTTAAACTCGTCCTTGATTGGAATAAAAGGTAATAGTTCTCCAATATATATATCTGAGTATATTTCCGGAAGTGGAAGAAAATTATTCTACAAATGTCGAGAATTCGCTAAAATTAACAATTATAAATTTTGCTGGTCAGTAAACAATAAAATTTATATTCGTAAAAATGAAAACACCAAGCCAATACGAATTGATACTGATTCAACTCTGAGTGAAATTGATACAGAATGACTAGTTAAGATATATTATTATTCCTTAATACCGAACCTCGATGCATGTGCACATTGCTCTGAGACTATATGCATCAAGTGTTGTTCTCTTGTTTTGATATGTTACATGCATGTTTGTTATTTAGATGTAAGTATATTTGTATACCCATGGCAAGTCTCCCGCCGATATAATATATCAATAAATTTTACACACAATATCTCACGAACTCAACTTGGTCACACAACACACCCAATCACTCAACACATTCCCAATCTCACTAACAATCACTCAACACATTCCCAATCGCACAACTCATATATAACATATACACCTACTTCCTTTTTGCCCATCAAACTCTCGTATCTCGAACATGAAAAGTTGTACTCGCTTTCTGCTAAATCACAAAGACCTGCAATAACGGACGTCCCACTGGTTCACTCATTGTATTTTTCTTTTTTGGATATTTTTTATATATTTTATAAACTATATAAATATGATAAGAGATAATTTTAGTTCTTTATTGGGTGAACTGGAGGGACTTAGTTTTACGCAGGCCTATTCTTGCCCGCCGGAGCAGTGCTCCGGGTATTTTAAGCGGAACAACGGAACATTTAGTGCAATGCACCTGAACATTCGTAGCATAAATCGCAACTTTGATCATTTATGTAGTTTGCTCGCGTTGATGGACTTGCCGCCAGATGTTGTGATATTATCCGAGTGCTGGCTTTCTAAAACTTCTCATCTGCCGATACTTCAAGGATATAACAGTTACCAAACACATTTAAACACAAACCAAAATAGTGGGCTTGTCTTATATATTAAGGATACGTTTGACTGCAAGGTATATGAGCCGGAGTATGTGAGGGACGCTGACTGTCTGGTGTGCGAGGTCGCAAATGACTTTGTAGTAGTATGCGCATATCGCTCACCCTCGATTTATAATGTTGATATTTTTTTGGATGGTCTAAATAAACTCTTGTCAAGTATACCTAACTTTGAGGTATCCAGTATTATGGGAGATATCAACATAGACATTAAGTCGAATACTACGGATACTCGAGCGGACAGCTACTTGGATCTACTGGCATCACACGGGTATCTTGCTGCCCACACTCTTCCTACCAGAGGGGACAGTTGCATAGACCATGTATTTACGAAAACTAAATTGCAGTCTACTACACTGATTCTGGAAACTGCCATCACTGATCATCTACCCACCCTTTTGCTGGCGGACCTCAGTCGTAAGCCTAAAGTTATCCCAAGAACACGCACTAAAATTTGCTACGACTCTATACATAATGACCTTCTCGATTCAAATTTGTCGCCTGTCATTTTAGCAACCGACGTGAATTTTGCCGTGGATTATCTGATATCTAACGTCTCTAAAATAATTAAGAAAAATGTGCAGACAATAAGTATCTCAAGAAGTAGGCGCAATATTAAGCCGTGGATTACTCCCGGTTTGCTTAGGTGTATCCGGAACCGTGACAAAATGCACAAACGATTAAAGCAGAGACCTGACAACGTCACACTCATGATAACGTATACGAGATACCGGAATTTTATTAATAAACTCCTTAAAAACTTAAAAAATAACTATTATAAACAGCTTCTTATGAACGCGAAAAATAACTCTAAAGCCACCTGGAATGCGATTAGGGAAATAACCTACACTAATTCTAAAAGCAATAAAGCTAAAGCTCTGCTCAAGCTACATGAAAACCCGAAAGCCTCAGTAAATCTGGTTAACAAATTTTTTGTCGATATAGGCAAAAACCTAGCAAGCGCTATATGCACTGGAACATTACCAACCTCTGCGGTCACTATGCCAACAACGTCTCAACGAGAACGCGACTCTCTGGTACTCTTTGATGTGGATGAGCTCGAGGTAGACCGGTTGATAACAGGACTTCGCAGTGACTGTGCAGTTGGTTGGGACGGTATCTCCTCCCGCGTACTGCAGAGATCAAAAATAATTTTCGTCCCCCTCATCACTCACATTTGCCGCCTCGCTTTGACTACCGGAATATTTCCATCGGGTTTTAAGAGAGCTATTGTTCACCCAATCTTTAAGTCAGGGGACGAAGATGCTGTCACTAATTATAGGCCTATCTCTATTCTAACAGCCCTCTCAAAAATACTGGAAAAGGTCCTAAATAGTAGACTAGTGAGTTATATGGAATCAAAAAACATAATTGCCAAAAATCAATTTGGCTTCAGAAAGGGGGTGTCCACGGAGGACGCGGTAAACTGTTTGGTGGAGGATGTGGTTCAGTGTCTGGATGCCAAAGATAAATGTGTGGGAATATTCCTTGATTTATCCAAGGCATTCGATACCGTTTCGATACCATTACTTTTGGCTAAACTTGAACAGATTGGGATTAGAGGCCCTCCACTTTCAATTTTTAAGGAATATCTCACAAATCGTACACAGTCTGTCAAAATTTCTGATGTGCTTGGTGATGAGGAGGATCTCGTTTTCGGAGTGCCCCAAGGCTCAATTCTTGGCCCAACACTCTTTGTTATCTATCTAAATGACCTCTGTAAGCTGGATATCCCTCATTGCCGTATATACGCCTACGCCGATGATACTGCCTTAATCATTAGTGGATCAAATTGGGAGGATACCCGCCAACATGCCGAAATGGCACTCACCATGACTAAGTCTTGGCTCGATTCAAATTTGTTAACGCTAAATATACAAAAAACTAATTTTATTACTTTTTCTTTAAATATATCTACGACACCTAATGAAGACTTCGTCATAAAAGCACACACCTGTCAAATTGATCCCACAAGTAGTTGTAATTGTTTGCAAATAGCCAGGACACCTACCATTAAATATCTAGGCATTCACATAGATCAGCATATAAGATGGGACAAACATATAAACTCTTTAATACCCAGAATACGAAAACTAATATACGTCTTTAAAAACCTAAATTCAATTGCAGATATGAAGACATTAAAAACACTTTATTTTGCACTATGTCAATCTATTTTAACATATTGTATTACAGTATGGGGTGGTGCAGCTAGGTCTAGATTGCTCTCCCTTGAACGAGCGCAAAGGGCAGTGCTCAAGGTCATGACCAAAAAACCTTTTCGTTATCCTACCGCACAGCTCTATAGCGATGTAGCAGTCCTAACAGCACGTCAGCTCTTCGTCTTGTCAACGGTTCTTCGTAAACACTCGCAACTACTATATGATCCGACACTGTACTCTCGTAAGCGCAGATCAGACCGCGTGTGCAGTGCTCCACAGCACAGGACAGCCCTTGCGAAAAGTCAGTTCAAGGTACTGAGTTGCAATATTTATAATAAAATAAATAAAACACTTCATATATACCCATGTACTAAAAATAGCCTGAAAACAAAACTACATGAATGGCTACTTACACTCAATTATTCTAAGACTGAAGAGTTGTTATGCTACTGACAGCCCACTCTCACTTGACAACTTATCATTAACAAACTCATAGTATCCCACACACACAATACACAAATACTTACTTACTCACTACTGACTATTAATACACATACTTGCCTATAATATTACACACATACCCACACACACTCATACACCCACACACATACACACACATAAACACACACGCACGCATTTAGTATACAAACATACACCCCACACATAAACGGCGACGGAGAGCCATTCAAATTAGTTCTATATTTTTCTTTAATTGTCTACTTTAAATTTTGTTTTATAGGTTCCTGAATCACAGCTAAGGCTAGCTCAGGAATCACCGTACCTTTACGACTATCAAGCATAAATGTTTCCTTTAGTTTAAAAAGTATGTAACACTCGTTGTCTATCGTGAAGGAACCGGCCACTCGAGATACAGGTTTACTCCTAGTTCGATGGCAGGTTCCTGATCGAAGGCTGAGATAGTTTTTATCTTGTTGTTATGTTGCCTCTGTACCAATATTAACTAAGAAGCATTGATCAATAAAGATTTTTATATTTTTTTTTTTTTTTTTTTTTTTATAGTGGACCCTAATGGGCGAATTGTAAAAATGATTACATGCGTGCTAAAAGTGACTATGCACCGCGGACGTTTCTGAATCATAAATTCATAGTGTGATCGAATTATTTCGTCGTCATTTAAATTATTATATTAAACAAGCGACCCGCCCCGGCTTCGCACGGGTTCAATACTATTTTTCCCGCTAACTACCGTTTCCGTGGGTACTTCAGGAATTTCTTTCTTAGTGCACCTCTACGGTACCTAAGCTACGTCCCTTCTAAATTCTCTCCTTTTATACTTATATTTAGATAATATGCCCATTCCGAACACCACGTTTCTAACACTAAAAAAACGTAGTAGGTACTTATAGTTTCCTTAAAGAGTTACTTCATGCTTTATAGTTAACATTAAAGCGATGGCAAGCGTGTTAATAAAATATTCAAAGGCCGGCCTATAAAGGGGTCTGAGCGAGCTTAAGCAGTGTTCAACAAGCGTTCGCTCACGGCCCCTGGTCATCAATCACCCATCAGATCGGCTTCACTGAACGCCGACAACAAATTAATCAATAGGTTTTCTTTTACATTCTCTGTGAATGTTCACAAACAATGCAATAATGGATTATGCTCTTAGCTTAAAGAGGAACGGTCATTAGACACAGAGAAACTATTGTGGTTGGCTGTGATCCTATAAAAAAGAAACAAATTTAGATATGTATCAGTTATTGTATGAAAACAGAAATACGAGTCAATATTTTCACTAAGTCTAAAATTTATGGCTTTCTCAAACTTTATCTATGCTGGAGTCGTTCATCATGATCATCATCGGCAGGCTCGGTGGCTCATTTGGTAGTGACCTCTGCCCTCTGAACCAAGGGTCGTGGGTTCGATTCCCGCACAGTACAAACATTTGTGTTCATGAACATGTCTGTTTGTATTGGTCTGGGTGTTTTCTATGTATAAATGTATTTATTTACAAAAAAAAATGTATCTAAGTAAGTTTATCAGTTGTCTAGTACCCATAGTACAAGCTTCGGCTTAGTTTGGGGCTAGGTGGCGCTATGTGGCCCAGCGTGGCATGTCTTGGGTTATTTATTTTTATTTTATTATTTATTTTATCATCATCAGCCCGTGTCAGTCCACTGCTGGACATAGTCCTCTCCTAATGTTCGCCACTTAGGCCGATTTTGGGCTTCTCGCATCCTTCAATGCTCTGCTCCTATTGATTGTAGCGTGACGAAAAGTATACTATAATCTGCCCAGAAGTATGAAGTATACTTGTACCAAGTTTCGTTAAAATCCATCGAGTAGTTTTTGTTTCTATAACGAACATACAGACAGGCAAAAAATTTACTGATTGCCTTTTTGGCAACAGTATCGATCACATATTTTATTATAGTTATTTTGAAAATATCACATATCACCCCCTGATAGTTATTTTGAAAGAATATTTCATGTACAGAATTGACCTCTCTACATATTTATTATAAGTATAGATATTCAACACTTAATAATAAACAGACACCGTGGACCTTTTATGCGGAGCAGCGCAGTAAGCAATACCGTGCCGGCTGTCAACGGCAGGTGTCGGCAGTGACCCCTGCTCACGCCCGAGACTTGTTTATGGGAAATATTTAGATCAGCCGTGAAAAGGTTTACGCGTTCGCGAAGGGATTGGTAACGAACGACTTATGATAAATAAATAAATACATAAAAATAAATAACCCAAGACATGCCACGCTGGGCCACACAGCGCCGTCCCAAACTAAGCCAAAGCTTGTACAATGGTTACAAGACAACCGATACTTACTTAGATTTTTTTTTTAAATAAATACATTACAAATAAAAAGTATTTAAGTATTATCACTTATCAGTTACCTGTCTAGTACCCATAGTAGGTACAAGCTTCGGCTTAGTTTAAAAAAAAAATAACCCAAGACATGCCACGCTGGGCCACACAGCGCCACCTAGCCCCAAACTAAGCCGAAACTTGTACTATGGGTACTAGATAACTGATAAACTTACTTAGATACTTTTTTTTTGTAAATAAATACATATTATACATAGAAAACACCCAGACCAATACAAACAGACATGTTCATTAACACAAATGTTTGTACTGTGCGGGAATCGAACCCACGACCCTTGGCTCAGTGGGCAGAGGTCACTACCAAATGAGCCACCGAGCCTGTCGAGTTTGGGGCTAGATGGCTATGAGTGGCCCAGCGTGGCATGTCCTGCATGGGTTATTTATTTTGATTTTTAAAATAGACGTGAATAGGGGGACTGGATTCATATGACGGGTTATTATTGTATTTAGGTAGATATTTCTAAGTCGCTATACTTACTTCGAACAGCTAACGTTACAATATAAGTGTATTACCGCTACGTCACACGGGCATGTATCGCCGCTTCGACGACGCTATCTCGCTTCCGACCCGCTGGCTTCGTTCGACAGATAACTTCGTTTTTGCTCCATCTATCGATTGCCTCGGCACGTTCGCTTCGCTTTTGGTTAAAGGTTTACTTTTCGAAGTGAAAATTCATTGAAGTTGTTCTGTTGGAAAAGTAGGTTCGAGTGGATAATGATTCAAAGTCAGAAGTCAAAGTTCTTTATTTGCTATTTATTTTTATCCAAAATATGCAAAAGGAGAAACTGACTGACATATCAACGCACAGCCTAAACGGCTAAACGTAGGCACTTGAAATTTGGAAGGGACGTAGCTTAGATGCCGTAGAGATGCACTAAGAAAGGAATTCCCGAAATTTCACCAAGGTATAGTTAAGACCACGGGCCGATGACGGGCAGCAGAGTCACCGGAGCTAGACGCCCTGCGATCGCCGACCCGCCTGCCTAGCGTGGCCATTACAGGTAAAGCCTCCAGGCGTTTACCCAAAGAAGGTGAACATTTGGAGAGGCCTATGTCCAGCAGTGGACTGTAATAGGCTGATGATGATGATGACCAAAAGAAACGGTTCCCTATCACCTGTCTCCGGTACCACTTACATTCTTTCACTAATGTAGAGAGTATACACAATTTCCTACTGTGTGTATTGTACTGTATTCGCAACCTATCACGCTGAGAGGTCCAAGACAAATGGCGGAGACGTCGGCGGGCCGGGAACCGAACCCGCACTTGCTAATTGAGCTCTAATGGTCCTGTCACGGCCCGCTCCTTGGAGGAATTACTCTGCTGTCCGCTAAGAAAGAAATTGTTACGGAAATAATGGATTTATCGAGAAACTTTGTGATAGTGAATGAATGCTCTAAGTAAATAAATAACATACCTACAATATATGTTTGTAGGGTACCGTACTTAAAGGGTACCTATACACCATAGAATCAATCAATAGAATTCCATGTCACACTCGGCCACACGACGCCATCTAGTCCCAAACTTAGCCGAAGCTTGTACTATGAGTACTGGACAACTGATAAACTTACATAGATGTTTTTTAAAAAAAATATTATATACAACGACCGCTCAGACTAATACCTACAAACAGACATGTTCATGTATTTAGATGTTACACAACCAAACTGGTCGTCTAATAAAATACTAGTGACCAGCCCTCGTTTCTCTACGGTAATATACATGTAAACCTTCCTCGTGATTTACTTTATTTATATAAAAAACTGCAATCAAATCATTTTTTAAAACTATGTATTACTTATAGCGGTAAAACCGCCTAAATTGTACCATGGATGTATACTTTGACTTGTTTTAAGTCAACTTTATGGTGCAGTAAAGACTAAATAGTAGATATTATGTAGTAATAATGAAAGGTAATACCAAATTTGAAACTTAAATAATATTATCAATGTCTTAACATCTCCAACGGTCTTGAGTACAAAATAAATATTTGGATGTGGATTAATTCACAGGTCTAATATAATAAAGTAAATGAGAAAATCCAACCACGAGCAAACTGTTTACCAAAATTAATTAAATCGCAAATTGAATTTACGAAATCTAATCGATATCACGTCTGCAGAATCTAAATATATGCAAATTGGACTGACGAAGCTAATGTAAAAATAAATAAATAATTAAATAAATAAATAAATAAAATAATGTCAATACAGATATGAAAAACTCATCAGTACACAAAAGATCATTGCATTATGTACGCCTTTTGCAAATAATATATACTACAAGCAGTGCCATATATACTGCAAGCCGCGACTTCGTCCGCCTGGAATAGTTATTTTTTCCCCGTTTTTTTTTTTACATTTGCCATTATTTCTTCGCTCCTAAAAGTTGCAGCGTGATGTTACATAGCCTATAGCTTTCCTGGATAAATGGTATATTCAATACAAAAAGAATTTTTCAATTCGGACCAGTAGTTCCTGAGATTAGCGCGTTCAAACAAACAAACAAACTCTTCAGCTTTATTATATTAGAGACCGGGACAAAAGTAACGACGGGTCGAAAGTAAGTCAGGACTCACTTTAGGGTAGGGATACAGATGTCCTGACTATCACCTGAACGCGGCAAAGCGACCTTTCGCCCATTGGATAAATCTAGAGAGTATTTGTTACTTTCGACGGTCTCCCCTATTCGCCACTTTGTTCTATCCTGGGCTTCTCGCATTCTGCCATACATGTTGCGCAAATCGTCACTCCACCAGGCACCCTACATTTTACGTTTGTCAAGAAGCCCACCATTTCAGAACTCGTTTACTACAATGGCTTTCAGTTCCGAGGCTGAAATGTTCATCCCACTGCCACTTCAACTTAATAAATCAAGCGAAACATTTCGATGATTTTCGTTCTAGGTAGGGCATAGCGAATTCGGCCGAATTGGGCCGCCTGTCCGGGGAAGGACCTGCACCATATTGAATATCGAAGCCAAATGACCTCCGGGTCATGTTTCTGCCGGTGTACTCACCGGAAACCCTACTGGGTTTCCGAAGCTCGTGGGGGGTTAGGGTTGGGCCGGTATGGCGGTGGCGACTGACAGGTAACTGGCCAGTTACTTGCCCGTTGTCACAGCGACTTGGGCTTCTCTTTCGCTTTACATCAGGCGTAGAGAAGCCATTATGTCGAGCTACTAAAAAGAAGTTATTTGTTGGATCACCTCATTACGAATGTCTCGGGGGAGACCTATGTCCTGCAGTGAACATTTACAGGCTGATGATAATGACATTAATTACGTTCAAAATAATCGCGCAATGAGTACTTAGACTCTTTCATCAGCTACAAGTGGAGTTCACGATAATTATTCAAAGATGTCGGAAAAATCAAACCGTCTTAGAATTTTTACTGAAAGAAAATGATAGCTACCTATCTACTGTAACAAAACAATGATTGGCGTATTTTTTTCTTTATCATAAATCCAACAAAGAAACGTCCGCGATCCGACAATAATATTATCTTGTAAGAAGTATTTTAGTATTATAAAAAGCAATTTTTTATAAGTTTGGCAGTCGAACAACCACAGTTCATAGACTCAGCAATGCCTGGGGCACATACAAACCTGCCTGTCATGACGAGACGAGAATACAAAAAAAATCCATAAACGTTTTGACTTTGATACCAATCCAGACGTTGAAACTCGTAACAAACTAAAGGAATGTTCTATTTAATGAGTTCTCGTTAGTTAAATGTTTCTTTTTTTCTGTAAAAGGTAGCCTTTAGGCCTTCGTTAGAGTAGAAAAGTACCAGGGCACCACGAACAAACGACTAGTATAATATTCTATTAGCGACTGCGCGAGACGTTACTCGTGCCGACCGGTAACGATGCTAATAAACGTAACCCTTCCGTTTTTATGTTGTCTTAGTACTTAATACTTCTGGTTGTGTGGGAATGATAGTGTTATAAATATTAATATTTATAGATAAGGCGAATAGGTATCATTATAGGTATGTCTCTAAGACTCACAGTGTGTCTTGTGTGTTTCATAGTGGCAAATTACGGAACTCCTTGCCGCACTCCTTGTTTCCAGAAAAATCACAGACCACAATATCGCTCAATTTCGGCGAATTGAAATCAAGCGCGAACCTATATTGGTGATTTGATTCGCATCCACAGTGATCAAAGATAGCAAACGAGGCCGGAAAGAAACTAGTTATAAAATGCATATTACCTGCTCTGCTGATCATTTTCACCAACAGCCACATATTATAAGAATAATCTGCATTAAGGGATCTATGACTGTCGAGGGTACTTGTGTGTATTCTTTGACCTAGAGCATAATGTATTATTATTTATTTGCACAATTCTTACCAAGCCCGTTTCAAAAGTTGCAAGTCTCTACAATCGCACCACCGTATGCGTATTATTGCTTAAGTTGAACGCTCCCTAAAACGCAAAGTTACATTACGCATCTGTTAAATAAATACGTTTAAAGAACTTCTATTTATCCAAATCCCTTTGATATACATTCGTTCTACGCCATAAGCAACTCCCAAAATCCTTTCCGAGACCAAGCAATGTACTCGCATTTGTGGGCCAACGTATTGTTCACAAAGGTTCCCAGCGAAGGCATTAATGTTATCATATTTTCTTTCAAGAAAAGAACTTTTGATATCCCCTTCCATTTTTCGGGGGAATTATTACGTTAATAATGCTTGCGTGGAAAGTTCCAGGAAAATTGTGTACGCGAGTTGAAAGAATGAATAAAAATGTTAGGGAATGGTATGGGATGTTGTGTTAAGGTTTCCGGGGCGTCGTTAAGTGATCATTTGGGTTCGGTTGGTAATTAACCTGGTAACTTTGTAAGGAACAGATAAAATTTGGTGGGAACTTGAGATTTTATAAGGACGACATTGGAAACCAGATAGTCTGTAAAGGTATCTGAAGAAAACTTAAATTTGACATTTGGTGTAGGTACTAAGTAATGTCAAATCTGAATGAACGGCGGGGAAGTTTCCAAAAGAGACTATTCCGAACGCATGTGTGAAGTATGATTAGCATCACTGTTTGATTTTCCATCAGGCATTGAGGAATAATTCTTATCTTTGCCGCGTCGTAAAAATGTAGAACAGTGCATTCTTTTCCTTCCTTTGATATGGGATCCTTTAAACGGGTCTTTAAGAACTTACTGACATTGTGATTGGCCGGTTACTTGCACATTGTCACGGCGCCTTGGCCTTTTCTTTTGATTTCCATCAAGCGTAGGGAAGCTGTGCCGTGCTACTAGAAAAATCTGCCATGCCACTATGAAAAAGAAAGCATCCGATCCGTTTACATTTCTGCCAAATAGGCTGTCGGTTAATTTTTTTTTGTACATGGACTCTATCACGCGTAATGAGTTAACGCGGATAATTCGCCAATGTCAAGTGTCTAGAGAGACACGTCAAAACTCAGTTGATAACCTATTTATTTTATTCTTTATTCATAAAAAATGACATTAGACGTCTTCACCGTAACTGTCACTGTCAAGTGTCTGACGGAGTCAATTATCGCGATCGATGGTGAGGAGGGTCGGCGCTGCCATTTCCGGCCGGGGGACGGAGGCTGTCTCGGATTATGTCTTTGCTGTGCCACGTTATGTTTAAAAATGTATTTGAGACGTTTGAGAACGTTTAAAAATAGAATCGTTTTATGTATTGGAACGTTCTTTTTTCTATTTTTGAAATGTGCTACTGTTTATTTTTCTGTTTTTTTAGCTGTAGAGATAATTTTATAGGTCATCAAATGTCGGTTAGTATCTATGCGATGGTTACCTTATAATAAGAACGTATTGGGGATGTAAGGGAGCGACCTAATCACCATGGCCAATCGTGGCGGTAAAACCATCACGATAGAAGGCGTAGCTAAATACCAGAGGCCGATGACGGGCAGCAGCGTCACCGAAGCAAGAAGCTACGCCCTGCGATCGCCAACCCGCCTGCCCAGCGTGGCGATTATGGGTATATCCTCCAGAAGTTTGCCCTAGGTGGCGGACAACTGGGGAGGCCTATGTCCAGCAGTGGACTGCAATAGGCTGATGATGATGATGACGATGAAGAACGTATTACATAAGTATAATTTTAAGATAAATAAAGATGGATATTCTTTTTTGCAGAAAAGCCTTGTCATTTTGATATTATAATATATCTATATTGTGTTTTCGTGTAATGTTTACACATTAATGTAAATTTACAAACACTACAGAAAAACCCATCACAAACTTTGTTAAGATAATTATTATGTAGTAGTTTTAGGCATTTTATTCTTACAAATTAGAATGTCACTATTTTAACAATAGGTATCTATTACACGAGGGAAGCACCGATTAACTTGCAACGACAGGATAATTTTTCGTGTCCTGTAACTAAAAGTAACAATTTCCTGAAAGTACGCAGTTTTGTTCATCATTTTTAAATATGTATTCTCCGTAACTATACATTTTACGAGGATAAATCTTTTTGATTAGAATAATCTATTATTTGCAAATTAATAGGACAATGCGTAACTTAATGCAGACTTTAAGGTATCGAATCGATTTTATGAAAGCAAATCTTCGATATTTTTTTTATAATAGCTCGACATAATGGCTTTCCTACGCCTCATGAAAAGTGAAAGAGAAGCCCAGTCGCTGTGACATCGTACAAGTAACTGGTCAGTTACCTGTCAGTTGCCACCGCCATGCCGGCCCAATCCTAACCCCCCACGAGCTCCGGAAAACCTACTCACCGGCAGATACACGACCCAGAGGTCATCTGGCTGCGGTATTCTATAGCGTGGAGGTCCTTGCCCGGACGGACGGCTCAATTCGAGCGAAGATTCGCTTAAAATCTTTGACAAAATACCTACAACGTATTATACCTAATTGCTTTAAGAAAATACTTTAAACCGGCTATTCTACAATTTGCACACTGAGGCTGTAAGACTAGGCATTCCTTTGCCCTTTTCACAACAAAGAATGCTTTAAAATAGCGTTACAAAGGAATAATAAGACACTACGTAAAACGAAGCAAAAGGACTAGGTATTTTTTAAATATTTCCTATTCTTTAATGGAACTTAGGTATTATGGTAGCAACAATGAAAAAAACGTTGAACTGTTTTGAACTTTAAGCGATGGCAATAAGGTTCAAGAGGGTATAGTGCAGGGAGGAGGAGGGCATGGCTTCCGGTAACAAATGCCATTGCTTCGGTTGGATATTTGTGATCTCTTCGATATTTTTGTAAATGGACTGTGTTCCTGTTATAATATCGGCGACTTCATTCCTTTTGTGTCTGTACTGTCTATCTGTAGCTACAGTCCGTGGCTTTGCACGCAAGATTATCTCAAAATAAAATAAATAAGAAAACATTTCTGTAACAGTCCTTGTAATTAAAAATTTAGGCATAACATTCAATAAAAAGTAGGAATTAAACATATCTGTGTGTCAGCAAAATCAATATTTATAGTAGTTTTCGTAGCGTGAAGGAGTAACATCATCATCAGCCTATCTCAGTCCACTGCTGGACAAAGTAACATACATCCATCAGGTGTATAGTAAGCTAATCTTTTAGATCCCTATAATCTTGGATCCCTCCGTCTTGGATCCTTCAGACCTTTGATCCCACCGATCTTGGATCCTTCTTATTTTGGATCCCTCAGCCCATCGGATCCCTAGATAGTTGCCTAATTGGCATTCCTATAGTGACACTCCCGCGCCGATATACAGGATATCATTTCGTAGAACACTATAATTCAGTCTCTACCAGTGCTACGAAACTATGCTACAACGCCGCGTTACGTAGAACTCTCGTAGTCTGAGCCGTAGCACTTTAAGAGCGTATAATTTATTCACTGTCTGTACTTACACCTGGGTTACTATTCAAAGGATCTACCCGCAGATTCATTTCTGTACAAGAAAGGTTAATGACCGGACACGAATTATGACCCCTTTTGCTGTACAGCGTCATTATTCGGAGTATACGTACGTATATTTCTAATCTATGGACTAAATTTACTGTATTGTGTAAAAAAATATATAAAAATTAATAGCTGTACCCGCGGCCGCCTTTACTCGTAAATAGTTTTGTCACAAAAATGAGAATACCATCTTGATCCATGTCCCGATCTCTTCGCTAGCCTATATATTCCGAACACTATAACAATCTCGATCCCTAACCCGACACTTATCACGATCCCTATCCCGTCTCTTCCCCGTACATTGTCCCGTACATTACATGAAAATTGCTTACTGATCCGAATTAAAATCATCCCGAGTAAGTTCGGTGATAATAGAGTGTCTTATACACAAAAAAGATATAATTAAACGATTTTGATAATAATGATATATACCTACTACATAAAAAAATATAATTTTATCAAATACTAGCTTTCCGCCCGCGACTTCGTCCGCGTAAAGTTTTTTTTTCCAAAATAAAATTGTGCCTATGTTACTCGTGGATAATGTAGCTTTCGAATGGTGAAAGAATTTTTAAAAATGGTCCAGTAGTTTTTGAGCCTATTCATTACAACCAAACAAACAAAGTTTTCCTCTTTATAATATTAGTGTAGATTTGCGAAATAAAAAATCGGAACTAAGTACTACGCGGTACTCTACGGCTACATTTCGAACGCAACTCGCCCGAGATTCGCGGGAGCTCACTTAAAGGTGAATTTGTGTCGAGTGCGGGTGCTCGACATCTCGCGATCGTCCCAATGGCCCCCGCGCTTTGTTCGCGAACCTTTTACGATCTTACTTTAATGGATATTCATACGGTTCTTTTTTGTTTTTTTTTACTATGACTACTGTAGTTATCGAATGTACTATCAGTTGTTTTTTTGTGACTACATCTATCAGTTACTTTTAGCGGTTCTAGAGACTATTTAAATTTTTAAACTTACGCTTATACAAGCGTCTAATAAAAAAAATTCTAATTGTGCTAGTACAATGAATAAAATACTTAATTGTAAAAAATATGAATATTAAAATTTTTGTAATATAAAAAATATATCATTACCTTCATATGTTCATTGCCATAGTGGTTTTTCATAGCCAGGTTGTTTGTTTGTAGGATTTTTAACCTAACATTTAGATAAGGGTATTATTATTATATGTCTAGTTCATGTAATTCATCTTTGGGAGCGGTTTTTTAAGTTTATGTTTCCAGGTATTTTTATAGTATATCTTTTAAGAGCGTCGTCGAGACTTCAGCTACGATAAAAGATGAAACAATCCTTTATCAGGATTAAATTTTAAAACCTACTTCTTGCCGAATAAATAACGGCGATCGGTGCTCCGAATTCTAAATCTTGACTCCTTTTTCAAAATTAATCTGTCTGTATCCCTCGCCCTCATGTTGAAACAGCGTCGAGTATCATCGGCTGGAAGCAATCGCAGCGCTTGACTCCCGCGCTTTCAAAGCTTGAAGCGCTAAATGAATGTGCAGACTCACTGTATCACAGCCAAAAGCCTGGCGTGCCTTGGCGGGAGCCCGTATAAAAATTAGCTTTGGGGCCTTTAGCGTGGCCTTTAGGGAGGAAATATTAAAAAACAAAAATAGCATTTTCAGCAAACAACAAAACTAACTTCAATATGGCTACAATGAAACCAACTAGGACGTATGACCCTTTCGAACCAAACAAGGTTTAAAGAGAGGTAGGACATAGCGAATCTTCGCTCGAATTGAGCTGCCCGTCCGGGGAAGGACCTCCACTCTATAGAATACCGCAGCCAAATGACCTCCGGGTCGTGTTCCTGCCGGTGAGTAGGGTTTCCGGAGCTCGTGGGGGGTTGGGGTTGGGCCGGCATGGCGGTGGCTACTGACAGGAAACTGACCAGTTACTTGCCCGTTGTCACAGCGACTTGGGCTTCTCTTTCGCTTTCCACCAGGCGTAAGGAAGCCACTATGTCGAGCCACTATAAAAAAAAAGATTTTTTCAAATCGGTTCACAATTGTCGGAGATACATGGTCATAATCATACAACAAAAAAAAACAGTCGAATTGAGAACCTCCTATTCCATAATATGTAACGCTGCTTCCTGATATTCCTTTAGTAGGGGTGGTCCTGTTTTAAATCCAGTCACACGGACAAACTTATCAACTCCCTAATCACAAAACAGACTCGTTTATCTGCCTAAAGGTTGCCGTCCAGTAGCCAGCTGTAGCCGGACATTGGGCCGCGTCCGGCGCCCCGGGCGAAGCCGTGAGGCGCCCTCAGGAAATTGCACTTCTGCAATAACTCACTGCACTCTTTGTTGCATCGGTTTGAAATGCAACGGTGTGCTTCACATTGTACGATTTCGAAATTGGAATCGGATTGTGTAATTAAAAATACGTTGTTGGGATTTAGGAACGGTACATACTCGTATAGCCTGCCCAGTAGCGGCTATGGGTAAGGCCTCCAGATACCTAAAGTAGCGAACAACTGGCGAGGTAGGTATATATCTGTCACCGGAAAATAGTAAGAATCGTAAGTTGATCAATTTCCTAGGTAGTTGATTAATTTTCGGAATATAACAAACGGTAGTTGAAATGTATTATTTAACGCAATGGATTTCAGTAAGTTGATCAATTTACGGTAGCCTGACAGTCATTTAATAATTTACGATTTTGACACACGTAAAATCGTCCTCAAATGGGCCAATCGTTGCTCAATGTACTATTTAACGGTGCACTATTACCCGTAACTTAATACACTGTTCCCTGATTGGTTGCCGGGATAACGCCACGTGAGCCATTAAACCAATCAACGTTCACCTTACCTTCGTCGGATGATTTTACGGCAAGACCCCGTAAAATGATCAATTTACTAAAATACATACGTTAAATAATACATTTCAACTGCCGTTTATTATTTCCGGAAGTTAATCAACTACCTAGGAAATTGATCAACTTACGATTTTGCTATTTTCCGGTGACATATCTATGTGCTCCGATAGATTATGATGATGACATAATATCTGACGGAAAGAAGAATCTAAGAAATATCTTATTTCAAGTGTATCGAAATACACTTGACCGTCCACACTTAACTAATATATACCTACGTTAGAACGTTACGTTACATGGTCACGTTGAACTTTAACGTAACTTCTTAATTTTTTAAGATAGAAACTTGAAATGTTCAGATTTTTCTATATAAGTTCAAATAAAAATTGTAAAAAGCACTTTGTTATGAAAGTGTGCAATTTTGGAGGTAGCGAAAGAGAAAAGAAAATGGCGGATCGCTGCCGAAAAAACACAAATTATTTAAATCCATTTTAAAATTATTTGTGGTTGTTGTTCTCCATCAAATCAAAAATCCCTAAAACAATAAAAAATTGTAAAACAATTAAAAATTGTTTTATCTCAATCGTAATGAAAACAACCGGAGTCGGCAGTGGCCGACGCAGTTTTGATTTACGGCCTACAAAGGAATAAACAATAACAGTCAGACTGTATAAAGTATGAATTTTTAAATCGAACCTGGCGACTGAAATTTAGGGTTGCCAGTCAAAGGGGAAATAATGTCGCAAAGAGACCAACTGAAATGCATAGGCTGCAGTAACCGCTTAATATCAGGCGGACCGTAGGCTCGCTGCTGCCTTAGTGTATTAGAATAAATAAATAACACGCGCAGGGGATGTAAGGGAGCGACCTATCACCTTTTCGCTCCAAGCCATCCTCACCTGCCCGTGGTGCATCCTGCCGAACAACAAACGAGGCTCTGGCAACCGACTGATGGCGGTAAAACCATCACGATAGAAGGCGTAGCTAAATACCACAGGCCGATGACGGGCAGCAGCGTTACCGGAGCGAGAAGCTGCGCCCTGCGATCGCCAACCCGCCTGCCCAGCTTGGCGATTATGGGTATATCCTCCAAGTTTGCCCTAAGTGGTGAACAACTGGAGAGGCCTATGTCCAGCAGTGGACTGCAATAGGCTGATGATGATAATGATGATGCCACGCTGGGCCACACAGCGCCACCTAGCCCCAAACTAAGCCGAAGCTTGTACTATGTGTACCAGACAGCTGATAAACTTACTTACATACATTTTTTTTTGTAAATAGATACTTATTATACATAGAAAACACCCAGACCAATACAAACAGACATGTTTATGAACACATATTCCCTTTGTGTTGGCAGCCCTACCCTGACCCGGTTCCTCGCAACAACCGTTCGAGTAGTACTCGTTACGGCAGTCCACTCCGGCCCTCAGGACCCTCCCGACCCTCCGGACAAAGCCTCGAGCACACTACAACAAATTCGCTACTCGCCGAGTTTTGTAAAACAGCTCCGCGGATACAAAATACATTGCAACACTGCGTTCATTATGCGAGGATTTTCGAACAAAACACATTCATATATACACTCAGAGGCACAATTAACCGCCCAATTCTTTATTGTGGCATACCTTTGGTTATAATAACTAAGCGCTTGATGATATTTATCGTCAATGTAAACAACACCAACATATTTTAGTGTTTTTCATCTGTAATGATGTAATCTTTAATATTGCTAAAGATAATAATTAATTCTAAAATAAAATTTTAAAGTTACAACGAAAAACATAAGTGGGCGGATAATTGTGCCTCTGAGTGTATAATCTGCCCACGAGTATGAAGAATAATTGTACCAAATTTGTACTTTTTGTTTTTATAACGAACAACGACAAAAATGTTACTGATTGCATTTTTGGTACCAGTATCGATCACTAATCACCTCCCTGATAGTTATTTTGAATATATATTTTATGTACAGAATTGACCTCTCTAAAGATTTGTTATAAATATAGAAGATAGATCAGGAAATGGGCAGTACCTGAGTACAAATAAAAGCTTCTGCGCTCAAAAATAGGTACCAAGCGTTGATGTTCCAAAATGACAATTGACATTGGGGGAAGCCTATGTCCAGAAGTGGAAGTTTGCAGGCTGATGATGATGATGACGATGATGATGATGATGATTATGATGAGCTTTTCATTGTAAGTTAAGTATAGGGCATGCATAAAGACCACAAGAACTACTACTGACAAATTCTAACAACAGTTTGGCAGATATCGAAATTGTATTTAATAGCGTATATCCCTACTTAATATTATAATTGCGAAAGTAACTCTGTCTGTCTGTTACGCTTTCCCGCTTAAACCTTCTAACCGATTTTGATGAAATTTGGCACAGACAATCTTTAGACCCTGAGAAAGGACATAGGTTACATTTTATTGCGAATTACTTGGTGATAATGGGACCACCTCGGAAGTGTCTTCTGACGAACTGTCGAAAAATTTTTGAAATCCATCCATAATTGACGGAAATATCGCTGAACATACATAAAAAAAAAATATTATACATAGAGACGAATTGAGAACCTCCTCCTTTTTTCGAAGTCGGTTAAAAAAGGGATGAAGAGACACTTCTGTGACACACCTACATGAACGCGGGCGAAGTCGCGGGCACAGCTAGTCCTATCCTACTAATCCTATCCTACTAATATTATAAATGCGAAAGTTTGTTTAGATAGATGGATGGATGGATGTTTGTTACTCTTTCACGCAAAAATTACTGAACCGATTTTAATGAAACTTCACAGTAATATAGCTTATACATTGGATTAACACATAGGCTATGTTTTATACGAATATTCACGCGGGCAGAGCCGCGGGCAGCAGCTAGTACTTCATAAATAAAAAAAATATAGGCGACTAACCAAGATTGTATATTATGCCACGGTCCCAGAGCACGACCATTTAACACGAAGAAAGTACTTCTACATAAACGCACACTTACCTATATGCTACCTTTACTCATTTTCTAAATCAGAACAAAATGACACGACAAAATGAAGAATACGTATACATTTAGCGAAATAAAACGGGTGAATTACGTCATATTTGTCAAGTGGCAATAAAATTCTCACTTCTCGTGAAACCGTCGTGGCATGTCAAATTGTTCGCTTGACTGACAGCCCGTATAAAAATGTCACAACAAATGTCAAAAGCCCGCAATAACTCCTCGGCGTAGACTATTTTATTGCCATTCTGCTTTAGTGGCGCCCTTTGCGTTTTATTCCTCGTAAATTAAGAATTAGGGGTAAAAGCTTACTGTGGCATTTTTTGACGACTGTTGAGCTGATTTGATGAATTCTTTCCCTTGATATAAGCGACTGAGCGAGCAATCGTGACTCTAGTAATATAAATACCGTCAATTTATGACAGACGCAATGACAAAATCCACGCCGAATTGAACCGCCCGTCCGGGGAAGGACCTCTATCCTATAGAATACCGCAGCCAAATGACCTCCGGGTCGTGTTTCTGCCGGTTGCTCACCGGCTTCCGGTGCTCGCGGGGGTTAGGGTTGGGCCGGCATGGCGATGGCAACTGGCAGACAACCGACCAGTTACAAGACAACGGTAGCGTTGTCACAGCGACTTGGGCTTCTCTTTCGCTTTCCATCAGGCGTAGGGAGCCGATATGTCGAGCTATTATAAAAAAAAACTTACAAGAATTTTTTGAAACGTGTCCGAAATCGAAACAGATGCTCATAAAAAATATGTCACTTTTGACGTTGATTTTTGACATAAACATCATCATCAACCGGGAAACGCCCAATACATATATTACATTCCCACACCAGCCAAGTTACGTTCCCAATTCGCTATAAGTTCCGACTCGTCAGCTACCTCGCTGGAGTTTCGCTTGGGCCCAAGTTTCGGACCACACCGCCGCATTCGGACCAACTCGGACAACCACAGACTTTATTAGTTCTGTCAGTTTACAAATTCCTAGCAGTAACGTAACGTTATTCCATGGAAGTATTAAGTAGTACGTAACGTTATTCACATTGCGGAAGTTAAAGTACTTTAAAATTTGATTTGATTGTAGCGTAGGAAGTGCAAACTTGTCGTACGGAAATTGAAAAAAAAACATTTTTGACTTTTTAGCACAAGTCAGTAGGGTGTCAGGTTTATTTGAGTAGTTACCAATTTTTAATGTGACTATAGGTACGTACCAGTATCCTCCTCACCTATCCCCATACGAAATAAGCACCACTATTTTGTACATGAACTTTTGTCCTTGGGTTCGAAAAGGAGACCTCAAACCCCGTACTATAAATCCCTACTTAATATTATAAATGCGAAAGTAACACTGTCTGTCTGTTACGATTTCCCGCTTTACACCTCTCAACCGATTTTGATGAAATTTGGCACAGACAATCTTTAGACCCTGAAAAAAGACATAGGCTACCTTTTATCGCGAAAAGAGGGATGAAGAAACACTTCTGTGACACACCTAGCTACATGAACGCGGGCGAAGCCGCGGGCACAGCTAGTATATAATAATTAATCAACGATCAACCATACAGTCTCTTTGGTATTCCACCACAATCCTAAATTTATTTTTCTTAAAAACAATAGATCATCATCGTTTTATTAAAAGCAAAACAATTTCCCCTGCTTCCGGTCGGTATTGGCTTGGTACGTCAAAACAAATAAACAATATATCAAACCTGCCGGGAATCGATCACTGGACCAGTCGCAGGCGGCGAGTGATCGATGCGCGCCGATGAATTTGAGAAATAAGTTTACACGTCTATTTGATAAGATATTGTAACAATTTTCCTAGTACAACACATATATAATATATAATACACATATGGATGTATAGGTTAATATGTGTAGGTTGAAAGCCGGATATTCATTAGGTAACTGTGTCAAACTGTGTTCAGATTTCTCCATGGAAGTACTTACATAGGTTATATCAATTGGTAGAAAATATGAGAGATCCTTTCTAAAACGCCAATAATGTATGAAATATTTAGCTGAAATAATTGTTTTATCCGAAGCGAAGCGAGGAGCGGCCTGCTAGTTTGTTATAAAACTTGTATAACTGCTATGTCACTAACATAGAAACTAAACTCTGGCAAAAGACCTTGTAGCGGTGTAACCATCACAATTTAAGTCGTAGCTAAATACCACAGTCCAATGACGGACAGCAGCGTCACCCTGCAATCGCTACCAACCTACCCATTGTGGCAATTAGGTATGGTTAAAGCCTCCAGATGTTTGACCAAATTGGCGAACATCTGAAAAAGCCTATGTATGTCGAGAAGTAGACTGTGATAGGCTCATGATGGTGACTAACCATTTTTGACCCCATTTAACCCGTTGTCGCGATTATCACCTACAAAAAATATGAACGTAGTACAAAAAGAAACTGCAGTGTGGATGCACGGTTAACTCCACTTTACTTATTAGCGCCTTAGAAACCCATTTCCCAGCGTTACCCGACAAAAATGTTTTCGCACGAAACGTCGGTCGCAGACAGGATTATAATGAGTTCCCGATAACAAACTACCGGCGAATAACAAAGTTCAATTTCTCAAAGTAAACGGGATCCGTCTTGCGGGGAGGAGGGGCACAGTCGCGGTGCCTCCTTAGGCTGTCTGTAGACAGAGGCGGAGGGAGGTTATTGCAGTCCACTGCTGGACATAGGCCTCTCCAGTAGTTCGCCACTTAGGGCAAACATTGGAAGGTCATCGGTCTATGGTATTTAGCTACGCCTTCAACTGTGATGGCTATACCGCCAGTCGATTGCCAGCGCCTCGTTTGTTATTCGGCAAGATGCACCACGGGCAGGTGAGGTTGGCTTGGAGCGACAAAATGTTGGCCGCTCCCTTACATCCTAATTGTGCGAGATAAAAATAAAACATCCTAAATATAATGTAACGTGCTGAATATCTAACTATACATGCCTTTTCCAGCAAACCGAAATAGACCCAGACTGAATAATTTGCGCGCTATTCAAGCTCTTTAAATAAGTTCCCGAATGCCGCTGGCCGCACGATTTAGCGAACAATCCGTACATAATTCATCCGAGTCCACTGCGGATAATCGTCCGGATCTTATACGCTGCGCAAGTGCACATAAATTTGCAGTAGTTAGGACACAAGCCACTATAATGACCCACACTTAGAGCGCTTTCATACGCACACATATGGAAGGATGGAATAGGATCACCCACAATGAAAACTTCTGTGATAAACATACTTAAACGCGGGCAAAGCCGCGCGCATAAGCTGGTATAAATATATGTCACCGTGAAATCGTAAATATCATAATCTAACGGATTGTAAAACTGTCGAAAGATTGTGAACTGTTACATAATGCTTACATTTTAAATATTATTTTTCGGTAGACTAATCGATTGGAAGTTTTCAATCTTGCAAAATGGATTATAATCTAATTCGGTATTTACAATTATTACAACAAATTGACATATATTGGAGACGTCACTGTTCTAATATACACAATTGGGCAGGGCAGAGAAGGTGAGAGGAAGGGTTGAGAGGTAGAGCATAACGAATCTTCGCTCGAATTGGGCCGCCCGTCCGGGGAAGGACCTCAACGCTATAGAATACCGCAGCCAAATGACCTCCGGGTCGCCGGTCAGTATCAGGGTTTCCGGAGCTCGTAGGGAGTTGGGGTTGGGCCGACATGACGGTGACAACTGACAGGTAACTGACCAGTTACTTACCCGTTGTCACAGCGACTTGGGCTTCACTTTAGCTTTCCATCAGTCATAGAGAAGCCATTATGACGAGCTACTATAAGAAAATAAAAGACTGGAGACTACTATGCTAGGTATGTTAATAAAGAAAAAATATAATAAGATCCCAAGATAACCCCCATGCCCCCTCATACCATCACTCGTATTTCACCTCGCGTTTTTCGCCGGCCATATTTTACGGAACGAACTTTCCAGGCAGATCTATAAATCTGGCGGGATCCTGCCTGCAGCAGTTAGAACTCCGCCGTTCGGAGTGTAACCAACTTAATGTGCTTGTGTAGCGTGCGTACGTGTAAATGGCAGGAATAATGTGGATGTACTTACATCTTTTACGTAAGGTTTAGGATCGCGCATCTTAGGTATAAGGATGACGGGAAATGAGCAGCGTTATTCGTGCTTAAGTCTCTTTATAAGGCGTAGCTAAAAACTACAGACCGGTGACGGGCAGCAGCGTCGCCGAAGCGAGAAACTACGCCCTGCGATCGCCAAC
Organism: Conogethes punctiferalis; assembly: GCA_031163375.1. Taxonomy (NCBI): domain Eukaryota; kingdom Metazoa; phylum Arthropoda; class Insecta; order Lepidoptera; family Crambidae; genus Conogethes; species Conogethes punctiferalis. The sequence continues at coordinate 2,183,127 of CM062097.1, read as the reverse complement.
CCGCCTGCCCAGCGGGGCAATTATGGGTATATCCTCCAGATGTTTGCCCTAAGTGGCGAACAACTGGAGAGGCCTATGTCTAGCAGTGGACTGCAATAGGCTGATGATGATGATGAAGTTATGGGTAATAATACCTAAACTGAGGTCTTAATGATTTTGTTTAGGTGATCTGAGAGTCTATCCCAATTTTCACTTGTTAGGCGCTCATATTGAAAGGGAATCCTTAGTTTTTTTTATTCCAGGTCCATCCCCGGACGGGCGACTCAATACGAGCGAAGATTCGCTATGCCCTACCTCTCTTCTCTAGCTTTCCAATTTTTTGCCGTGCTTCTTTTACGATCTCGCAAGTGTGCGCACAAATGTGCACATTCGTGCTCTATAATGTTAAGTACCTAATAATAAAATGAATAAAATAGATTATTACTAAAGAACAGAAAAAAGAAAATATAGAGACACAATATTACCTATAACTGCCACACTAGGCAATACCTGTCTCGTGGCAATCATAATTTTTTACACTTGATTACATATTACAACGATGGCGATAGTTTTTTACCCAACCGATGTACATGAAGTATCGTCCTTGGTTATGGCTCTTAACAGCAAAAGTGCCCCGGGGCTTGATAACTTTAATAATAAATTGGTAAAGATAATTCTCAAAAGTATCATAGACCCACTTACTGCAATTATAAATCTCAGCATTAACACTGGTGAATTTCCTCAAATAGGGAAAAATGCAGTAATATCTCCAATTTACAAGGGAGGAAACCGTCTTGACCCAAGTAATTATAGGCCGATATCCTTATTGTCTGTGTTCTCCAAGGTTCTGGAGAGATGTGTGAATCGGAGATTGATGAATTTTCTGGAGGATCATCAACTTTTATATAATAATCAATACGGATTTCGTAGGGGTAGAAGTTGCGAAGACGCTGTTTCCAAATTGGTCAATTCAGTGACTTCGCATCTGGATGCAGGCAGATCATGAATTGGTATCTTTCTGGATTTTACCAAGGCATTCGATACCGTGTCAATGCCTATCCTACTACGGAAAATGGAATACCTTGGTATCAGAGGCTGCCCTCTTGAGTGGTTCAAGAGTTATCTTACGGGAAGGTCTCAGTGTGTCCGAGTCGATTCTCATCTAAGTGAATTCACGACGGCATCTTTTGGAGTTCCTCAGGGAAGTATATTGGGGCCGTCCCTGTTTTTGATTTACATTAATGACATTGCATCATTGCCCCTGACTAATTCAAGCCTTATCTGCTATGCGGACGATACGGCCCTGCTCTTTCATGGCTCGAACTGGGTGGATTGTATTCGAAATGCAGAGGCGGGAATGGCTAGAGTTGCCTCATGGTTGGATAATAACCTCCTGAAACTTAACACAACAAAGACAAAGTATCTGTGTTTTCACAAGACGGCGGCATCAGCTCCCAAGTCAGAACCGACTCTCGTAATTCACAGGTGTGGAAAGTACCTTTCAACGTCGGTATCACCTACAATCTGTACCTGTGAGCCCATTCAGATATCTTCTTCTATCAAGTATCTGGGTGTCTTTTTGGACGAGAAACTGACTTTCAAACAGCACATCGACACCGTGTCGGAGCGTACCCGTAGACTAATTTTTATAATGAAAACTTTACGGGATGTGACTGACTTCAAATTGATTAGGACGATTTACATAGCACTCTGCGAATCGATACTGACGTACTGTATATCGGTCTGGGGAGGCGCCGCTCCTTCTTTTCTGATAAAACTTGAGAGGGCGCAACGCTCCGTCTTGAAGGTGATGCTCGGAAAGCCCCCGCGTTATCCAACCCACCTCGTTCACCGTGACGCAGAGGTGTTGAGTGTTAGGGGACTGTATATCCGACACGCTATTCTTGCAACTCATAGGAAAGTTATTGGCGCATCCGATAGCAGATCATTGGGTAAACGGGTTTTCAGAGTTCCGGTACCCGCTGTAAAAACCGCATTTGCAAACCGTTTTAGCAGTTTTCTGTATCCATATTTATATAATAAGTTTATTAAAAAGACAAAATTATCTTCTCTCAGCCCAATTTGCGCAGTAAAAAAACAAGTATTTGATGAGCTTATATCATGGGATTATGCAGAAACAGAACAGTTCCTTGGCATTCTTGTCTGATGATTGATTTATTTTAACTTTTAGTCTGAACTAACCTAAATTTATGTTATGTGCCGTAATTTTTAATTTCATTACAGTAAATTTTTCCATTTATTATATATCTATATAAAAATTAAAATTTTCTTTGTACTGTGCTCGAACTGGACTTGTAAATCGTAATTTATGGACCTCGCAGGACAGGCTATGCCTAGTGCGAGGTTCTCTGTTCCCCTCTGCTAAGTTTCTTTGTGTTTAATTAAGTTTTGTCCTAAGTACTTACATGTGTTGGTTTTCATTGTTTTTGTGTCTTTCATCAAGTGTTTTTTTTTTTCTTTTCTACACTTACTGTTAAGGACTTAATCTGTGATGAACTTAATGTCAATAAAAGTTTTTATTTATTTTATTTATTTTTATAGTTAAAACAAAATAGGTATTGTATAATATAATATTAATAATATATTTATTTATTTCTCTCACAAATGGACTCTTATTCTAGGTTACAATAAATATAAGCGGCTTACATCTAATGTCCGAAGGTGTGAGAAACTGGTGCCTGTGATGGGTTTTAAAAAACCTATGAACGTCTCTTTAACGTCTTGCTTTTTAAGGAAAGCGTTATAATGAACCTCCTCACAGCTTTTATTATACCTCTATTATATATTTAAATTCCTCTTTTGTTTAGCTAGCTGTACAATAACCTTCCGAGCGTTCATTCTAATAAGAGTATCAGCACGCTTATATTTCGAAGTTATGATGAAAAAACTGGAATCCACTTTACAATGCTTATCTACAAAGGCGCGGGAATGAGAGAATTAAGATAAGCCCGCCTTCGGACTCCGTGAGACGATACTGGCGTTATTGCATATTGTGAGGTGGCGTTGAAGTGGGGGGCCTCGGGAACATACCGAACTAGCGAGCCTATTACCTCTGAAGGTTCCGTATGTATTAGGCTACTTTACTGTCTTTGATTTTGTATATTATTTAACCCTAGAGTGGGCGCGCTATGAGCATTTTGCCGCCCGCGCTAAAAAAACGTTAATAATTCCAAAAACATTTGCCTGTTATTCTTGCGCTTTTCAGTAGCTGGCCCTACTTTTATTTTCAATACGTGCCAAAAAGCAGGACGTCATCAGTGCGCGGGGGTCGGCTTGAGGAGAAGTTTTCTACAATCAGGTGTCGGCGGGCGGCAAATTGCTCACCGCGCGCCTACTCGCGTAAGTAAAAATTATATCATGTATTTTTTGTAAAGTTGAAATAGAGAACATATTTTATGCTGCATTTATTGTGAATACTAAATAAAAACTATTATTTTCAGGATTTAATAGTATCTATTGATTATAACGAAAATTATGACAAAATAGACGATTTTATAAGGTACGAGTACGACGACGAGGAATAGAAGGAATGACTAAATTTGAATGTGCAAGTGCACAGCGTATACACGAGAGTGTGTCAGAAAGTGATTAATCTAGTTATTATAGTGAAAATAACACTGCTTCAGAACAATCTACAGATGATTCTGACAAGGACCTGATTCTGACTGAACTGTCTCTGAACGTCTGAACGTCCACTCCATGGAGACATCGTAGACCAAATGAATGAAGAGTATTCTATTGGGAGAAAGACGCGCAGATGCCAATGCAATCTATAATGATGAATATAGATGAGAGAAATAATTAATTATGTAGGATAAGTAAAAAAAAGCCAATTAAAATGTTCCGTTTCCTTAAACCTTTTGTAAATCAAAGTTCTTAAAGCAGAGTTTAATAAATATATTGATTTATCATAACTCATTTGTGTATTATTGAAATCATAAGAAAATAAAATTATTTAATTGTTGTATTCCTACTTAAAATTGTCAAAGAAAAGCGGCGGCAAAATGCTCACCACGCGCCCACTGACGTTACACAAAAAGGCGCGCCCACTCTAGGGTTAATATAAATAAATATGCGACGCTGGGCCGCACATTGCCATCTAGCCCAAAACTAAGCCGAAGCTTGCACCATGGGTACTAGCCAACTGATAAACTTACTTTACTGTGTTGATTTTATGGTTACCGGTTGACTTAATATCTTATGTCCCCTGAATGGAGCCAATCCCATAGGATTAGGGACATATCCCCTGCCACAGTAGGTACGTGGCCATCCCGACTGGTCTTCGGCGTCGCGCTTGGCGCAGTGGAAGCGTTCTAGGCCCATAACCTCTAAAAGTAACACGATGCTTTTTCGTAATAGACTGACTTTACTTTGCATAGACACAATGACAGTACATATAACATCCGTAGATGGCGCCACTAAAATACAGACCATAGACATTAAAAACTTATTTTGTTATCTATCTCTCTCCTTAGCTTCTGCTGTGACCGTCAGCCGCCAGGATTGAGGCTACCGCGTTTTCGCTTTACTTGGGGATTCCATTCTTGCCTTGATATGTGGTTAGGGTCCCTTCGGAGCACATGGCCGATCCAGTTTCACTTGCGGCACCGGTTAGAATAAATAGTTAGAATAACTAAAACTTTTAATTACGCTATTTTGTTGAGGAATTACTCTATAGTGATGTAACCGAGTGCATCTGTGTTTTTCAAAGACACCTTGTGCACTAATACCTATATACAATATACAATAGCTAAAATTTAGTCAAAAAATCACCAAAATATAATCGCCTAAATTGTACTTTAATGCAACTTTCTGCTTAATTTTATTCGAGCTGTTTGGTGTGCAATAAAAATATCTATCTAGGTAACAAAATGAATGCTTAACGTTTTTTTTCTGTTGTGCGGAACTCTAAAAAGCTAAGTTTTTTCTTGAGACAATTGTGCTTTTATTGTGATGGAAAAATTGTCGGCTAAACAAAATTTAAGTTAACATCAAGCGGTAGGGGAAGGGGTCCCAGTGTTCCGAGGACCGCTCCAATCATGGTTATACTAATAACTAGTTACATAATACAAAGCCTAGATAGAGATCAGATGGTTGGTTGGTGAGGATTGTCTGATATTTTTAGGCAAAACTCTAATCTATATGTAAATTTTTTGTACATTTTATGTTAATTAATACTCTCTCCTGACCACAATTCGGCCAAGCTGTCTCCAAGGACATTAACTAAGTACCTACGCAGGAGATATTAAAATGTATGGGTGCTCAAACACCTCGTGTGTATTCTGTATTTCTTCATACTTGAATACAAACACCCAAACACAAAGACATTGTTTTGAAATAAGGAATAAGAAATGTTTATTATTGTTGGACATCACAACATGATATACAGAACACACAAATTACACTTAAACACAAACAAAGATAAACATACAAACAGTTTGGTAGTAACCAAATCAATCACTTTACGGACTAGTAAGTCTGTTACCGCAGCGACTTGGGCCTATTTCGCTTCTCATCAGGCAACGGGAGCACACTACGCTGCTATAAAAAAAAAACATTTTTTTTGCGGAGTGGGGATCGAACCCATGACCCTTGGCTCAGAAGGCAGGATCTCTACCAAATGAGCCGCCGCTACACCAGGTCAATCTCTTCTATACACGTGGTCCCACACTCAGATTCCAAAGTACAGTGACCCGTAGATCAAGCGTAACATGTACTCATCGCATGGATCTTATACCGTTGAAATAGAGTCTCTTTTTAAGCGGCGCCTTAATGACAGAATTGGCCTATGGTGTCCGGACCGGCCCCATATTACCTCGCCGTTCATTTCCCGCGGGAACGCAAAAGGTTTCACATATCTATTTCCCTTACTAAATAAACTGTATTGGATGTTTACCTACGAAATTTGTTTTTTAACTTTTACTTTGAAGCTTGGGGACTTCTTCGACCGTGTACTGAGATTGTGGCCCGCCCCGATTTCAAATGAAATATATAGATTATTCTGTCTCGCTCATCATCTGACTGCAAACGTCCACAGCTAGATATAGGCAGCTACTTACCACGCTGGGTAGGCAGGTTGGCAAACGCAGGGATCAGCCCCTCGCTCCGATGACGGCCCGTCATCGGCCTGTGGTATTTAGCCTTCAATTGTGATGGTTAAACCGCCATCAGTCCGTTGCTAGAGCCTCGTTTGTTATTCAGCAGGATATACCAGCAGGTGAAGGTGGCTTGGAGCGAAAATATGATAGGTCTCTCCCCTACATCCCATTTAAGAAAACGAGAAATTGAGAATCATTATCATCAGCTGTTGGCAGTCCACTGTTGAACATAGTTGTTCGCCACTTAGGGCAAACGTCTGGAGGTATACCCATAATCGTCATGCTGGGCAGGCGGGTTGGCGATCGCAGGGCGTAGCTTCTCGCTCCAGTGATGCTGCTGCCCGCCACCAGTCCTTTGCAAGTGCCTCGATTGTTATTCGGCAAGATGCACCACGGGCAGGTGAGGTTGGCTTGGAACGAAATGATGCTGTACCGTTCCCTTACATCCCCAAATTGAGAATAGAAAACGAATATTACCAGATAAAATTCGAGATCCGATAGTACGCACCTAATTCCCACGCGAAAGTAAAAATGTAAATTGTCCCTCGCATTCAAAGTCGGTCGGCTAATGCTCACTTTACATATATAGCACGTGTCGATGAACAAATTTGCATACGTTACAGTCATAGCGACCTCCTGGCAATATCTGCCCGCCTGGTACTTCTAAACAAAGTGGGAACATTAAGTAACGCGTTTGGTCTTTTACCTCCCTCCCTTGCTCTTTGTTCCGTTGATAATAATCTGAATATATTCCATTCAGCAAATAAATCTAATAGGCACCACGACTATGTATGTTATGTATTTTGTATGCCCCGTATAAGAAGTTTGTTTCGTGGTTATATTGCGTTATATATATATATATATACGAGTATATATTGCGTTTAAATGTAATTGGTTTTATATCTAAATATTATGTTATAAATAATATAAATTGTTCTTACGAGTGTACATAACACACTTTTAAAATCGACTTTCCCAATCAACTTTGATTAGTCTCATTTTGAAAAGAAATTCTGGTGTGATTTCTCAAATGACTCCGATTTTATCGGTTCTGTTGGGCATAAAATAATATGCAAAATGAAACATAGTCGTTTCCCCTATATTGTCTGTCATACGCACCCCTCCCTCTTGGCAATTCCATTTTAACTAACTTTGTTAACGTTTGTATGTAATAATATCGATCGTACTACTTGCATACATTACGCTCATGCGACCTCCTTGCAATTACTGTACGCCTAGTATGTTCGTTGTTAGACAAAAAAAATACCTGTAGTTTTTATATAGATACTTAGTTGTAAATAATCACAATGGATCATAATTCAATCAAAATCAATTAAATTAAATGGTGGGCATTTCATTCATTAAAAACCATTACATACCTAAAAATTATACCTTCTCGTATAATTTTTAGGTATGTAATGTATTACTTCTCGTATACTCGTATACCTACGTGTACCTAAAGCCGCGGCCACACATTGGAGATATTTCCACCAAACGTAACGTTTTGCGCCCAATGCCACCAATGCACCAATGTGTGTATCGGTACTTTGACACAATGAAGACATTGAGCGCGTTAGTATTGGGCATTGAATAAGGTAAACGCTCCTATTACGGAGGTATTTCGCGACATTCGAAACTAGGAGACAAAAATAAGCATTTGTAAGTATTTCTAAATGTGCAAAACTACTTCATCGTCAAAAGTAGTTATTATATTTTGTATTTCTATTGATTTTGTGTTTCTTTTGATGTTAGTTTTTTATAAAAAAAATATTTAAATAGCCGAGTCGATTGTTCCTAATTCGGAGGTATAATTTCGGTCAGTGCCTATTACGGCGGTAAACGGTTCCTAATTCGGAGGGTCAGAAACAAATAATGTTACGTACATTAAATAATATAAAATATGTGTTAGTAAAGTAAATTTTATGTAAGGGATGTAAGGGAGCGACCTATCACCTTATCGTTCCAAGCCATCCTCACCTGCCCGTGGTGCATCCTGCCGAACAACAAACGAGGCTCTGGCAAACCGACTGGTGGCGGTTAAACCATCACGATAGAAGGCGTAGCTAAAAACCACAGGCCGATGACGGGCAGCAGCGTCACCAGAGCAAGAAGCTACGCCCTGCGATCGCCAACCCGCCTGCCCAGCGTGGCGATTATGGGTATGTCCTCCAGAAGTTTGCTTTAGATGGCGAACAACTGGAGGGGCCTATGTCCAGCAGTGGACTGCAATAGGCTGATGATGGTGATGAAAGTAAATTGTAAGGTTTTCATTCATTGATTTGATAACATTGATTCTCTTTTAATAAAATTTGCAAATATAGCAGGGATGTATGAATCACTTGAATTTTCCTTATTCTCCAGAACCTAGCACCCTCTAAATTCTAACAGTGACGTATTAAAAAAGATCTCGTTGAAACGAATTATTATTACTATATACAATAAACTACTCGTAGTATGTATAAATGTTACATTTTTGGAAAATAGGTTTTATACTCCGGTTCAAAGGTCAAAAGTAATAATATTTTTTCTAGATACCTAATACAACTTTGGTTTTGATGCAACACTTAACACAACTGTACTATTCTCCATACTAAGTATGATGGGCATTCTTCTCTTTAAATAACATTATTTACATTCATTGTTAAGTTTTTATCGCTTTTGGTTTTATTAAATAAGAATCCATAAAACATTATAGAAAACTTTTTTATTTATTTACTGAACCCTAAAACTTGTAATTTTATATTTTATGAATAGCGCCATAATAGGAACCCATATAACCTAATACGGAGTTACCTGAAAATAACTACCACCGTAATAGGAACACTACTAGTGTTATAATGTTCCTAATTCTGACCCATCAAAATTTCGATAAACAAAAGAGTGTAAATGCATAATCACACGATAACAGTTTTTGGGCTCAGTGTGTTAAATTTTAGTCAACAGTTATACAAAATAAACGATTTGTGATCAATTAAAATACAGCTTTTTATTTTACCGCTTCTAAGAAACCAACATTTTATGCTCAACTATTTTCATATTTAACTAGATTTCTAAGAAAGATAGCATACCGCAGAATATGGTCTTTAATTTAAGAGATTAATGATTATTTCAATAAAACTTGGAACTAATTCAATAAGTTAACAAATTAAAAGTTATAAACAATTAAACATGTCCAGTATATTTCCTAATTCGGAGGTATACCACCGTATTAGGATCAACCTATAAAATTTGTATCCTTTTACGGTGGTATTTTGTTTCTTATTTTTTTGGGTAAAAATGAGTTTAAAATATGAATTAAGCTATTTAAATAGCTGCTGTAATAGTAGGAAAATGCAATATAACACACAAACGAACTTGAACGGGTTATTAATACGAAAAACTTAGTTTATAAATATTGGTGTACTTTCATTTGATGTTGCGCGTTTGTATGAAAATCTCTCTCACATCGATGTCGTTACACTAATTGATTGATTTTGTTATGTTGTATATGTGCTATACTTGCAAAATTCGGTCAACTGATGAAGGAATAGATTTGGAATAAATAGTATACATTTTGGTGCACTTACACTGAATAAAATAGGAATAAAACTCGAAAATAGAAATACCACCGTAATAGGAACCGATTTTGACTACCTCCGTGATAGGGACACTTACCTTAGTGATTGGACGCACAGTTGAATCCAATGTGAAGCCGCGGCATAAGCCAGAATAATGGGCAAATGACAAATATTTGTTACTTATGTTTTCTAGTGTTTGTTCATAAATCTAAATATAAATAACTCAAAGAACTGACCTATTGATCTATCAATGCACAGCCCAAACCACTGGACGTCCCTGTATGCCAAATTTCAACTTGATAGGTGAAATTTGGCATAAAAGAAAATGTTATGACGTAGGTATCCAGCAAAGAATGATTTTGATTAATTCTACCCCTAAATACAAAATTCTTTATTTACACATAAATAGGGTGGTTAAAGGGACAAAATAGTGGATAAAACTCTATTCCACGCGGACGAAGTCGCGGGCACAGCTAGTATAGTATATGGTAATTACGCACGATCTTTCGCATTAAAAAAAGGTTTCATTATCATAATATTGTGTACTATTTAATTTAAAAAAAATGGAAAATTGTGATCCAAACTATATTTATATTTCAACTATATTGAGAAAGACACTATATTTCAACACGATACTTTATTCTAATCGTCTAGCATAAGGTAAAATCATAATTTAATATCGGATCGTTGGCATAAATTTCGTTCCACGTCAATTTATTTCCATCAACTGCCTCCATTGGTGCCGAAGCTTTGCAAGACATAGACAACGCAAGCTGGAACACATCGGCACCCGGGGGAAATCTAGAACTTCGTGAACAAAGGACGGCTTTGTAAAGCTAACCCTGTCGATGTAATGTTAACTGTACTCAATTTACTCTAATAAGTACAGAATAAGGGTCCAAAATATATTTTCTTGTGGACTTAGCCGCCTAATTGTATAACAAATGTCTAAATTTAGTTTTAAGTCAACGGTGTGCCAAGTATATAGATCTATCTTATTTAGTAATAAGTTGTTAATGGAATCAAGGAATATGAAAATATCGCGAAGAAGTCAGAGCTAGCGGTGTTGGTCACAGAGACTTGGATTCGATAATGGTTGTTGACTGGCTCGGTGGCTCAATTGGTAGTGACCCCTTTTGAACCAAGGGTCGTGGGTTCGATTCCCACCCGAGACAAACATTCGTGTGATGAACACTTGTGTTTGTCCCGAGTCTGGATGTTTGTATTTGTATTTAAGTATATATTTGTGGTATCTTCTTTGTTCTGATAAGTGCTTAAGCTACTTACTTTGGGATCGGAGCAATTTATGTGATGTTGTCTGATATTATATTATTATTATATATTGGAATCATGCATATCGCAATGGTTTCACCATCATCATCATCATCAGCCTATAGTCCACATAATAACACGCATTGGTTCTAAATATCCGTGTCGAAACACAAGGATATTTAGAACCTTAGAACCAATGGTTTAGAATAGGACCACCCCACCTCATCCCGTGGAATATCAGGAAACGGACAGCAGCGTGTTCCTGCATACAAACAATACCTCTTGCGGTTGTCAACCTGTCTGCCAAGCGTGGTGACTGAGCCAAATCCCTCCAAATGACATCGTAATTGGGTGAGGCCTATGTCCAGCAGTGGACGTTTACTTACAGGCTGATGCTGATAAAAGCTTTCTGGCATTACATCAATAATATAATTTCATTAGTAAAACTTATAGCAGTTAATAATATAACCTACCGTAATTGTGTTGATGATGATTTTTACTAAGACAAATGTTGCTTAAAAGATTTCGTAGGTCATACAATACTCGTATAACCCTTAATTACACGTTCAGGGTCACAGTCCGATAGCTAATCGAGCCGTGTCCAGATGCGGACGAGTACCGCCCGCCTCTGGGGAAATTTGCAGCTGGTCAGCGGACTCGTTAGGCGGAGTGCAGACGACACATCCGCCCTCACACCACTTGCGTTCGCATCCGCGTCTAATGCCGCGTTTACACGCTCGTGTTCAATACGACATTCAACGGGACAAACACAAGCACAAGCATGTGAACGGGCTGTTCGTCTGTTTGAATGTGCACGTGCGTGCGCAGTGTGTAGGGCAGGGCTGCTCGCCGAGCTGCTTGCCAGGCTGCTTGCCGGGCTGCGTTGCACGCGTGTAAACCTAGCATCAAGGCTTATTTTATCGCCGTGCTCCCACCCAGAAAAAAGGATAAAATTCAAATAGAGTCTGTCAGTCTGTATGTTCGTTATAAAAACAAAAACTACAAGACGGATTCTCACGAAACTTGCTACAATTATTCTTCATATTCCTGGGCAGGTTATAGTATACTTTTCATCACGCTACAATCAATACACTACATACATAATACAAATTTCGAAGAGAGTTAGACGCAGGTGATTCTGGGAGATCTGTCGTCTGCAGTAAGCCTTAGCTCGGATAATGGGCCGAGCCCAATAGACCGAGAGCAGTTTTCAATATACTTTTTTTTAGGTACGTGAGAAACATAAGGATAAGCCCGAATAGGGACATCATTAATTGTGATCGTTTCGTATCGGAGACGCGGTGGACGACGAATATCGTATACGTAATAATTATGTTAATTTATAATTTATGTACATAATTGATTCCATTCGCTGTATAAAATGTAAAAGAAAAATACTTTTTATACCATACCCAATAATACAGTAACAATTCAAATTCAATTAAAAAGTGTGTGTGTGTCTTTATTGCATCTCATATTTTATATATTTATTTACATTTATATTTTTATCAAACTTTCCACTTCATCATATGTGAGACTATTGAGCCAATTATCAGTTTTTATCTTACATTCACGCAAGGTGACTGGGTATATATGTAAAATATTATTTACTCTTCTATTACTATTATTTCTCACAATGAATTAAAATTCTATGACATTTCATAATTTTTTTCCGAACTTCCTTGCGACATCAGTCAGACATGCTTGATTATCGTAAATACTCAAAGACACCTGTGATAGTGCTGTGGTGCCTAAGGGCTGAAGAGATCACATCCCATCAGACATTAGGTGACCCGGTCATAAAAAAACTGCTTTTACAAAATGATCCATTGCCCACAAGGGGGCAATACCGTCCCCTTTGGGAACCTATGCCCAACCGAATATAGGCCGATACCATACATATATAACGTACATATTTCAATATTATTTTATTGCAAGTACGTGAGAAGCTTATGGATAAGCTGGTATTTAGTACAGCCTCGTATCGAATCGGTATTGGAATAAAAATGGCTGGTTTTTGGGTGGTTTCAGATAGTTTCTCTCACAGATATGAGTTAAGTATAACTTAGCTTAATCCCCGTTTGGTACGGTCAGCATCAAAAGTCGCAAACTCAAAGTCAAAAAAGGTAACAGATTTGTCTTTTTCCAAATGATTTTTAAACATAATGAACTAAACTTTACTTTCACATCGCAAAGTGTTCAGCGACTTTTGATACTGACGTACCTACCTATCTATCGGATGATACCTACAGTGAGTTTTGAACTAAAAAGGCACCAGTACTTATATCGGGGAATTTCCTAACGTCTTAAGGAAGGCATTTTAGCGCAAAGCGACAGTTTCAGGTCAAGATCGGATTCCCGTTATACATGAAAGACATTAAAAAGAAAAACCGTACATGGAAATATGAATTTATTACATTCACGTCAAATTTCTTATAGAGTAGGTATTATGTATAAAGCGAATTATATTTAAAAACGACGAAGATACCGCAAGAACTGTCACTTCACGTCAGCCACTCTCTTAATCATTCATGCAGCGTGATACCGCCTCTCGATCATTAATCCAATCATACCGTTCCCGGAATGACGCCATCCGCTAGCCTGAGGAAGTTATGCCGGTGTAAATTATTACGTGAATAAAAATATACCTACACGATTACTCGTGCGTGATACAGTATTGGCGGGAATGTTTGATTTATTTGTTGAGTGTACATTTTTGTTTAAGTGCTTACCTAAGTATTTGATACCTCAAAAACTGTCACATGGCATCAGCTGCCAGTACCTATTTATAATCCATAACACGAGCTACAGCTCCTAATCATTAATCCAGTCTCCGGGAGTGACGTCACTCTGAGACACGCGGAGACTGAGACAGAGTATTTGCGTGTAAATTATCGCGTGAATACGAGTACGTGACAATTTATCTCCCGCGAAAACGCGGCGCTTTGGGACGCCGTGAGACATGTTTTAACTAAGTACTGTCACTTAGAATAATATTGTAATCTGATACTGCAGTATCATTTCTCAAAAGGACTTGTGCAGGTCTCGTCTGGAATATAACAAGGTTAAAAGGTTCCTGAAAACAATTTATAAATACGAGCTTTCATATTGCAACTAATAACAGGAAACGTAGCGGTGTTTACTTACCTGGGTGCAAATAAAACCTACTGCCACCAACCCGCCTGTCAAGGGTGGCAAGACAAATCCCCCCAAATGACAATTATCATTGGGGGAGGACTATGACAGTAGTGGACGTATGCAAGCTGATGATGATGATGATAATTCTTTCATTGTTAGGTTATATCCCATTTAAGAATTTTTCAGATTTTTTCTTGAAACAGCGTCGGCATAATAACTTAATAATAATATTTACTAGCTTAATAAAACAATTTGTGTTACTATAGATACTGTTACTATTGTAACAAGCCTGTATCGCAGTATCTCATTTATATAAATCAGTACAATATGTGCTATACTGTCTCAGCTGCTGTCTTAATTATCCTCGCCGCTTGAACTATCTTGTCCCAATCATTAATCCAATCAACGCGGTGTCAGCCACCGAGATACACCTGTGTACGTTCCGCCTACTCGTGTTATAAATAGCACATCTCTCTAATCTCATCTAATGATTTAATTGGGAACTGTACTATGTAGTTTTCATTTCATAACCGAACCCATCTTTATCAAGATGAATTTACATATGGATTATAATAATGTTTATCTATGTGTGTAAAATTATTAAAACAGTACTCGTATAATGCATTTTTTGATAGTTTCGTTCCCCCAATTTGACAGGGCCGTTTAAGCCGGCTATCAAAACAGTACCTTAGTACTTCAAAGAACAATATAACTACACAGTATAAAATGTCAAAGGATTAGACAACAACAACAACAACTGTAAGTGCTATTGTACGTACGAACAATTTGGCACTAATAAACTAACCTACTGTTTATTTATAACCTGATACGGGCGCAGATTCGCATAACGTATCAGTTTTACTTGGCAGTCTTGTGAATAATCTTACAAGCCTCCTGAAATCCTTTACCTTGCTAATAATATTTATAATAGTGATCAATCATAAAGTTCCGGAGTGATGTCGGCCGTCACGACTAAGACAGAGCATTTGCGTGTAAATTATCGCGTGAACGTGAGACGATTTAGCCTATATAAAGGCTCATAGTAGGTAAACTGTTTAATAGAACACGTTCTTAATTATGATAATGTTCTAATCGATACCTACAGTTATTTTGACTGCGTAATTTATTTGATGGCCAAAAGTGCCGCCTGAAGACTATGTTGGAGTAATATAATTTTACCTATTTCTGTCCAGAAATTGCTTTTTTTATGGTAAAGGCGGCTGGCGAGCAAGTGTGATTACTGATGGTAAGCAGTCGACACCGCCCATGGACACCCGCAGCTCTAACCGAGCTTAGGGTCGCTGCCAGCCTTTTAAATATGAATACCCTCGTTTCTTGAATGTTCCCAAGTCGTAACTGTTTGGAAAGACTGTCGCAGGGAGTTGGTTCCACAAAACCGAGGCGCGAGGCAAGAAGTTCCTCATAAAACGTACAGTCGAGGATCGCCAGCCATCGAGATGATGAGGATGGAATTTCAGTCGGTTACGTGTGGTGCGGTGAAGAAACTCGGCTGCAAGCTGTAAACCATTTGTCACTCGGCTGCAAACTGTAACAATTCTTCCGAACACTTGATGACCAACGAACAGAGAGTCTCCTATCCCTAATCGTCTTCTACGACACCCACGGGATGAGATGTGGTGGTTCTATTCTAGGTTCGAACACCACACGAACTCCATCCGTAATTCATATCTAACTTATTTAACTATGAATTTTAATCTATGTTTAGCTACGCCTTAACATAGATAAAAGATTAGGCAGAGTCTCATTCCCGACACGTTTTTTATGAATGGCTGACATCGCTCAATTCACGCGAGACACGGCGCATTTGCGTGTAAATTATCACGTGAATACGTGACGATTTATCTCTCGCACCGGGAAGGTCGCGAGCAGTGGCGGGACGCGTATTTACTATTACTTGTATCGTTAAATTAATATTGAAATATCATCATCAGGGATGTAAGGGAGCGACCCATCATCTTTTCGCTCCAAGCCAACCTCACCTGCCCGTGGTGTATCCTGCCGAATGACAAACGAGGCGCTGACAACCGACTGGTGGCGGTATAACCATCACAATTAAAAGCGCAGCTATATACTGGCGATCGCGGGGCCGTAGCTTTTCGCTCCGGTGACGCTGCTGCCCGTCATCGGTCTGTGGTATCTACGCCTCAATAAGCTATTATGGCTAAAAATTGTAATTAGTCCGTCTTTTAGCTTGTTCAAAAATAAAAGACACATATTTTTTTATTTGTAAATTAGACTAAAAATTACAAAGTTATAGCCCGTTGAAATTACGCGTAACGTCACTCGGTGAGGCATTTTTACGGGAGCGAGTGACGTCAAAGACTCCCACTCCTAACTTTTGATGCCTTGTATATTTGCTATAGTTTATTTGAATGTAAAAAGGAAAAATATGTACGTGTCTTTTATTTTTGAATAAGCCAAAAGACGGACTAATTACAATTTTTAGCCATAATAGCCTATTGTGATGGTTATGAAAGAAAAGATGATAGTCATCTTATTAATATTTAAGGTTAATATTCAAGACGAGAGTGAACCTGTTCTTGCTGAGTGAGCGCGCTCCGCTCTATAAGCTGCGATTTGGTATCAACCGATCACACACATTGCTTCAATCCCGGATATTATGATCAACAAGGTATCACAAATGTATACTTAACATCCAGACACGGACCAAAGACAAATTTTCATCATACGTGTAAAATAAAATACAGTTAACAAAGTTACGAAACGGTATCTTTCTTAACGGTAGTGCACGGTATTGTAAACGCACTATATAGTACTAACCAGAGCCCGCCAGTAAAGCTGTAGGTTTAGCAAAGCCGCCTCCTGATTGATGGACCGAGTAAGCGTTCTATTAATCTCCGTACATTTTTCTCGCGAGACGTTCCGGTACCTACTACTCGTATATGCGCGGACGCTGTGTTAAGCATTTATGAAGGCGAGAGAACTAGACTACCAAACGTATCTACCGTTTAATTGGCAATTTCTCTTCTGTTGGGACTCTTTGCCGGTACGTGGAATAATACCTACGCTTACAGTAAAATATTCCTAAAACATCTAGAAAGATGAGACAGGTTATAGAATCTGTCAAGTTAGAATTTAGAACCATATAATAATTTTACAAATCTGCACCTAATATTACAAGTGACACAATTTTAAATAGGCACCTGGTTCCGCCATTTTGACGTTCACAAAAGCTTAGATAAAAGGAGGAAAAATGCTTAACCCTAGGACGTTAAAGACAATAGGCCTGTTTCCGTAAAAAATGTTATTAGTCCGTCTTTTAGATTGTTCAAAAATAAACACGTATTTTTTATTTGCAAATTAGACCAAAAATGACAAAGATATAGCCCGTTAAAATTTCGCGTGACGTCACATAGTGGAAGTATTTTCGCCACTAAGTAACGTCAAAGACCCCCACTCCTAAATTTTGATACCTTGTATCTTTGTTATTTTTTGTTTAAATGAAAAAAGGAAAAATACGTGTCTAAAATACGGACAAAATATAATGTAATTATTTTGACCCTGGAAACACCCCCATTATAACCAAGGAGGTTGTCACTATCACCGACCTATAGATTCTGAACGCTAACCCTACTATAAAAACAAACGCGGACAAATTCGTTAACCCCACTCGCCCGTAAACTCGTCAAAATTAGATGATGCAAACGATCGCCGAAACTCTTCTGCGCCGTTGGGTCCGCAGATTAATGGGTTAACTAGCCTACCTGGAGCTAACTATTTCACATGACCTGGTTTATTAATCACCTACTGGAAGGCCAACGTCAAACTATCTATTAGCTGAAATTCGTAAAATACCTATTTTTAATAAATTTTTTTATATTATGAGCGTTCATGATGAGGGTAACCACACTCCACTGGATGGTAAGCGGTTGTGAGGTCGACAGGCACACCAGGAAAAACCCACAGCGCCTGTCGCCCTGACCCTGAAGGCCCACTGTGATGCCGTTTCACACCCCGCCTAAAGACCCAGGATTGTAAGAGGAGGAAAACGCATGAGCTGAAAGAGCTAACATTGATTAAAACAGTGACCTGCTAAGTCTTCTCGATAAATATGGATTGTGATAGGTGGTTTGACTTCTACCCTAAGAACAAAAAGCCTGCCGTTTTCTTTGTAGTTATAGTTCTTTACACAATCCAAACTATGTTGGGAACAAATATGGCTAGCATGCAGCCTCAACCGGGCCCCGGCAGAAGGGGTAGGCCCAAGAAGTGCTGGCTTGACGTCATCACCGAAAGATATGCGTGCCAATGGACTCGCTACCAGGGATCGTCCAAAGTGTAGGAGAGCAGAAAACGGACCCGTGCTCCGAGGCACGGTCTTTGGAAGCAACCGGGACTAACGCTCTGATGATGATGGATAAGGATGTAAGAGAGCGGCCTATCATCATTTCGCTCCAAGCCAACCTCTCCTGCCCGTGGTGCATTCTGCCGAATAACAAACGAGGCGCTGGCAACCGTCTGGTGGCGGTATAGCCATCACAATTGAAGGCGTAGCTAAATACCACAGACCGATGAAGAGCAGCAGCGTCACCGGAGCGAGAAGCTAGGCCCTGCGGTCGCCAACCCGCCTGCCCAGCGTGGCGATTATGGGTATATTCTCCAGATGTATGCCCTGGGTGGCGAGCAGCTGAAGAGGCCTGTGTCCAGCAGTGGACTGCAATAGGCTGATGATGATGATGGTTCGCTACCTCTCTTAAAAGTGTCTGTGCAATCGCGGCCCAAGCCGTGCTGCCAGGCGGCGCTAATCTGCTCGCCCGGCTGGGCGCCATTTTCCCGTCTAGCGCGCTAATTGAGCGCTTTGAGCACGCCTCTTGTGGCCATCTTAGCGTTCACTCGGTTTAACCACACTAACACCGTGGAGGGTAGATGTTTATTTGACGAAATAGCTAAGCGACTTGTCTTGGTGGAAATGTGTCTTAAGAGACAAGAAACGTATCACCAAGAGTCAAAAGGATTATTTTCACGGTCAAAATACTGCAAACTGCAAACAGTTGAAAATGGAGAAACAAAAGACATTACTGCCACACTGCTTTATCGATTTATGTTATACTTGCTGCTGCCCGCGTGAATATTCGTATAAAACATAGCCTATGTGTTAATTCAATGTACGAGTAATTTTTGCGTGAAAGAGTGACAAACATCCATCCATCCAAACAAACTTTCACATTTATAATATTAGTAGAATATTAGTAGGATGTAGGATTTAGATGGTAAAACGCATCTAAGTACACAAGTATCATGTAGTGAGGCCTAACTTAATTTAACCGAATCACTACATAATTCGATCTTGAAGAAAATGTTACATACGCCCTTTTTCGTATGTAGGCAGAATACTTACATTATATTTAGTTCGTATATTAGATTGTAAAAAACATATTGGACACGTATTTTTTTTCTTTTCTGATTAGGTAAACAAAAAATAACAAAGATACAAGGCATCAAAATTTAGGAGTGGGAGACTTTGACGTCACTCTTTGCGAAAAATTGCCATTAGGAGTGATGTCGTCACACGCAACTTTAACGTGCCAATTATTTTTAAGTAATCTAAAGACGGACTACTTTTTAACGGCAACATGCCTTTTGAAAATAATTTTTAGCTTGTCACATTACAAAATACAAGTTTATGCACAACAATTAGAAAAATATCTTGTACCTATTTTAATTATATTATACCTTTCTTCCTTACCTTACCTACTCACCTTAATTTATTTATTCATATCAAAATAACAAATCGTAAAATCTGTATATCCCCTGGCCTACACAATTTACCAACCTTAATAACATAAGCTCTTTATGATTAAGATGATTAATTAAAAGGCTGCTTTAGGAACAGATTAGCCCTTAATCTTCTCCTTAAACAGTCTCTTAAAGTGGCTCCCACGCAATGTAAGGCTGCGTTCTCATTTACGGTTTTCTGTAAAAGTGTAGGTATATCTTACTAAGTACGTGTGAGTTCCACACACTATGCCGACCCCCCAGCAGCAAAAAGGTGCTTAGTGCATTCCCCTCTAGAAAAAAAGGGTACAATTCGCTTGATATAATATATTCTTCAATACATTTTAATCCATACTATCTATAGTATTTATATTACTTACGTTTCAACAGCATTTTTCGCAAAAACAAAATGACTTCAATTGGTGACAAGGGCACCAACTTTCGAACAAGAAATATTTTTCCAAATCGATTCTCAATTCTCAGAGATAATGTGAAACGTAGGTACAACAAAGAAACAGTCTCATTGAGAACCTCTCTCCTTATTTTGAAGTCTGTTGAAAAAATAATGAATTTAACTAATTCGTATTCTATTAAGTTAAAAAAAATCATCAATTTAAAAGCTTAAGAAACTATACTTTCTTCGTTTTTACCTAGAAAACGGGTTTAAAAAAGTGATGCTACTTGCGAATATTGGTTAGGTATTGTTATTTAAACAGAGTTTCTATTCATCAAAATATAGGTAAGTAATCATTAAATATTATCGTTAGTGAATGTATCCATCAAATAAATAGCTCTACACCCTTTTATTTAGCCTTAGAACCATCATTTTGCGTAAATTCTCAGAAATCACTTAGCACACAAGAATACAATAATTGATAATAATTTCGCCTCATGCATCACCTAATACATTACCGCTGCCGAACCAATCTGATTATCTGACAATCGTCCGCGCGACGCAATCAGCAGCGAAATGACGTAACACCACCATAATCTCCTGGTAAGCTGCGTCGCGGTAATTCGGCTCCCCAAATGTAATAGACTTAATACAATTTAGCCTAATGCC
The DNA here is from genome assembly GCA_031163375.1 of Conogethes punctiferalis. Taxonomy (NCBI): domain Eukaryota; kingdom Metazoa; phylum Arthropoda; class Insecta; order Lepidoptera; family Crambidae; genus Conogethes; species Conogethes punctiferalis. The sequence continues at coordinate 2,162,242 of CM062097.1, read as the reverse complement.
TTATTATTTGCGTTATATCTCCGGAATGAACAGATTAGTGCACCTCTCTAGCTCGTCTGATAGCCTGGTAGCCGTGAAATGGTAGCGAAGTGTTATGAGGTGGATTGTTTGTTAACCTAACTCATAGATGCCTTATTATTTGCGTTATATCTCCGGAATGAACAGATTAGTGCACCTCCTTTGCCCGTCTGATAGCCTGGTAGCTGTGAAATGGTAGCGAAGTGTTATGAGGTGGATTGTTTGTTAACCTAACTCATAGATGCCTTATTATTTGCGTTATATCTCCGGAATGAACAGATTAGTGCACCTCCTTTGCCCGTCTGATAGCCTGGTAGCTGTGAAATGGTAGCGAAGTGTTATGAGGTGGATTGTTTGTTAACCTAACTCATAGATGCCTTATTATTTGCGTTATATCTCCGGAATGAACAGATTAGTGCACCTCCTTTGCCCGTCTGATAGCCTGGTAGCTGTGAAATGGTAGCGAAGTGTTACAATTAGTAGATAAGTCATGTAAGGGAGCAACCCTATCATCTTTCCATCCAAGCCAACCACACCTGCCCGTGGTGCATCCTGCTGAATAACAAACGAGGCTCTGGCAACCGACTGGGGGCGTTATAACCATCACGATTGATAGCGTAGCTAAATACCACAGGCCGACGACGGGCAGCAGCGTCACCGGAGTGAAGAGCTAACGCCCAGCGAACGCCAACCCGCCGCGTGTGGTTTCCAAATTTTTAATAAAACCACCCCATCATATTCCGTTGAGGTCATAAAAGACGACTAAGGGAGTATTAGGAAACGGGCAGCAGCATTTACTTGAGCACAAACAAAAACTACTGCCATCACCAACCCGCTTGCCAAGCGTGATGACTATGGCAATTCCCCCAAATGACAACTGGCAATGGGGGAGGCCTATGTCCCTTAGTCGGCTCACAAGACTCCCACGAGAAGTTATCATCATCATCATCAGCCTTTATCAGTCCACTGCTGGACATAGGTCTCAACATCGCCACTTTGATCGATCCTGGGCTTCTCGCGTCCAGCACTTGCCAGCCGCCCTGCGCAAATCGTCACTCCATCAGTCCTGAACGAAAAGTTATAGGAATTCACTATTCTTTATTCATCACCGGTCAGATAATCTTGTGCAGATCGTATAGAAGTCTTGTGCAGTCTGCAGTCTCACTGTGCAACCCTCACACATAAATGCAACCGAATTCAGTACCTCTTGAATATTTTGCGGTATGCACTCAACATAGCTTGCTAGCCTTGTTAGCCAGGCTTACACGGAAATGAGCTTAAATCTAGGCCGGTTTCAATTTGCAATACCAAAGCACTGCACTGTTTTGATGACCTCGATAGGTTACGCAATGACTGCTAGTGGAATTTCGGCTGTGTTGGGATCGATACCGTAATAGGGAATAGGTTCTCAAATGGCGGTACTGCCCCCTGGTGGTTGCTGAAGCTATTGGGGGCTGTGGAAGGTTAGTAGCGGTGATTACTAGAATCACTCAAATGCAATATAGCTTACCATCAGGTAAATTGCAGTCAAACGCAAACCCATTTCCAAATTCTTTCGTTAAACTTAACATCGGTACATAGCTCTCATTTCCTTATTGCAATAGTCATCATCATCATCAGCCACTTGCAGTTCACTGCTGGTCATAGCCCTCTGCAGTTGTTCGCCATTTAGGGAAAACATCTGGAGGATATACCCATAATCGTCACGCTGGGCAGGCGGGTTGGCGATCGCAATGCGTAGCTTCTCGCACCGGTGACACTGCTGCCCGTCATCGGTCTGTGGTATTTAGCTACGCCTTCAATTGTGATGGTTATGTTATACCGCCACCAGTCGGTTTCCAGCGCCTTGTTTGTTATTCGGCAGGATGCACCACGGTGTGAGCGAAAAGATGATGTGTCGCTCCCTAACATCCCTATACGCATTGCAATAGTAACGAAACTATTTCCCAAACAACGTAGTTCCTGGCTACAAAGCCTTGCAGACATCGCAGTCTTATCGCCAGCACCAAGTATGCAATGTGTACCGCACTACGAGACTCGGTCGCTCATGAATATGGATGAGATAGTCTGGTTAGTGGCGAGCGCAAATGAGCTTACCCGGGGACTGTAGACCGGTTTCAATTCCCCAAATAACAAATAGGGATTAAGGGTATAATTAATAGTAACAATGTAGAAAGAAAAAGCTTTATTTGGTACACATTTAGACGAAAGAAACACAATAAAAAATACCTTTAGTGTGTAATACAATCATGAAGAAATGATCTTCTAACTACATTGTCTAATGTGACTAAAATTAACACTTGGCTTTAATGGCATAGCTAATTTTTATGGTAGACGTCCGTAGAACTCACTCACATGCCAAAATCAAATAATTTCTAGGGCCAAAAATGGAAATGAAAATAATACTGGTAGCTCAAATGCCACACAGCGCCATCTAGCCCCAAACTAAGCCGAAGCTTTTACTATGGGTACCTGAATGTAGTAGGTACTAGACAACATAAATCTATCATTGATTTTTAAGTAAATGCATGTTATATTGCAGGCACTAACGTCAGGCGGGTTGGGAAAAACGTTTCAGGGTACTGAGCTGAGAATGTTCTTTTGATTGAACTCGAGTCTTCAAAAAGAGCCTGAAGCACTTATTGCTAAGTTAACGCTTCCCATCTCGCTGGAAAATCGTATTCATTTCTTCTTCTTCGGGAAAATCGCATTGAAACCTGATTATCAGAAAGCGGGAGCTATCTGCCGAGCGTCGGATAACACGCGGACAGCCGTGCCTTAGATAAATTGTCTCCGTAACATATACAGTACAGGGTTTGAATGTTGAGGCCATAGAATTAGCTGTTTGAATTTTTGATCTTGTAGAGGATTAGGCGTGTTATCGTATTGCGTCGTGTGAGAACTAACGAAATATATTCGGGTTAGTATCGTTTATGTGTTTAGCTAATTTATTATATATTCTAGGAGCCATACTAAAGAAGCTATTACTCTTTAAAGCGGTTCTACTACAGGGTGCTCTCAACATATGACCATGACGTCGGCTTCTTTTCAGAAGACATAGTAGGGAAATCATTTTTATTTTTCATAACAAAACTTACAGTCTCATAAATGTATATAGCGAGGGTACAGTTAGTATTTTTAGCTCTTTAAAGTGTGGTTTACAGCTATCTGTTGTTCGTAGGTTTTTAATGGCTCTGATACACTTTTTTTGAGCTTTAAATACTTGCAGCTTATTTGTGCTGTTGCCCCAAAATATTATTCCATAGCGTATAATGGATGCTACATATCTATTATAGGCTGTGACAGCAGTTTCAGTATTCACTAGTCGCACTAAACTCATGTGAGATGATTCGTTCATCAAACCAGCAATTACTTTTCTAATTGTTCCTTTTAGATCAAAACCCGCGAGATGTAAGAGAGGTAGGGCATAGAGAATCTTCACTCGAATTGAGCCGCGCGTCCGGGGAAGGACCTCCACCTAATAGAATATCACAGCCAAATTATCTCCGTTTGTTTATTGTTTTGGTTTTGATGCGAATTGCAAATGCAATTAGTTTGGTCTATCTCATGAAATATTTATGTCACTTCTAAGTAGGTATTTGTGACAATACCGTTGAGGGTGATTAGCAGAGTATGTTTTACGCACAATAGAAAATGCCAGATCTTCGTGGTTTCACAAACATATTCAGAGTGACACAGAAAAATAACAAAAGCTAACATCAAAAAGAACTGTCTATTTTTCACATACTAAAGTAGCCAGTATTAATTGCACATGCATCCTCCAACAAATACACTCCGAGAAGCATCTCCCATAACACCCAGTCCCGAAATAATTCACTAATTTCATTACTGAAATTGACCCGACCGGGTATAAATTTAATACCTAACTAACTGTTAATTTGAATATAAATCAACTGCCCCATCATTTTTATTGCAAACATTAACACTTAAGTTTTTACGCAACGTCTTTCCCACAGTACCATTTTACGATCGAGCCTAAGTACTTGACGCCAATCGCACCATTTAACGTTAACTACTGCAGTTTGCGAGTGCCACTTTTAAACGCACATTTATTGATGTAGTTCACAAGCGAATGGTTTGATGTGACTAATAAAAAGGTGAAATATTACTTTCCTTAAAGCGTTTGATGGAGGGGTTGAGATTTTAATAGGTATTCCCTGCCCCACCACCATCTTGAGGCAGGGGAGTCCCACATACCCTGCCTCTTCCCCAAAAAACGGATACCTACATGCGAAAAAAATCTGATGAGCATTTTATGGAGGAACAGTCATCATACAGTCATGAAGTCTCCTACTATAATAAACAGAACTCATATAACATAGAATCGAATATAACTAGTAGAGCATAGCGAATCTTCGCTCGAATTGAGCCGCCCGTCCGAGGAAGAACCTCCACCCTATAGAATACCGCAGCCAAATGACCTCTGGGTCGAGTTTCTGCCGGTGAGTAGGGTTTCCGAAGCTCGTGGGGAGTTAGCGTTGGGCCGGCATCGCGGTGGCAACTGACAGGTAACTGACCAGTTACTTGCCCGTTGACACAGCCGATTTGGGCTTCTCTTTCGCTTTGCATCAGGCGTAGGGAAGCCATATAAAAAAGGTACTATTAAAAAAAATCGCGGTAGTCTCTTTTCGTAGCCCGAATACATTCTGAAAGAAACTCGCCCTCATACATATTCATAGTCCGGAGCTTTCTCAAGAAGACGAGTAAATGTCAATATCAATATGAAAGGGAGGAAAAAGTATCTAAAAATTAAATATTTCTCTCGCGCCTCTACGAGAGAATTTGTACTTTTTTTACTGATGATTTAATAATGCTCTTTGACTAAAGGAGAATGCCCAAATATGGTTTCGTTTTGTACATGAACGAAATTAACCTGAAAAAAATTGTATTTCATTTTCACAAGACCTTCTACAAAAACAAGTCAAAACTTCGCCGGGGAAAAAAGTGCTAATTTAAAAGTAATTTTTGTAACAAAGTACTTCCTCCACCAAAGAACTGTACTTTTTGGGGTTGCAGGGTTGCCAATATTTAAAATATTAATTCACAATAATCGATTCCTGATACACAACTCGGAAGGATGAAGGAGGGTTAAAAAGAAAATATTAAGGATATTTACAAAACAAAATCTTTTTCTCATAGAAAAGAATATCTTCGAGAATATTCAGTTACTTTACCTTCCAATTAATGACAATAAACCTTAAGTGAATGAATATCGATTGATCCAATGAATATCGATTCGCATTTATATTGCGACGGGCAACACCAAGAGTGATGAAAAAAAAATAATGAAAGTGACATGACATTGACATTAGAGAAATGTTATTGTTTTGTTTTAGCACTGACGATTTATTCGTTTTGATTTATCTTTACGTTGAGTTGAGCGCCTTTTTTCTCCGTAACTGTAGAAATTGAAATTAGATAATCGCCGTTTTAGCAACTGTTCGTTATGATTGACGCAGGACGCCCAGCTGCCGTTCGGAAAGGTATTTAACGTTGTGAAAAATAACCTAAAATAATGAGCTTCATGAACCTGTTGCTCGCAACTCCGGCGAATTAGATACTTATTGTTTTTTATAATGTATTCTATGTTTAATACTCTATCCAATGAGATAGATTTCATGGAGGTACAACGTGATAAAATCTGAAACCAAAGCCCATACTACAATGGTCATTCTCCTTTCGGTCTCTGGATATCTACTATCATAAGAAATAAGTGTTTACTTACTATTTTTGGACATCTCAATATGATAAACAGAAACCACACATTCACACTTAAACACAAATATATACATACAAACATAATACATGATTACTATTTATTTATGTGTCTAACGTACAGACTCATCTAACTATTTTTATCAGTCAAATATACTCAAAAATCTAGAAGGATACTGGATTTTATGGGTTAGACCACAAATAACGAATTTGCATTTTGCAGTTACAAATTGCCACGCTGAATCGTAAGTGCTGGATACGAAAAGCATAGGGTCGATCAAAGTGGCGAACATTGGGAGAGACCAATGTCCAGCAGAGGTCTGATAAAGACTGATCTAGACCTAAACTTAGCCGAAGCTTGTACCCTTGTTTTCGGGTAATAGAAAACTGATAACTTACTTTAATATTTTTTTTTGTAAATAAATACATATTATACATAGCATAAACCCAGGCCAATACAAGCAGTCAGTTCATGAACACAAATGCTTGTACTGTGCGGGAATCGAACGCTCTACTTCACTACCTCTGAAGCAAGTGCGTCCTATATTCAGTTTCATAGTTTTATGCGGCGGCATTCGTCGCAACTATATAGAGATTCGATGCATAACCTAGGTGCTGAATCACCGGGAACTTCCTGAATCTAGGCTGCTAGTTATTTATAGGGGGATGTAAACGGTTCTTCTTCTGGACCTCGTAATCTATGGGTAGTGGATAAATTATTGTTTTAGTTTCTTGTCGGTTGCCGCAGAAACTTAGGCTTCTATTTTGTGCTTTCTATTTTTATTTTTTAGGGTTCCGTAGCCAAAATGGCAAAAACGGAACCCTTATAGTTTCGTCATGTCCGTCTGTCCGTCTGTCCGTCTGTCCGTCTGTCCGTCTGTCACAGCCGATTTACTCGGAAACTATAAGTACTACAGTGATGAAATTTGATGGGAATATGTGTTGTATGAACCGCTACAAAATTATGACACTAAATAGTAAAAAAAAGAATTGGGGGTGGGGCCCCCCATACATGTAACTGAGGGATGAAAATTTTTTTTTCGATGTACATACCCGTGTGGGGTATCAATGGAAAGGTCTTTTAAAATGATATAAAGTTTTCTAAAAAACATTTTTCTTAAAGTGAACGGTTTTTGAGATATCAGCTCTCAAAGTCGTAAAAAGTATGTCCCCCCCCCTCTATTTTTATAACTACGGGGTATAAAATTCTAAAAAAAATAGAGGTGATGCATGCTAATTAACTCTTTCAACGATTTTTGGTTTGATCAAAGTATCTCTTATAGTTTTTGAGATAGGTTGATTTAACTGTAATTTTGGTTAAGTTTATTATATTTGCTGCTACGGAACCCTTTGTGCGCGAGCCCGACTCGCACTTGGCCGGTTTTTTTTCATGATAGGAAGCCATTTCGCTAATATCAAACGGAAGATTTTACACGCCCAGACAGACCATTATTTCACAGAACAGTATTTGCGTTCACTCTCATTTTGTAATTTCAAACAAACCTTTTCACGTTCCATTTCAAATGGGCCTCTTGCAAAACGAGCAACTCATAAAAGTAAAAAAACTGGCCAAGTGCGAGTCGGACCCGCGTGCCGAGGGTTCCGTATAAACCTGTAGTTATGTAATGAAAAGTTCAGCCGTCGCGATTATCGAGTCAGTTATTTTTTGCAAAATGAAAGGAAACGAGTACCTAGTATCTAAACTTAAAAATAAATAACCCTTTTTTATATGACGTACTTAACTAAAAATGTACTTATTGTTCTTGCAATGTTTCCTTTATCTATACGTTTCCTTATGGGTTCGTTGCCTCATACGAAGCTCATTTGAAGCTTCTAAGTTCACGGAAAACCTAACCTGTTTTGATGTATCTTGATTGCGTTGGTTTACATGTTTGACTTTTTTCACATCTCCAATGGACAGTAGACCTGAGTATTAATATGAAATGAGCTTCATACTTACCTCCTCGCGTTCTTGAGATATAGGTAGGGTCTGGGCTAAAGATCCGCAAGGGATCGTAGTTAATTTTTTATGGCGCTATACCACGCAGTCCGTCTACCGAACGATTGTTAAATAACCCAAGACATGCCACGCTGGGCCACACAGCACCACCTAGCCCCAAACTAAGCCGAAGCTTGTACTATGGGTACTAGACAACTGATAATCTTACTTAGATACTTTTATTTGTAAATAAATACATATTAGGTATACATAGAAAACACCCAGACCAATACAAACAGACATGTTCATGAACACAAATGTTTGTACTGTGCGGGAATCGAACGGGAAACGAATCGTTTTTTGTTCGTTCGATTGTTAAACTAGTACCTCATGTACGGAACCCTGAATTTCATTCTCCGCCATTAAGGTTCTCTCCGCTTGCCCCGTGGCTGTCCGCGCCGCACTGAACAATAATTTATTTCGCATTACCCCGGTACTATACATTGTGCGAGCGATTTGTATCGGATATCGCTCGTCATCCGCCCGATAATAATCAATCAATGTGCTCCCGCGTTTGTGTAAGTCGATTGTGCTGCGAATATTGTGAGCACAATCGGCCGCGTTACGCTTTTATTAAAGGTCTCTGCCCACTACACCGTATCATACCATGACCGTGCTATGAACGTGTCAAGCACGGAAGGTAATACGATACGGCTTGCTTTGCCCACTGAAACGAGTCGACGGCGTTTAATGCCCGTATGATGCCCGTATGATGCCCGTATGATGCCGGTATGGTGTCCGTATGCAACCCGTATGATGCCCGTATGATGCCGGTATGGTGTCCGTATGCAACCCGTATGTATGGAACTAACATGGTATAACCCAGGTAAATTGAAATGATATAAGCTCTTATGTGTGCATCTAAATATTTGTGTACAACTAAATTTGCTAAACTCAGAGAAGGCATTTGAGACGCGTTTATAACGGTCCTTATACGCGGTTATAACCCGTATTATCACCGTTTTGCTGCCGGCACGCATCGGTTTGGCACCGTCGCGTGCCGTGCGCGGAGCGTACCGCCACCGGCAAAATATTCTCGCCGACAATTCTGAACTGTCCGTGCATGGCACGCGACGGTGCTGGTCGGTGACGGAACGGTCTAATGGGCATCGTCTCATAGTTTTCAATACAAAGAATACTTTTTTGTCTGACACGTTCATAGCACGGCCATGGTATGGTACGGTGTAGTGGGCAGACTCCTTTATTCAGGACAGATGTACTTAACTACGAGTATAGGTATGCGACGTCTTAAAAATGGTTTGTCAAATAAATGTCTATGATTAATTTATCGTGTTATCTATGCACAAATTTTAGATAAGTATGATTTTTGAGTATTGAATGTACCATTTTTAGGGTTCCGTAGCCAAAATGGCAAAAACGGAACCCTTATAGTTTCGTCATGTCCGTCTGTCCGTCTGTCCGTCTGTCCGTCTGTCCGTCTGTCACAGCCGATTTACTCGGAAACTATAAGTACTACAGTGATGAAATTTGATGGGAATATGTGTTGTATGAACCGCTACAAAATTATGACACTAAATAGTAAAAAAAAGAATTGGGGGTGGGGCCCCCCATACATGTAACTGAGGGATGAAAATTTTTTTTTCGATGTACATACCCGTGTGGGGTATCAATGGAAAGGTCTTTTAAAATGATATAAAGTTTTCTAAAAAACATTTTTCTTAAAGTGAACGGTTTTTGAGATATCAGCTCTCAAAGTCGTAAAAAGTATGTCCCCCCCCCTCTATTTTTATAACTACGGGGTATAAAATTCTAAAAAAAATAGAGGTGATGCATGCTAATTAACTCTTTCAACGATTTTTGGTTTGATCAAAGTATCTCTTATAGTTTTTGTTTTTTCATTCAATCAGTGGTACGGAACCCTACGTGCGCGAGTCCGACTCGCACTTGGCCGGTTTTTAATAGAAGCTTGACTAAAAAGAAGCTATTTTTGACAATGAGCAGGTAACCAAACTTCATTATAATATATATTATAAAATATGTATATTACAGCCTATATTCTAAGGAGAAAATGTAGGTTCTCAATTCTGAAAGAATATTTCAAATCCGTCAAGTACATACTTTTTTTCCGAATATAGATTCGGAACTTACCTACTCAATTCAAATAATCAAATCTTTCCATATTAGTAGATCAGTGTTCCTTATGTCTTAAAAATAGCTATCGTCATGGCGTTATGATTATTTATATCACCAACAACTCATCAAAATATTTCATTAACTTGGTTGATAAGATTTTACCTACCTTCCGTATTAATTAATGAAAAAAACAGCAAAGTTTTAATGAGTAAGTAAGTCTTCATCAAACCTGCGGAAGGTTTGATGAATATATTTTACCAACATTCGCCTACATTATTCGTTTGTTTAAAACATAGGCTCCCAACAGGGCTGGTACAGCCCCCAGGGGGCGCTGTAGTTTTGAAGGATAAAATGCAAGAAAATTGCATTTATTACCCTTGAACATTACAATCGATCACAACATAACAATGAGTCTGTTAATAAATAGACGCGTACATATAGTTTTAAACTTACTTCAAACAACTAATTGAAAGTGAAAATGAAGAAGAAAACATAACAAAGATACTAAAACCGTAAGAATTCTTCAGTTTACTTGCAGTACCCATCTTTTAATAGCGTAAGTTAATAGTAAAGTAAACCACAGTTTTTTCTTTCTTTCTTTCTTCTTTCTTTCTTTCTTTCACAGAAATAGTTCTACGGCTTGTACAGATTAATTTTTCACGGTTTCGGATCGGATTCCAATCGGGTGTATGCGAAACTGCTCTAACTCCTTGACTTGAGATTCTGATTTCCAATACATATATTTATATGCTTTTCAGAGGGCCGTGAGTAATTTGAAATAAATGGAGGTTTAGGATTTGGCAGTCTTATCTCATAATAGAACTTCATGCTATCATAATTTATATTCACGTTAACAATAAACAACCTGTGAATGGACGTTTAAATATTCTGTTTCCTTGGGAGAGGGGTACTCTATAAAAGGTTTGAGAATCTATGGGCGTAAAACAAAGGCGGACTAATTAAACTTCTTCGGTGCATCGACACGTGTTGTATCAACTTTACGACAGACGAGAGGAGACAGAACGGAGACGAGAAAGTTTTGAGAATATTTGAGTTAGTAGCTATCTAGGTAGTCATACATTTGATACACTGCGTCGTCGGCGTCCGAATCGCCTAAGTATATACGGTTATATTATATTAACTTCAAAAAACAAGTTATTCGTTTGGGACGAATCCAGCAGCGAAAAAAATGTGTCGGGAATACTCTAAATATTAAACTAGTCATGCAAATAACTTTACTTTACTGTGACGTCATATGCCATGATTCGTCAACACAGTTTTGAATTGAAGTCGTAGCTTTGTTCGTAGTAGTTTTGTTCTAGCGAATTAGTTGTAAGTATTGTACGAATTAGTTGTAACACAGAGTACCCGATGTGAGGAATTTTTTAGATAATTGTTTGAACCCAAGGTGGTTACGTTATTGGCGTTTTAGTAAGGATCTCTAATGTTCTTGAAATTATAATATACCCAGTCCATGTTCACCGAAAATAATGTAGCTTCCCAAAGCCGAAAGAATTTTTCGTACCTGAAACTACTTTTTCCGAAATGTAAGTTTGTATTGAATAAGCTCCGGCCCATTCAATTCATACAAATAATGAAAGTTTTACTCTTTACAATATTGGTATAGGTAAAACTTAAGCAAATAAACAATACACAAAGGTACATTAAGGGTAAAGAGCCTTATTGACATCAACAATGAGCATTACATTTAAAAAAATGGTATTGTATTATCAAGAGTGTCAATAACCACAATTTTTACACACCATATAACCTATTGGCAAGACATATTGACACAACTAACGAGTAACTAACATCTGAAATAAGTACACTTACCTATTCATGCAAATGTAATATCACACACATGTTTTGATAAATAAATTGATCTTTATCTTTGTCTTATTTACGTGACCGTAAAAGCATCTACGACCCACCTCATACACATGCAATAATAAAAAACATGAACTCATCGCCTCCACACCGAATTACAAATTCTGTCAGTCATAAAACAGCTCATGATCGTAAAAAAAGAGAAAGTTAGATATGTATTTCGACTTGAACACAATAAAAACGACGCGTCTCTTTGTTACAGATAAAAACAACAACATGGGACCTCTTTATGAGATCATGTTCTACTCTCTGCTCTTGGCTTCCGCTGTTTATGCTCAAACTGGTAAGTTCCGAGTAAATTGAATTACTTAACAAGTAATTGTTACAAGCAGGATGCTTTTGGTGTGATGATGTGTTCCATAGATTTTTTGAGGACGGGAGTCCACAGGGGCGTAGCTACTGCTATATCTGCCGTATCAATTATACGGGGCCCCCAGGTCATGACGGCTCCCAAAACGCGTAAACAAATACCTACTAATAAATCTTTCCAAATTTTGTGACAAATTTTTCCCCTTCTTTTTTTCCCCAAATATTTTTTTTATATGGGGCCCCGCCACGCTACGCTTCTAGGAGTCCGGGAGACACTATCAGGTAAAAGAGATAAGCCATAGGCGGCCTATGGCTTATCTTCCTTACATTCCGTAGTAGACGTTCACAGGCTACTGAATCCTTTGATTGGCGGCATATGGCCTTAGGTCAGCCAATGTTATTTCTGCCAAAAAATCCAACCAGTCCGACCATTCCAGAGTCGGAGCCCCCCACCACCGTGTCGACCAAGCTGCCCCCCACTACCACCGTGACGTCTACCACCACCACCACCGTAGCCTGGGAGGACACGCTGAACGAGGGCCAGGCCATCCAGAAGGCGCTGCAGTACCTCCTTCAGCACCGGCAGACGGACTGGGGCTGGGGGAACGACACACACCACGTGATGCTCACTTTGCAGGTAAAGTTCGTAAAGGTTCCTACACACAAGCCGCAGAAAGCCGCCATGCATCAATCCGGTTGTGACAGTCATATAGAAATGCCGGGCACAAACTGACGCCGGCAAGCCCCGGCGGCCCCTTTGTGCGGCAAAGCCGGCGGCATTGTGCGCCGGGTGCCGCCGGCAGGACCAACATAATGGACAGGAATCTCCAGTTTTTCGCCACTTAGGGCCTACATCTGGAGGATATACCCATTATCGCCATGCTGGGCAGGCAGGTTGGCGATCGCTGGGCGTAGCTTCTCGCTCCAGTGACGCTGCTGCTCGTCATCGGTCTGTGGTATTTAGCTACGCCTTCAATTGTGATGGTTATACCGCCACCAGTCGATTGCCAGCGCCTCGTTTGTTATTCGGCAGGATGCACCACGGGCAGATGAGGTTGGCTTGAAGCGAAATGATGATATGCCGCTCCCTTAATCATAAAACAATCCACTATTTTCAACAACAAGTCAATCACAGCCATATTTTGCGAATGGACCAAGCGTCGGCTTAATTTGTTTATTTTATTTATCGGTTGGTGATCGATCTGTCGCAGGCATATCCTATAATTCGCCCATATACAAACGGCGTCGGCAGTTTACAAAGACAAATTCGTTGTATAAAATGCCGAAGGCAAATTGTTCGCGAGTTCGACTGTATCAACGTCGACTTGGTTTGTGTATTAGGGTGACCATGATATTAGGTATACGAAAAGGACATTTTAATAATTTTATGTAGGTGACTTGGATTGTGTTTTGGGGAGACCAACAAAAACGAAACAGGCATTTTAGTAACTTTATTATGGAATTAGGTATTTAATTATTTATAATGGAATAAGTCACGAATGGTAAAGATTTCTTCATAATCTAATAAATTTTATAAAAACTTTTTAAAATGAGTTACATAGTAAAAGATTCACTACTCATTATAAAAACAAATAATTTGCAAATTATCTTTGTACTTTGTACTTTTCAGTCCAATTACTTATCATATAAGTATAATCACAAAGTAAGTAATAAAATGAAATTAAAAATATGTACCTATTTATGTAGTAAATGATACTTTGATAAATTTAACACTTTATTTGCTGATACTTCACACCTTCTTAGAATATTCTCGGTTTACCAGTCACAGGGTAGGTATAACAATGTTCAATAACTTTTGCACTTACAAAAAAAGTTTAAGTTTAACAATTTTATAATATAATATGTTACATGTTCATTACATCATATCTGCTGTACCAATAATAATCAGCCGCAGTCCGTCGAACACCAGTTTTCATGGACACCACAGCAATTTTTACGTGACGGATAACCTCGAATATTTTTTGTTTGGTCCACGGTGTTTTCACAGCCCCTTTTTGTGCTTCATACACTTTTAACAATTCACAATAATAGCGATCCTTAAAATCACAAAGATTACTATTTAAAACAGCCGATTCGTTAACATTAGACATGTTTTTGTAACTTTTTTCTTCCGCACTTTCACTTGTGTCCGCCATGTTTGTTATGACATGCAGCGCCAATCGCGCGCGGTGAAATGTGGTACTAATTCGTACAAAATGCCACGGCATTTTGTGAATATCGGTACAAACGTCTACCGGCATATTAGAAAATGTCAACATTTTATATCCGGCGTACGGCATTTTTCAAAGCAAATTTGTCTTTGTAAACTGCCTACGCCGTTTGTATACGAGCGAATTATAGAATTTGCCTGCGACAGATCGATTGCACTGGTAACTCCCTTTGAATTACAAACCCGTAGTATCACTTGGTATTTTTTTTGCTAGACATGCCTCCTTTAGGAAACTACTTAGATCTGTGTCTAAATATTAATTTTTATGATGAAATATACTTATTTCCAGTTGGCAAACAACACCGGTAAAGAGATCGAGCAGCAGGGGTTGGAAATGCAGCTATCGGCTAAGCAGATGGAGATAGAAATACTGCTGATGATGTCCAAGTAAGTTGTATTACAGCAATTGTAGAGAAAGTGATAAAGAAATATTACAACACCACGAATCTTAACCTCAAACATTTTTATAGGAATCAAAAATAACCCAAAAATATTTTATATACTTACTTATTGTTAATAAATAATATTTGTACGTTTTTAACTAATTTTAATTAGGTTGATATAAAACCTATTTTAGATTTGAAAGGCTTGTGGAAACGTAATTACCGTCTAGACGTTTTGCAACTTTTTAATTTGCAACTGTACCTAACCAACACAAAAAAATAACAAAAACTAATATTACTTACTTCGGAATTGTAGTAGGTATTAACGTCTGTGATGTTGTCTGATATATAAAACTAGGTATACTGGTAGGTAAGTAAGACGGACGGAAAAAGACTGTTGATTGATTGATAATATATCTATTGTCAATCAATCAATCAACAGCCTTGGTCCGTCCGTTTTCCCTATTATTTTCATACAAAATTATCCTCCAATTTCCGCAGACACCACGAGTCGCCCCCACCGCTCGGGCGCCTGGCCGCCTACACGCTGGCTCTAGGCGCCCTCTGCAAGGACCCTCGCTCCTTCCACGGGCGGGACCTGGTGGCAGCTCTGCTGCATCGCGAGCCGCCCCACGACCTGGAGTTCGCGTACGCAACCCTGGCCGCCTGCTCCTCTGCAGCTCACGTGCGCCGTCGGCACATACGGCGCTTGCTGGATATTGCCAATGCTGCTGCCGACCATAGCCTGGGTATGTCCGCTGACATCAGTGTCATAGGAAACAATGTCAACGTTGCCTGCTTCTCTGCCACGCACGTGTGCTGCTAATATTAGCAGCACACGTGCGTAATATATATGTTTATTTATTTAAACTTTATTGCACAAAATGGTACAAAAGGCGAACTTAATGCTAGGAGCATTCTCTACCAGTCAACCCTTGGGTCATGCAGAGAGCAGATTTGTTGTGCGGTGAGTGTACAAAAGGAAACACAATAAAAGAAAATACATTATTTATATAAAAAACTAACATATGGAAATATGCTAAATAAAATAGGTATAATATACTTAAACATATAAGAGACATATACATATCGTACATAAATAGACAAATATATACCATGTACTTAAAATATTACTTAAATTATAAACATTACATAGACATATACATACATATATATACATATATATACCTAAGATTTTTGCTGGTCATCGCCAATGCTGCTGCCGATCATAGTCTGGGTACCTCAGCTAATATCAGTGTCATAGGGGACTATATGTCATCATCGCCTGCTCCTCTGCCGCTCACGATGTTGGAGCCTAGGATGAAGCGCGCTTAACCAACAAAAACCGATTCAAGATACAAGATACAAGAGAGGTAGGGCATAGCGAATCTTCGCTCGTATTGAGCTGCCCGTCCGGGGAACGACCTCCACCCTATAGAATACCGCAGCCAAATGACCTACGGGTCGTGTTTCTGCCGGTGAGTAGGGTTTCCGGAGCTCGTGGGGCCGGGGGGTGGTTAGGGTTGGGCCGGCATGACAGGTAACTGACCAGTTACTTGCCAGTTGTCACAGCGACTTGGGCTTTCGCTTTCCATCAGGCGTAGGGAAGCCGAGTATGTCGAGTTACTATAAAAAAAATCCTTCGGGGAACACGGACTCCGGTAAAGAGCTACATAGTTTAGCCGTTCCCACTATAATTGAAAAGGAAATAAAAAGACTCCCAAAGAATGGAGTGTAAATACTGATGCCTACATATCGTACCTATTCAAAAACTGACTCAATCTTCCAGACACGATCTCAATGGTGATCCTGGCTCTCCGCTGCGTGGTGCAGGACCACCGGCACCGCAGCCTCATCCACTTCGTGCGACGCCCCATGGCCGGCCTCGCGCGCCAACAACATCCTGATGGCAGCTTCGGCAGCCTCACCACCACTGCTTTGGCTATACAGGTGAGAAAGTGCCTATGCATGTGTAGCGACATCTATCTCCTATAGAATATGCAATCACTAGTTCCGCCAGTTAACAACAGATGGCGATGTAAAATTTGCCGCCATGCAAAATGAAATCGCTCCATACAACTTGTAAGGAAGACCTACAATGCGCATACGAAGTTTTCATCACGACTCGCTATATATATCTACGAAAAACCAAGATGGTCCATCGGACCGCGGTCCCCGAGCACGATCACCTGGCTCGGCGGAAGTACTTACACTTTTCGTAGGGACAAGTCTGTTCCTACACATGTATCTCCAGATGTGGGCATTCTGAGCTGAACACTTCGCACAGTCACTCCACTACTGCATTGGCTATAAAAAAACATTATGTTTTGTGACGTAGCTCTGGAAAGTATTTTAGGCTTTGGTTTCACGCGCGCGCGTACACACCCACGCATGTACATTCACGCATGCAAACTCACGCATGCGCACTCACGTATGCATATTTTTCTTTATGTTACAAAATGTATGTTATTGGTACGGAGGAGCGGGACCTCCTGACACAAGTATTGTATAATGCTTACTAGGCAGGTCCCGACCTTGGATTATTGATGTACTGTAAGAAATTATGCAATAAACAATTTTTATTTATTATTTTTATTTATTTTGGTACCTCCAGTAATGGCCATTCTAAGCTAAGCAATGTCCCACATTGGCTATGCAGTTGAGAACCGGCCATCATATTTATCTTTCAAAGTGGACACTCTAAGTTTGAGATTGAATGCTGGTCCTCACGACCGTAGAGATTTGACTAACGGCATATCATGCTTTCCGATACAGCGACATCTTAACAAGTACCGTATGTTCCAGGCTTTGGAAGACTCCGACAGTGGTCCAGGCGCGCACCAGCACTGGAGCCTCCCAGCGGCCAGGAAGTGGCTTCTGGAGCGGCAGAACACTGACGGCGGGTGGGGGGACGTGGCCAAGACCGCTGCAGCCGTTGCGGCGCTGACTCCGGCCTCTTTAGCCGCTGTACGGCCGCCGCATTGCAGCGATAAGCTGCTTGACAGTCGGCATGAGCCTTTAGGTAGGATAGTAGATGGTTTAATTGACAGGCCCGGTGGCTCAATTGGTAGTGATCCCTGCCTTCTGAACCAAGGTTATGGGCTTGATTCTCATCTAAGACAAACATTTGTGTCTGTTTCGTGTCTGCGTGTTTATAAATAAATAAATAATAAATAACCCAAGACATGCCACGCTAGGCCACACAGCGCCACCTAGCCCCAGACTAAGCCGAAGCTTGTACTATGGGGACTAGACAACTGATAAACTTACTTAGATACATTTTTTTTGTAAATAAATACATATTATACATAGAAAACACCCAGACCAATACGAACAGACATGTTCATGAACACAAATGTTTGTACTGTGCGGGAATCGAACCCACGACCCTTGGCTCAGAGGGCAGAGGTCACTACCAAATGAGCCATGAGCCTGTGTTATATTTTGTATTTAAGTATACATTTGTGGTACCTTCGTTGTTCTGATACCCACAACACAAGTGCTTAGGCTACTTACTTCGAGATTGGAATATGAGGGTGGTGCTAGTTCCGATTTTGGCCACGCAACCAAAAATCCTTGTAGGGCAGCTGTATAAGTATTTCTTTTATTTCTGAAGGATCATAAATCCCTATATAGCCTTTGACTGGCTCGGTGGCTCAACTGGTAGTGACCTCTGCCTTCTGAGCCAAGGGTCGTAGGTTCGATCCGATAGACATGTTCATGCACATTACAAAAAATTGTGTGCATGAACATGTCTGTTTGTATTGGTCTGGGTGTTTTCTATGTATAATATGTATTTATTTACAAAAAAAAATAACTAAGTAAGTTTATCAGTTGTCTAGTACCCATAGTACAAGCTTCGGCTTAGTTTGGGGCTAGATGGAGCTGTGTGGCCCAGCGTGGCATGTCTGGGATTATATATACCTAATGATATAGATCCTATGCAGTGTTCCATCAGTCTCGATATATTCACAAGCTAACCTCATTGCTCCACAGACAACAACGGCGGAGACGGCAGCCTCAAGCTGGCGTACCAGTCGGGGCAGACCAGCAACGACTCGGACGCACGCAACGTCTCCTTCACCTACACGCTGTGGCTGGGCACCAACGTCACGGAGAACTTCACTCTACACATGGTCGCTCCCAGGTAACCTTTAGCACTTGTCTTAAAGGACCAGACAGATCTTTCCTTTCAGGGATGTAAGGGAGCGGTATATATAAAGGACCATCAACATCACGTTTAATCCCATTTGCATACGAAGGCTGTGCGTCGGAGCCTGAGGCTCCTAGCATTAAATTCGCCTTTTACTGGATGTGCCCTGGGGTTGCTGATACCCATGGGCGGCAGTTACTGTTTAACATCAGACACGCCGCTTGCTCGTCTGCCACCAAAAAGCAATAAAAAAATATTTTATGGTACCATTTTTAGCAAAAAAGTTAAAACAAACCAATGTCCCATTTCAGGAACATATCATTCTACCACGTGATGCAAATGGCCGCCGAGCAGAACCCCAAGTTCAAGTTCGAGGCGAGCGAGTGGCCCAACGGGCACTACGTGCACACGCTGGCCGGGCACCGCGAGGAGCCCATGGGCTACCACTACTGGCTGCTGTACCGGCTGCCCGAGACGCCCGACCCCGCCAGCCCGCCCGGGAACCAGCTTGTCGCGCCCGTCGGTCAGTATCAATCAACATACATCATACATAACGGTGTCCGAGTAGCTATGTTTTGGACAGTTTCTATTTAATCTGGATTCCCATTGACATGAGATGTTTAACATGGTCTTTCGATAGCCTAACTTCGTACGTAGCCGCTCCTGAAATCCTTTCATCTCTATCTTTTTAAAGACGTGCCACTATCGCCCCGCTTGTACTGTATTTTGTCGAATGTCACGCGACCAGTATTCTCAGTTTACGGGTTTTCCCCGAGATTTAGGGGATAATAGGTGCGATGGGATTTTTAGGGGTATTTTCAGGGACTTTTTACTCTTTCAATTTTTTAATTTATGGTGGAAATGTATTCTAATAATATTAATTTCTTGACCTAAAGAAAGTATTCTTTTACTATTGTCAATTATAATTACTTGCAACAATACAAAAAGTTAAAAATTACTAAATAAATGACTTTGTTTAATCCAATGTACCTTTCTTTCCACAGGCGTAGACGACTTACTAGTCGAAGACGGAGAACACTACCTCTTCTGGTATAAGAAACTGTAATTCCACCACCAGCCTTCCACCGACTCTATAAAATTTTCTACGTAGTCTCTACTTCTCGTTACGACATTGGATATGCTAGTTAAGACCTTATCGACAAATTCTTTCAATACTTTTGATGACCACACTTTCGAGTACCTACTTTGTTTGAGGTCAACACTGGTAGATTCTACGACGAATCTTTCTGTTGAAAGAGGACACCCTATTGTCTGTGAATTTTTTGGACACAGCAAGCTTTTTGAATACTTAACCTATACTTGTCACCCATTTTGAGGGTAATTTGAATACTGAATGACTTTATTAGCCTTGCATTCAAACATATCTGAGAAGGATGTAGGTATGTAAGAAAAAGTAGATCAATTATAAAAAATATTTGTAGGTACCTTATTTCCGCATTGACGTGAGAAAAGCGCAAGTTTAATTTGAAACCATAACTAATGCAAAATTAATAATAGAAAATATGTACCATTAACCATGACCGAAGTATAAGAGTCATCATCAGCCTATCGCAGTCCACAGCTGGAGATAGGCCTCTCCAGTTGTTCGACACTTTGGTCAAACATCTTCGGGTCAAATATAATGTAAAGGTAAAAGTCCTCTATAGGCCTTTTACTGGGTTCTTTGACGCCCTACGCCCAGTAATCTTCTCATACATAAGCCGGAACATGCTTCACTACTGAGTTTCTAAAATAAATTTTGCATTTCACATAGATACCGCTTCATGATTTTAGCATAATTTAGTAATTACCTAATATTAAGTATTCAAAATTATGTATTTCGCAAGTGATTGTAGTATGTAGGTAGCTGTTACCAAGTAAATCTTCGTTAAACGTACCAAAGACTTCAAAATCTTTATGTTTTCCTTTCATGAAAAGGCTAGTTTTGATGTAAATATTTCATAATTTATTAATGGCATCTGTGGTATAAAAGCGAGGGTTCCATAATAAAAGAACAGGTTCAAAATAAAAAATATAACACTTTTATTGTTTATTTTGTTCCATATCTGGTCTATGAATTGGCTGACAAGACAATATATGTTTCCGTGATTTTAACTGACAATCCGTTTCACTTAAATAAATAAAAATAAGAATTTTAAATTATTTAAAGATATAATGCAAATCTTTTAGTTGTCAAGGCAATTTTAGCAATAAGTCTAATTTAATTTACCATAATCTTTAACAAAACAACATACCTATGTGCCACGGATGAAAGTAAGAGGAATTATGTAGTTGAGTATACTTAATGACGTAGGAAGTGCAATATTTGTTATGTCATTTTGATAGTATTTTTGTCAGGATATAATTCTTGTAAGACTTTTAGAAGAATATTGTTGATGATGATGATGTATCACAGTTTGCTAACAATAAGTTACTTGCCAGTTATCACAGCGACTTGGGCCTCTCTTTCGCTTTCCATCAGGCGTAGGGAAGCCATTATGTCGAGCCTCTATATAAAAAAAAATTGTCCTATTTATCGCCCATTCTGATACATGCAGTCATACGGAAATAGCCAAAAAAAACAGTTTCTTTAAATCAGAGAGGGTCAGTCCTGGCAAAAACACTATCACATGTTGATTGCAAATTCGCAGCATGCTTAGCTCTAAGCATGTATTAAAGCTCTAGATGTTTAAGATTCGTGTTAAAATAAGCAATTTTTCAATTTAAAACTTCTTTGACACTCGTGTCTGGTAAATGGAAATTATTTAAAAGTGTCTGAAGGTGCCATACTGAGGAATTGTACTTTTTAAGATTTATTTATTATATCTCAATGAGGAAATTATGAAAATTTAATTTAATTGTTTCAACCAATTTTTTAAGAAAATATATAAATATAACTATTGACAGATATGTACAAAGTTTGTACCATATATGGGCCATTTCTCAAATATTTATTTTGCTACTGAAATAATATCCATAGACCAGACTCTTTATTAGGTATTATACTAAGTATGTGTAATCTCAATAGATTTTAAAATAATCATTTTAGACGAGACTGAACGACTCAAATGTTTACGGTATAACAAGAGCATTAGAGTAACATTTTTATTGTACCTACTAAATGGTTCTTAATAAATATAAAATTTATGGCGTTTTTATTATTTTTGCCAATCCCAAATACGATATCAGCTACCAGTGTGAATTGTTGCTTTAATTCTACTTTATTCAGAACATGATGAACAATTTTTTTACCACTTTGGAAGAGTCTCGCGCACTATTCAGTTTAGAAATGATGTTAGAAACCTCAACATCATTTTATGAAAAATACCTTTCCATAGATACCCCACACGTACAGGTCTGACAAAAAAAATCTGTGACATACGGGCGAACGGACAGACAGACATGCTGAATCTATAAGGGTCCGGTTTTTACCATTTGGCTAAGGAACCCTAAAAAATTCTCCCGTTTTCCCAACACTTCCCTTCACTACTCTGCTCCCATTGATTGTAGCGTGATGAAAAGTATACTACTTATAACCTGCCTAGGAGTATGAAGAATAAAAAATTGTATTAAGTGAGTTTCTTTAAAATCCGTCGAGTAGTTTTTGTTTCTATAACGAACATATAGACAGACAGACAACAATTTTACTGATTGCATTTTTCATCATCGATCACTAATTACCCCCTGATAATTATTTTGAAAATATATTTTAAGTACAGAATTGACCTCTCTCTCTCTACAGATTTATTATATGTAGGTATAGATAGAGTTTGTGTTTATTCAACATGTGTTTATCAATAAAATTTACATTTTAATTCCAACATTTATTAAATTTGTACAATTAACACATAACACCAATGTTGCCACATTCTCTAGGTACATCATTATACCTATTATAAATAGTGCATTGAAAGCTAATATACAAAAATCGGTAATATCGTTCCGAAAATGGAAAAGATAATGTTCTCATAAAAATATTGGGTAGCCTTTTTATCATCGAGTTTATATTACAGTGCGTTAGTCATAAGAAAGTACATTATCTTATAAACTAGTGTTGTCGTAATATTCATAAAATTGTCGATAAAATATTTTGTGAAAATATTTCAATCAAATTATGAGGTGTAAAAGAGAGATGATTACATGACGAAATATTTATTACATTAGTATAGAATCTTAACAGGCAAATTGATGTCTTACACAATGATCAATATAAAAAATCTGTATAAAATTACCCATACATAATTACAAATCCATAATATTCCTAACCCTTTTTAAGTTACGTTACGTCAAAACTAAAATGTTCCTGCAAAGAAAGCCAACCTCTTTTGAAATCATTATTACCTACTTGTAGGTACAAAGACCTAATATTTTCATGAATTCACTGGCTAATACGAAACGATATGACGAATTCACTTCAGTAATACGCAAATTTACGTTTTTTCCAAATAACGAAAATAGTTAATCGACAAAAAGTAGCAACAAAGAGCCTGCAAGCCTTATCGAAACTAGCGGCAGCGTAGCGGCTTTTGTTTTGTTTTGATCTTAAACTAATTTGGTCTACATTAATATCCACATTCAACACTCGCCAGATAGCTTGAGCATGAGTCCCCTACGTAGCTTCGAACGCCGCTGTTGCGAATTATTTTTCCACTGCTTCTTAAGTTTGAAAGCTTATTTATTCGAATATTGTAATCGCAAAAGATGCTGATTCGAAAAGCATTTTCACTTTCATATGCGCTTGATTGAATACTTGACACAATAACTTTTTTAAGTCGCCATATTGAAGACTTTTTGTTAAAAAATGCTTTTTTTTTATTATTAGATGAATCTATTTTTACAAATATTATGACTCAAAGAAGTTATAAAGGCAAGCATTCGAGCGCATGAGACAGTGAAAATGCTTTTCTAATCAGTGTTTTTCGCGATTACAGAATGCCAGTCCATAAGCTTTCGAACCTATGAGACAGTGGAAAAATAATACGCAATAGCGTGGGTCGCAACAGCGGCCTCCGAAACTACGTAGCGGACCCCTTGAGCAGTGATGGTAAATGTTTTTTTACATTATTATTTTTTGTTTTTATGATCAACAGGGGTTAGCCTGCAATTAGTTTCCCTGCAATTCACCTGCCAGTAAGCGATTCACAACGGTCCAAGTTTTTTTCATTATTTCGCTACGTCACTTTTAAAAAGATATAAAACGCAAAGGAAATCTTCTACGCAGCCATCAAGTTATCGGGCGAAATTAGTGTTGTTTAATGTACCTAAAACCGTGGTCTTCTACGAAAAACAATCTCGTCTTTTTTAAATATGTCTAGAATGCACCGAAAGAAAAACGAATAGTGGTGTTAATAGGAATAAGTTAAACGACGTAAAAGTAGAATAATGTTGTGTTATTTCATAAACCTCATTGGTCAAAGTTCAGTATGCTATCAATTTCATTAATTTTAAAAATTTTGTTTTAAGACTTCACGCTTTTTATAAGAAATCCCAGATATCTTTTTGGTTAAAAAGCAAAGGACCACATAGTCGAGACAGATACGAGTATTTAAAGTTATCCTATCTAATGACGTGGTTTAAATAACGAAATTATAGACAATATTACATATTCATAAAATATATATTTTTATAAATAAATCCACATATTACATACATTTATCAAAAATTGTGCTTAGAAATAAATATGTGCATAATAATTATTACAATACTTACAAGAAAAACCATTCGCTTCGGCTTTCTGACATGTCATTAAGGTTTAATTTTGCTAAATTGGTCATAAAATGCAATTTATTATATAACGGAATAGAAGCGTACCGAAGCACATAGAAGTACATTGAAACGCATCGAAGTATTTCGAAACGCGAAGCGTATCGAAGTTGAATTGCATATATTTATATTTTCCAAGCAACTTCGGAGCCTTAGAGAATTGTTTCTATGTGACTCGATCAATACTTCAATCATTTATATCGATATTAAATGATATTATGTCCAACATATACGAATACTAGCGTAATTCGATATACAAACAGCATGTTCTTGATTGAAATGCATTCCTAAAAGGAGTTAAAAAAAAGAATTAGCAAGTAAGAAAACCAACTATGTAATTGGCAATTACGCTATTGTACAATGTAGAATAGCCGTTTACTTCTCTTTTTTAGCATTAGAAAGTAGGTACTTTTTATATATACGCATTAATAGGTATGGTATGACGAGTGAAAATATCATTGTGAAAAGTGTGCACTATAAAAGACCTCAAGAAGCAGAAGTAGCAAACATGAAACGAAACGTTTGTTAGTTTCACATTTTCTTGTATTTTTGTAAGAGATATAGAAGAATTTTTTGCATACACAATTTCCAATGCTAAAAAACAGAGTACCTATATAGTTGATTGCACTTCAGTAATTGCACACTGCATACAAAATTTCATAATCATAAATATACAGGCAGTTAACTAAAGCTGGCACATTCAATACATTCACACTATTATAAATAAATAAATATAAATATT
Organism: Conogethes punctiferalis; assembly: GCA_031163375.1. Lineage (NCBI taxonomy): Eukaryota > Metazoa > Arthropoda > Insecta > Lepidoptera > Crambidae > Conogethes > Conogethes punctiferalis. Next base: position 2,136,928 of record CM062097.1, on the reverse strand, counting down.
AGACAACATCACATACCTACATTGCTCTAATCCCAAAGTAAGTAGCTTAAGCACTTGTGTTATGGGTATCAGAACAACGAAGGTGCCACAAATAAATACTTAAATACAAATTATAAACACCCAGACACGGAACAAACACAAGTATTCATCACACGAATGTTTGTCCCGGGTGGGAATCGAACCCACTTCCCTTGGCTCAGAAGGCAGGGGTCACTATCAATTGAGCCACGGAGCCTGAGCGAAAACTATTGTCTGTGAACAAGCGCGCGGCGTGTCGTACTGCATGCGCATCCTGAAAAGTCTGCATGTCTCTCTCGCGCGCGGTCTAGCTTATGAGTGTGAAGAGTACAATTATAGTTTTACTTTTGCTACTGTATAGCGAAATTGCATAAGTGTGATTACTGTGAATGTGCCAGATCTAGTTACCTATGGATATGTGATATTCCCCACGCAAGCCTGATTACAGCCAAGCGTTACACAATATCTTTATAAAACAACATACTTGTCCCGATTACAAATTTCATTTTTACATTCAATAATTACATTACATTTTACATTATTTCATCGCTTACACTCGTAATCATGTTATTGTATAATTAAAAAAATGATTTACTAAAACGTTACAAATATACCGGAAACGTTCGCGATAAAAAACGTTAATATCAAAACAAACGCTACGGGCCTTCACTTGACATTTTAAATACTGTATATATGATCTGATACATAATACTTCAGAACGAATAAAGTTTCCATTGATTAACCCTTTAAATCTCGGAATTCTAGGAATGCTCTCTCTGAGGTACATCCCAAGTAAATAAGAGTCTTCCGTTGCCTGATGGAAAGCAAAAAAGAATTTAATGTACATAAACCATTATTGCACAATTTAGGTGGTCAGGGTATGGGTAGAGAATAGCTATGTATAAACAAAAGACAGCTGAATTGACAATTTGTTTTTGAGAATTTTCAAATTCGGCTAACAACATGTCAATAAAAGTACTCGCATTAAACTTCTTGTCAAAAAATGTCAAGTGAAGGCCCGCGTAAAATGCTCAGCATCACTTACATACATTATCACATCGTGGTACCGTAGAGGTAATGGTGTCAACACGTCAATATACATACTTGTCACAAAATTCCACATTAAACTCCTTAAATACAAAAGTGACACATTTCAAAAGTAATCAATATTACTTCTTTTTGGATAAAATGCATTTTAAACAATGAAACTATATTTCGCTAGAAAAGCTATTTTCTATTCGATCATCTATTTTATTTTATTAGGTATTTTACGGTCGGAAATATCCGTGAACGCTCAAAATAAATGTTAGTTTTGTTTTCTACCGTTTCTGTGAATGAGTTTCGTGCATAAATTCCACATTGCCAGTTTAAAGTTATTTATATACTAGCTGTGCTCGCGACTTCGTCCCCGTGGAATAGTTATTTTTTACCCGTTTTTTTTTTACATTTTCCATCATTTCTTCGGTCCTAATAGTTGCAGCGTGATGTTGTATAGCCTAAAGCCTTCCTCGATAAATGGTCTATTCAACACGAAAAGAATTTTTCAATTCGGACCGGTAGTTCCTGAGATTAGCGCGTTCAAACAAACAAACTCTTCAGCTTTATAATATTAGTTAAGATAAGTATTATAATAAAATCATTTTACATTAGTATAACCAAAAATCAATATCTCAACGAAACAATTTTTTCAAATGTAATAGTTTTCCTTGTGGTGTTTTTGTATTCAAGGAGCGACCAGTTTTGCATACCAGTCCGCTAATTCTCAAAGAATGAGTGAATGACGTTTCAATTGAACCGCTAGACATGCAATTGTATAGCTATTTAAGCTGCAACAACTTTGTATGTGGAAATTTCGACTAGTCCGGAGCGAATTCCGATAAATTTCAGTGTTTTTCGCATTATAATCTTGCGATATAATATCATGATTACATTGATTGCCTATGTTCCTCGGAATTTGCTCGCGGGCTGTACGTACGATATCGGCTGTGTATCGTTAGGTTATGTGCTAATGTCACTACTTTTGGTTTACAATATAGACAGTTCTAGAAAACTAGACTAATTTGTCGTCCTTAACGTTGCAGATTAAGGACGAAAAGGGTTTGACAATGCAAAGTATTACTCGTGAATCTATTTCCTGCAATTAAATGATTTTATTTTATTTTTATCATGAAAATCGTACTGAGAGTCAATACCATCCACCAAAAGTCGCAACATCAGCGCGTCAGGGACTTAAAAGTTACCTTATTACATACGCGATAGGGTTCATTGTCCACTACGCGGCCTGCGCGGCGGCGGCTGCAGCCAACTTGTTCATGACAGTAGTGTACGCCAGCCCTAACGCCCAGGATACCTCGTGGCCGTTCACTTTCTTGAACAGCTGTGAAAAGGAATTAAAAATTTCAAAAATCGCCCTATACAGTCATCTAATCTAAACTAATATTATAAAGAGGAAAGATTTGATTGTTTGTCGCCTATATTTTACTAGCGACCCGCCCTCGATTCGCTTCGGGTAGTTCAGATAAACATTTACATTATAGGCATTTTAGTATGGATCCTTAGTCTTTTCTAGCAATAAATATCATCATCATCTAATCATCAGCCGATCCCAACAACTACCATAGACAACGAGGCCTAAGGCCTGACTCACCGAAAGGAGGTGAGGGGTGGCTTAGAGCTAAAAGACGATAGGCTCCCGTACGTCCCGACAGTTAACGTAGACACTGAGGCCTTAGGCCTGACTCACCGAAAGGAGGTGAGGGGTGGCTTAGAGCTAAAAGACGATAGGCTCCCGTACGTCCCGACAGTTAACGTAGACACTGAGGCCTTAGGCCTGACTCACCGAAAGGAGGTGAGGGGTGGCTTAGAGCTAAAAGACGATAGGCTCCCGTACGTCCCGACAGTTAACGTAGACACTGAGGCCTTAGGCCTGACTCACCGAAAGGAGGTGAGGGGTGGCTTAGAGCTAAAAGACGATAGGCTCCCGTACGTCCCGACAGTTAACGTAGACACTGAGGCCTTAGGCCTGACTCACCGAAAGGAGGTGAGGGGTGGCTTAGAGCTAAAAGACGATAGGCTCCCGTACGTCCCGACAGTTAACGTAGACACTGAGGCCTTAGGCCTGACTCACCGAAAGGAGGTGAGGGGTGGCTTAGAGCTAAAAGACGATAGGCTCCCGTACGTCCCAACAGTTAACGTAGACACTGAGGCCTAAGGCCTGACTCACCGAAAGGAGGTGAGGGGTGGCTTAGAGCTAAAAGCCGATAGGCTCCCGTACGTCCCAACAGTTAACGTAGACACTGAAGCCTAAGGCCTGACTCACCGAGACGGGCTCCAGGTCGCGTATCTTGTACGCGTCCTGCAGCAGGGTGACCACGTACACGAGGTCCACGCAGGCCCACGGCTGCTCCACGTTGTACTGCGCACACACACACTGAGGCCTAAGGCCTGACTCACCGAGACGGGCTCCAGGTCGCGTATCTTGTACGCGTCCTGCAGCAGGGTGACCACGTACACGAGGTCCACGCAGGCCCACGGCTGTTCCACGTTTGAGCCGGAGCAGGCTTTGAGCGCGTTCGCGCGGTACTGAGCCACGGACACGGTGCCGCCCTTCATCACATCTGTAGCGGAAATAGGAATAAATAAGAAATCTTTATCACAACAACACATAGTACAAATATCACCAAAAAAACAGAGAAAAGAAATGCCATTTTAAAAAACCTTTTTAAGAACAAGCCTTTATGCATTGTCATCCGAACTGAATGGCCGTACCAAATTTCAGCTCAATGGGCAAGTGCCTTAAAATTGAGTTGTAAGACCTCCGTGGGGCACCACCTCCGTGGGGACTGAGGTGACGCGACAGTAGTGCCAGAATAAGGTGGTACCACCATGGTGCCCCATTAAGATGACGCTACAGTAGTGTCAAAAGAAAGTGGTACCACAATGGTGAGGACTGAGGTGACGCCACAGTGGTGACAAAATACTCGGTGCCCTAATGAGGTGACGTCACAGTGGTGCCAAAATAAGGTAATACCACCAGACATCGCCCAAATGAAGTGACGCCTCAGTGGTGCCAAAATAAGGTGGTACCAGCATACACATCGCCCTACTGAGGTGACGCCACAGTGGTGTCAAAATAAGGTGGCACCACCATACACTGCCCTACTGAGGTGACGCCACAGTGGTGTCAAAATAAGGTGGCACCACCATACACTGCCCTACTGAGGTGACGCCACAGTGGTGTAAAAATAAAGTGGTACCACCATGGTGCCCTAATAAGGTGATGCTACAGTGGTGTCAAAATAAGGTGGTACCACCATGGTACCTTAATGAGGTGTCGCCACAGTGGATTCAAAGTAAGGTGCTGCCATTATGGTGCCCTAATAAGGAGACGCTACAGTGGCGTCATATTTATTTATTTAATTATTGCACATGTAACATACATAGAAGGATCTTACAGCTAAGGCCTTAAAAGTAAATCACATGACCCGGATAGGGTGTTGCAGTATTGAACATTGTAGATGGCGCTTATGTGTGTTTATATGTTGGTTGGATGTTATAATTAAGGCAATGCTTTTATAGTGACTGGCTCGGTGGCTCAATTGGTAGTGACCGCTGCCTTCTGAGCCAAGGGTCGTGGGTTCGATCCCCACACATTACAAACATTTGTGTGCATGAACATGTCTGTTTGTATTGATCTGGGTGTTTTCTATGTATAATATGTAATTATTTACAAAAAAAAAATATCTAAGTAAGTTTATCAGTTGTCTATAGTTCATTCGCGTTTTAATTGGCTAGAAATTATAATTTCTAGCGTTTTAATTGGCTAGGGGGTGTGGCTTGGCCGGCAGTCGGTGATGAGTCACTATTTTCTTAACGCGAATGAACTATAGTACCCATAGTACAAGTTTCGGCTTAGTTTGGGGCTAGATGGCGCTGTGTGGCCCAGCCTGGCATGTCTTGGGTTTATTAAGAATGGTTCACAAGTCCTTACGTCCTGTACCGGCTCACCTATCATGCCGGCGTCGGCGGCCACGTCGTAGAAGTAGCTCATGGCGGCGACGCTGCCGCGCGGCGGCTGCTGCGGCTCCCAGTCCAGCGTGCGCCTCACGTAGCGCGCCACCAGCGCGTGGCAGCGGTTGTACACCGCGTCCTTCTTGAGGCCCTGTCTGGACGCGCCGCTGGAAGAGCAAATAAAAAATATTTATTTATTTAAACTTTATTGCACATCATCATCAGCCTATCACAGTCCACTGCTGGACATAGGCCTCTCCAGTTGTTCGCCACAGGGCAAATATCTGGACGATATACCCATAATCGCCACGCTGGGCAGGCGGGTTGGCGATCGCAGGGCGTTGCTTCTCACTCCAGTGACGCTGCTGCCCGTCATCGGTCTGTGGAATTTAGCTACGCCGTCAATTGTGATGGTTATACGGCCACCAGTCGGTTGCCAGCGCCTCAAAAATGCACAAAATGGTACAAAAGACAAACGTAACAAAATGGTACAAAAAAACGCATTAAAATCGGATCATCCGTTTGGCAGCTACAATGCCACAAGCATTTTGATGATCCCTAGTATTTTTACACACACAGACTCGTTAAACTTATAACACCCGTCGTTTTTGCGTCGGGGGTTAAAAAGGCGAACTTAATGAAATGAAAATGAAATGACTCTTTTAAGCGGCCAAAATCAGCTGTTCGAAGGCAAAAGAGACAGACGGTGACATATATATTAGTTGTATCCGGCGGGGTACCACTAATATATACGGTACCCCTCCGGGTACAACTAATATATATGTCACCGTAAAATTGTAAATACCGTTTGATTATATCTGCAGAACCTTCACATATCACAACACCCCACTCTTCCTATAAAGCTCACCTCACGATGTACTGCTTGTTGGCGTAAGTCCACTTCTCCTTCTGAACGATGGGGTCGACGCAGACGGACGAGAACTCCGTACCGTCCGCGGGCGCGCCCTGACCTCGCTCCTCGGTGAAGATGCCGTAGCGCGCCGCTAGCAGACCGAGGTTTAGGTAGCTGGGAATTTATTATTTTTTAATTATTTATATTGGTGTGCAAGAGAAGACGTAACATTTTTATGAACATTATTTTAGTGATTTTATCTTTACCAACGACAAGAGATAGAACCCGTGTTATTTTGGAGAACTTATATGTAAATCTTGTGGTATAATTAAACATGCGAAAATAGTTACCTCAACGTGCTAGCTTTAAAGTTACATATCAAAAATTAAAAAAGCAATGTTTCTTAAAAATATTAGATTAGATATTTTTTATAGCACCAAACCATATAGACAAGGTATTACAAACAACTAGTAGTACAATTTAGGCGGTCTTATCGCTACTAAGCGATCTCTTCCAAACAACCTTCAGGTAGAGGATATTTTTTTAACAAAACGGCAATTAGGGTAGAATGATATTTTGTGCTATAAGGGGTCTTTAAAAATAATCTTTAAAATAATCTTTATTCAGTTAAAAGGCTGTTTTGACAAATTTGTTGTTGACTTCCTCTAGTAAGTGCCAAGGCACCTGTGTCAGAGGGAGCCACTCTTCCCTAGCTTATAGGTCCTATCTAAATACCTTTTGTGCATATAACTAATTTACATATCTATATATATATATAATTAACTATTACATTTTACAAAAATAATAATGAAATGAATGTATAGCCTGGTATAGGGAATAATCCAAGTGTGTGTTTGCGTGCAAGTGTGTGTGTGTAGGTATGTATGTGTGTGTGTGTGTTTGTGTGTGTGTGTTTGTGTGTGTGTGTGTATGTGTGTGTATGTGGTATGTGGGTGTAAATAATATGGAATTAACGTGGAAAATGATTATACTTTCTATTTATTTATCTAATAAGAATCATTTCAGTTTCGTTATAATCAAGACATTTTAGCCATTTTGTAAGTTCTAATTTACACTCTCTTTGTGACATAGGGTATATCTTTAGTGATTCATTTATATTATTATACATTCGTGCCGAGAGGTGTGAGAGTTGATGTCTAGCAAATTTAGTGTGTACAGATGGTACTGGAGCTGCAATAACGTTTCTTCTTTTAACTTTCATATCCGGGTGATATCCTAGTGACTTGTGTTTCTTTAGAACTGTATGTAATACATACAGCTTTCGAACAGTAAGTAAATCTGCAGATAAGTACAGCGTATCAGTAGGAAATCTCCTTTTTTTAAAATACATCACTTTTAATAATGCTCTTTGTGCACGCTCTACCTCAATGAATTTTGTTTTAAGAGCTCCACCCCATACAGGGATAGAATAAATCGCAATCGATTGAGCCAGTGCCACGTATATTTCATTTAGTAGTTTTTTATCGGCTATATATCTTAGTCCTTTAAAAATCCAAATCAGTTTTCGTAACCTATTAGAGACTAAGTCAATGTGTGAGTGCCAGTTCAGTCTTTGATCTACCATTACTCCAAGATACTTTACTGTTTTGACTTTCTTAATGGAGGGACAGCCACAATCCTGACTCAGAAGATGGTTACAGTTGTGAATTTTAACATCATATGGAGCATCGGGTTGATATCTGTCCTGAATTGAGAAACATATAAAGTTCGTTTTAGAGGTGTTAAGTGTCAGTAGGTTGTTATTTAGCCATACAGAAATTTTTGCTAGTACATGTTCAGCTTGACTCTTGACACAGCTCCAACTGTCACCAGAAACGACCACGGCAGTATCATCAGCGTAAGAGATAATTTTAGTAAGTGGGAATTTCATATCGCACAGGTCATTAATGTACACCAAAAATAACGTAGGTCCTAGTACGCTTCCCTGCGGAACGCCATAAGTTATATTCTCAATGTCACTAACCGTATCTCCCATCTTAACTCTCTGAGATCGACCACTTACATAGCTCGTTAGAAGTTCAAGAGGAGTACCCCTAATTCCCACGCGTTCCAACTTCCGCAGAAGAATGGGGAGAGACACTGTATCGAATGCCTTTTTAAAATCTAAAAAGGCAGCTATACATTTCTTTTTGTTATCCATGGAATCAGCAATCACAGACGTCAGAGTTGCCACGGCATCATCCGGAGATCTGCCAGTTCGGAAGCCAAATTGTGAATCAGATAGGATGTTAAAATTGTTAAAGTAATTTAGAAGTCTTTTATTTATAAGTTTCTCCAGAATTTTAGATATTGATGGCAAAACCGATATTGGTCTGTAATTGCCGACGTCCTCCTCATCCCCATCCTTATGAATTGGAGTTACAACTGATTCTTTAAATAAAGTTACATTCTGCGAAAGGGACATTTTGTGAAAAGGACGTTTTGCGAAAGGGACGTTTTGCGAAAGGGGCGTTTTGCAAAAGGGACGTTTTGCGAAAGGGACATTTTGCGAAAGAGACGTTTTCGAAAGGGACGTTTTGCGAAAGGGACGTTTTGCGAAAGGGACGTTTTGCGAAAGGGACATTTTGCGAAAGAGACTTTTGCGACCTGGGGACATTCTTCGACGGAGCCCTTTCGCTTCGCGTACAAAATGGCAATTAGGTGAGAGTGATATTTTGTATTACAAGGGGGACATTCTGCGAAAGGGACATTCTGCGAAAGAGACGTTTTGCGACCAGGGGACATTGTGCTAAAGGGACATTCTGCGACGGATGACATCAAATCGACTACTGTAGTTAAGTTACCTGTGCGTATACAAGCTGATGTTGTTGGCCCCGGCGGGCACCACGTACTGGTCGGTGGCGGGGTACTCTGCTCGGTCGCTGTCTGCCAGCTGGTACGTGATCTGGGTGGAACCGCCGCCGAGATCGAGAGCCGCCATGGTCTCGCCGTCCATTAGATCTAATAGGAATAGGGTTATTTCCAAGGTCAAAATACTTACATTATATGGCAACTGACAGGTAACTGACCAGTTACTTGCCAGTTGTTACAGCGACTTGGACTTCTCTTTCGCTTTCCATCAGGCGTAGGAAAGCCATTATGTCGAGCTACTATAAAAAAAAATGTATTTTTAGGGAACGTAAAGAAAGAAATAAAAGATGCAGTTTCAATACTCACTATGTAAGAGATTCAACGTGTACCAAATAAATATCCCTTCATCCGAACCGTCCATTATTTCTACACTGTGGTTCCCCACGTCGTAACCTAACCTGAAATTAGAAATACATCTTATAATTGTTAATAACTTAATAAGAAAACGTAAATAAACGTAGCTAAACCTCCAGGTGTTAACCCAAAGTGGCGAACACCTAGCCAGGCCTATGTCCAGCAGTGGACTGCGATAAGTTGATGGTGATGACCCTGCGCTGGTCCGCAGTCCACAACTGTGCGCTTCTGTCGCAATTTTCCCCCCACACAAATAAACTATGGAATGCTTTGTCGCCAGCAGTATTTCCGGACCGATACGACCCTCAAGTCTTCAAGAAAAGAGCGTACTTCTTAAAGGCTGGCAGCGCAGCTGTAACTCCTCGTTGCAGATGTACCGGCGCGGTTCTTTCTTTTTAAATTCAATTCTAAGAAATCATTTGACCACAATCACACCTGATGTTAAGTGATGATGTGGTCTAGGATGGGGCATGCTTACTTAGATAAAGCCTATTGACTCTAGCCTTGAAAACCTCCAAGTTGTATCACTCAGGAAAGACGGCAGCTGGCAGAGATTTCCATATTTTAGCCGTTCGCTTCAGGAAGGAATTAGCAAATGTTTCCATCGTACCATCAGGTGAACCGTTTGTTCCTGTATGCTTGCTTAAAAAAAGAACTCACGTGGCAATGGCCTGCTGCACAGCAACCAGCAGCTGCTGCGCCTTGTCACTGGGCAGGAGCCGAAGCCCGGCAGTGGCCCTGACTATCAGCGGTGTCACCTTCCGCTTGTCAGCTGGTATCAGGAACTCCGCTTTTTTTATTAATTGCACTATGGTATCTGCGCCCTGGAAACGGAAAGCGCAAAAAAAAACATTATTCAATATGGTAATAATAGGACCAACTAGGAATAGGCTATTATGGCTAAAAATTGTAATTAGTCCGTCTTTTAGCTTAATCAAAAATAAAAGACAAGTATTTTTCCTTTTTTCATTCAAATAAACAATAGCAAAGATAAAAAGCATCAAAAGTTAGGAGTGGGAGTCTTTGACGTCACTCGCTCCCGTAAAATTGCCTCACCGAGTGACGTCACGCGTAATTTCAACGGGCTATAACTTTGTAATTTTTAGTCTAATATACAAATAAAATACGTGTCTTTTATTTTTGAATAAGCTAAAAGACGGACTTTACCGATGGACAGACGGCAATACGGACTAAATATAATGTAATTGTTTTGACTCCCAAAACATCCAATTATTCGTGTTTTCATTCGTTAATGGGGTAATCAAAGTTATTTGAAATTTTGCCCTTAATTGTACGCTATTTCATATCACTATCGATCGATGAACAACATTTAAACGTCCACTTCTGAACATAGGCCTCCTCCACCAATGATCACACTATGACGGCCTGCATAAGTGCAGCTTCACGCCCCGTTTAAAAGACCCAAGACTTTTTTTTTATAGTAGCTCTACACAATGGCCTCCCTACGCCTGATGGAAAGCGAAAGAGAAGCCCAAATCGCTGTGACAACTGGCAAGTAACTGGTCAGTTACCTGTCAGTTGGCACTGCCATGCCGGCCCAACCCTAACCCCCCACGAGCTCCAGAAACCCTACTCACCGGCAGAAACACGACCCAGAGGTCAATGGCTGCGGTATTCTATAGGGTGGAGGTCGGACGGGCAGCTCGATTCGAGCGAAGATTCGCTATGCCCTACCTCTCTTTGACTATAAGAATACGGGAACACGTGTGCTGGAAGAGAGTTCCACAGCCTAATGGCCGTACCATTATAGTAAGATTTACTGTACTTTATACACCTTTAATGTACATTAGTGTACATACCTTTGAGGGCTCGTCGGCGAATGACGACAGTCCAGGTTTGGACTGCTCGAAATACTCTTCCACTAGATCTAAGTTGGCTTGGCCAAATACTGAAACAGACAAACTTATACTTAAACATCATAATTATGTTAAATTATATACATTGTGTTAATATTACAATTAAACAAATAAAATGTTTGCGAATAATATATTTTTTTTAATTGTATAACTTTCATCAAAATGCCTCAAAATGCTAGCTTTTAACTTACACATCAAAAATATAAAATAAAATTCGAAAGAAATCTTTTTAGTTTAGATTTTTTCAAGAAATTTCCTGCTTGAAATCTTAACACTTTTACGGTATCTGGCGGGATTTTAATAATATACGATTTTACTTGTGTCAAAATCGTAAATTATTAAATGACTGTCAGGCTACCGTAAATTGATCAACTAACTGAAATCCATTGCGTTAAATAATACATTTCAACTACCGTTTGTTATATTCCGAAAGTTAATCAACTACCTAGGAAATTGATCAACTTACAGTTCTTGCTATTTTCCGGTGACATGTACCTACATGTGACCCACCTGTAAACGGTACCCTAAACTTATACGCCAGCACCCTGGAGCCCGAGGAGCCCGCGTCGATGATCACCGCGTAGTGGTGCACGCTCTCGTAGCCCAGACTCTTCGCGATGCCGTCCAGCCATTGCGACTGGCCCGCGAACAGCCCTGCGGACACCAATAATAGGCTTGATGACGTAAAAAATTTAAGCTTCTCTTTCGCTTCCTATCAGGAGTAGGGAAGCCATTATGTCGAGAAACTATATAAAAAAAATTAGTTTGTCTTTAAGATTGTTCAAAAATAGAAGACTGAGAGAGGTAGGGCATAGCGAATCTTCGCTCGAATTGAGCTGACCGTCCGGGGAAGGACCTCCACACTATAGAATACTGCAGTCAAATGACCTCCGGGTCGTGTTTCTGCTGGTGAGTAGGGTTTCCGGAGCTCGTGGGGGGTTAGGCTTGGGCCGACATGGCAGTGGCAACTGACAGGTAACTAACCAGTTACTTGCCAGTAGGGCTTCCAATCTCGGTATACCGAGATCTCGGTATTGCGGGATCCCGCGTCATTTTCCAATCCCGCGCGATGCGGGATTACGAACGCGGGATCCGCGGGATTTGCGGGACTAAAAACAAGCGTGCATACGACCTCCCGCCTCACCACAAGACATGCCACACTGGGCCACACATCGCCATCTAGCCCCAAACTAAGCCGAAGCTTGTACTATGGGTACTAGACAACTGATAAACACACTTATATACTTTTTTTTTGGAAATAAATATATATTCTTCTTCACATTTGCGTTGCGATGGCAAATCGAAATCAGACACGTTGTGCCCAGTGCTCCGCCACCCCGACCACACATATTAAACACCCAGCCAGACCAATACAAACAGACATGTTTATGAACGCAAATGTTTGTAATGTGCGGGAATCAAACCCACGACTCTCGGCTCAGAAGGCAGAGGTCACTACCAAATGAGCCACCGAGCTAGTCTAAATAAAAGGTGTAATAATATAAATCTATACTTATAATAAATCTGTAGAGAGGTCAATTCTGTACATAAAATATTTTTTCAAAATAACTATCAGGGGGTGATAAGTGATCGATACTGATACCAAAAATGCAATCAGTAAAATTTTTGTCTGTCTGTCTGTCTGTCTGTATGTTCGTTATAGAAAAAAAAACTACTGAACAGATTTTGACGAAACTTGGTACAATTATTCTTCATAATCCTGGGCAGGTTATAGGATACTTTTCATCACGCTACAATCAATAGGAGCGGAGCAGTGACGGGAAGTGTTGGGAAAACGCGAGAAATTTAAACCTGTATGTTTGAACGCGCATTACGCGAAAACTACTGCATAGAATTGAATGCGGTTTTCACCAATGTATTGCTAGAGGTCTAACTTAAAACTTAGGCACAAGGTATAGATGAGTATATGGAAGTCCGTTATTTTTGAAACCCGATATCCACGCGAGCGACGCCGCTGGCACAGCTAGTACTTAAATAAATGTGGAGTTATTTGATTCATTCGTTGTTTTTTGTGATAACTAAACGCTGTAATTTGATTGATCTCATACTAATAGTAATCTATACTTATAATAAATCTGTAGAGAGGTCAATTCTGTACATAAAATATTTTTTCAATAACTATCAGGGGGTGATAAGTGATCGATACTGATACCAAAAATGCAATCAGTAAAATTTTGTCTGTCTGTCTGTCTGTCTGTATGTTCGTTATAGAAAAAAAACTACTGAACAGATTTTAACGAAACTTGGTACAATTATTCTTCATACTCCTGGGCAGGTTATAGGATACTTTTCATCACGCTACAATCAATAGGAGCGGAGCAGTGACGGGAAGTGTTGGGAAAACGCGAGAAATTTAAACCTGTATGTTTGAACGCGCATTACGCGAAAACTACTGCATAGAATTGAATGCGGTTTTCACCAATGTATTGCTAGAGGTCTAACTTAAAACTTAGGCACAAGGTATAGATGGGTATTATATGGAAGTCCGTTATTTTTGAAACCCGATATCCACGCGAGCGACGCCGCTGGCACAGCTAGTACGTAAATAAATGTGGAGTTTCTTGATTAAATCATTGTTTTATTTGCCTCATATAAATATGAATATTTTCAATATGCGGGATCCCGCGAATACCGAGATCCCGCGGGATGGAAAATTCGTAGTCCCGCAAATACCGAGATTGAATTCAGGCTGCGGGATTGGAAGCCCTACTTGCCAGTTGTCACAGCGACTAGGGCTTCTCTTTCGCTTACCATCAGGCGAAGGGAAGCTATTTTGTCGAGCTACTATAAAAAAGAAAAAAAACACGTATTTTTTTCATTTGTAAATTAGACCAAAAATGACAGAGATATAGCCCGTTGAAATTACGCGTGACGTCAGATCAGTGGACCTTTCGACAAGAAACGCAGAATAGCACTATATTAAGAGATCATCGTCTTTTCTGCACACCTATGTTTGTTCCTGGATAACGACCCTTTGTTCAGAAGGCAGGGCTCACAACCAAATGAGCGACCAGGGCAATGAGTCATAAGTTTACGAAACTGCAATCACACGTGTCTAAGTTATATTTGTAATGTATCAGTACACGTCTCCATGTTTACGCATAACCGTAATGTTGAACAACAATCAACGGGCATACATAACAATCAATACTGCGCATTGCGATAAACTAGCTGTCTATCCTATAACAAAATGGCCTAAGTCACTATGTTATTCATAACTAATTGACCCGGCTAGTACAGTCTAGTCATACAAGTGAAATATCCGCGACAGATTTTTGCGCGTCGTGTGCGTTACTGCATATAATTTAACTGGCTCGGTGGCTCAATTGGTAGTGACCTCTGCCTTCTGAACCAAGGGTCGTGGGTTCGATCCCCACACATTACAAACATTTGTGTGCATGAACATGTCTGTTTGTATTGGTCTGTGTGTTTTCTATGTATAATATGTATTTATTTACAAAAAATAAATAGATCTAAGTAAGTTTATCAGTTGTCTAGTACCCATAATACAAGCTTCGGCTTAGTTTGGGGCTAGATGGCGCTGTGTGGCCCAGCGTGACATGTCTTGGGTTATGTCTTGGGTTATTTATAATTGCAAAAAAGTGCGTCACGGATAGTTTGTCGCCTGCGCTGCCACTTATAAAAATTTTTATTTAATTACTACAACAATTCAAGCGTTAACTATACAACAACCGAAGCGAATCAAGCAAAGGCGAGTAGGCTAGGTACTTTGCTAGTCTTTTGCTAATACATACACGAAATACATTACTCTGTACACTTATTGTAATGCCTTGTCAGCACTGTGGAGAATCAAGACATGGCTTCAAAGAAATCTCATTATCTATGTCTAACAGAGTATTAATTTCGAGTTCAGTGCAGTCGATTTGCAAACTGTAAAGCGATGAATAGAATATATACTAATTTATTTTACTAAGTTAGCATTTTTAGGGTTCCGTAGCCAAATGGCAAAGGGACCCTTATAGATTCGTCGTGTCTGTCTGTCTGTCCGTCCGTATGTCACAGCCAGTTTATTCCGAAACTATAAGAGCTACATTATTGAAATTTAGTGCGTAGATGTATTCTGTTAACCGCATTATGATTTTAAAATAAAATCAGAAAAAAATCCAAAATTTTTGGGGTTCCCCATACATAGAACTGAAACTCAAATTTTTTTTCATTAAACCTATACGTGTAGGGTATCTATGGCTAGGTATTTTAAAATGATTTTGAGGTTTCTAACATCATTTTTTTCTAAACTGAATAGTTTGCGCAAGAGACTCTTCCAAAGTGGTAAAATGACACATTTTCACATATTACTCATTATATTGTTTCATCTCTTACAATAAATATTTAAACAATGTTATCTCTCATTGTTAATATTTACATAGAACCGCAAACATTCATACTTAGACATTTACATGTGCGCAATCTGTCTGTATGTCAACCTTAACTACTGAACCGATTTTAAAAGAAATTTGATATTTGATCGCGGGTTCAATCTCCGCAAAGAATTGGTATGGATTTTTTCATGACTTATTTTTGTTAATTTAATATGGTTGTTATGGTAGGTATATAAAATCATGAAACAATGTTTTATATACTTTATTTGAGGATAAATAACTTTGTTTCAGCGCATTTGTTATTTCATGGTGTGTCACACAAGCGATAAACATGTTCTATGACAAAAAAAAATCATGTTGTATAATTATTAAATGAGGAAAGAGGAATTAAAGTACAATTATAATTAGATAAAAATAGGATGACTTATAAATTTAATGTAATTTATTGGATTGCCAATTTTATAGTATTTTTATAGTATAAGTACTTTTATAAATGAATTAATCAATTAAACTTACACAAGCTGTTTATCAAGAACATTTTGGACTTTTGCTCATACTATATAGTTCCTTATTGCACTTATACATATAAGTAAGTACTAGCTGCAGCCCTTTTCATGTCTGTCTGTCCCTATGTAAGTATGCTTATATCTTTATAAGTACGCAACGGATTCTGATGCGTTTTTTTAAATAAATATAGTTAAGTTGGAAACCGAGAAGTAGATCTTTGTTCAAAAATAAACTGCGGGGGTACTATATAAAAGGTTTATTACTTAACTCAAAAGCTTCGTAGTGGCTTTAATTTAATAGTGAACAAATCAACTTACATAGCCTACTTATTGACAAGTGAAAGGTATAGATATAACTTTAGGCTATTGAATAGGTTTTTGTTTGTTTTAGTTAGTTACTGATATCGATATAGGTACCTACTTTGTAAAAGGAACAAAAAAATCTGTCCGTTACAATTAATAGGTAGTCTCCGATTTATCACAACTGAAGAACATCTTGCCGGCCAGTATGGCTGTGATGACTGACTGGAAACCGAGGTTTCCCTCTGGTTGTGAGAGCGGCTTGGGCTTTCTTTTCTACTTTCCATCAGGCGGAGGGAAGCCATAGTGGCTTCTCTGAACGCTGAACTTAAATGTGTGTGGGGACGAGTTAAAGCTTCATACAAGACTAGCTTTTGCCCGCGACTTCGTCCGCGTGTTTAAATTTATACATACAAAAGTTTTTTCCCGCTAACTCCCGTTCCCGTGGGAATTTCTCAAAATACAGCCATAACTAAACTTTATATTTACTAAGGTACCTGCATGCCAAATTTCAAGCGTCTAACTTAAGCGGTTTAGATTTTTCATACAAAAGGATTTTCCCGCTAATTCCCGTTCCCGTGGGAATTTCGGGAATTCCTTTCTTAGTGCACCCCTACGGTACCTAAGCTACGTCCCTTCCAAATTTCAAGTGCCTACGTTTAGCCGTTTGGGCTGTGCGTTGATATGTCAGTCAGTCAGTCAGTCAGTTTCTCCTTTTATATATAGATATGTACAGGCAAGTGACGACACAATATGCTTGTACATCTTAATTTGTTTACTACGCGAAAGAAATTTGTTTGATAGGTATGTTAAATATTCCGTTTATAATTTTATACTTTATACATTATATTATTTTGGATTACTTTTTAATATAAAAAAAACATACGAATTGAGAAACCTTCCTCCTTTTTTAAAGTCGGTTAAAACATTATAGAAGTAATGCCAGTTGGTATACGAGTAATATTTATAAATATTGGAATATTTTTTAAACAATTGTACTTTTTTCAAAATGAACTTTCCATGTCAACTTAGCCGTATTTTTGCAATACGTACATTTTATTCCTGATTTATCTTTGATTAATAACTATACGATAAAAAGAAGTATCCTCAATACATGCCTTAAACATACCACACACCACTATCCAATACGACGAGTATATTTGTAAACAGAAATAAAATATTTTTTATTTCTTTTTGGTTTCTCATTAGTTCTGATTAACCACACGACAAAGAAAACATCCCACGTAAATACAATATTTGTAAACAGTAAATGTAACACTTAAATTTAAATAAAAAAATAAACTTCATCTTAAATTATTAAAAAAAAAAACTGGATATAAAAAATAACTTAAATACCTGCTATTATAACAGGCCAAGTTTTCGCCACAGTCGAGTTAGCCATTATCAACTTGAGCACTGAACTATCACAAATACACTGACCTGCCTAGACTGCCCAAGCGCATCCTATCGCGTAAGGCTGCTCACAGACGTACTACTTTGTGTTTACAAATAAATCGCAACTACTTTTGTAAACGACTAAACGCACGCGTCTTTTTGTTGCTAGCTGAACACATTTTCAAAATAAACATGTAGTAAAATTAAACACAGTCTAGTTACGTATAGACGACGATGAATTATGAATTATGATGTAATGATATAGATTGTAAGAAAAATTGGCATTGAAAAAAGCGTGGAAAAGCGTGAAAAGTGTAACTATACCCGGCTGTAAAAAAAAAACTATGTTACCTGCCGGTTTTTCGCGATAGAACTGCAAGCAATCTGCAGTCGACTCCGGTAGTAGTGTATATTTTTTAATTTACTGTTAAGAGCATGGCCAGAAGATAATAAGCGTTCAACACACGTTTTGATAGCACGCGTTTACAGCTACATACATTTTTGTTCAGGACTACATACAATTCTGTTCAGGGTCTTCGTGATTTATAAGTGACTAGCTGCAGCCCGCTGCTCTGCCCGTGTGAATATTCGTATAAAACATACTAATTTTATAAATGGGAAAGTGTGTCTGTCTGTCTTTCTTTCACAGCAAAACGGAGCTACGAATTGACGTGATTTTTAAGTGGAGATAGTTGAAGGGATGGAGAGTAACATAGGCACAGCTAGTAAGCTATATTACTGTAAAGTTACATTAAAATCCGTTCAGTAATTAATGCGTGAAAGAGGAACAAACATCGAGCCAAACAAACTTTCGCATTTATATTATTAGTAGGAGTAGGATTGTCTCAAGTCTGTATGAATAAGGAGATTTATGATTTTGACGTCTTTCCTAGGTTTTTTAGAATACACAGACTACTCTCACTGCATTGTGCGTTGCTAGGTCCACTTTTTTTTACCTACTTTTCTAAACGTTATATTTTCCATCGACAATCGCATTGCCCAGGACGCAGAGATTTTGCTATAGTGCGACTTTTTGTAGTAGATAGACATTTAATTCTTTTTGTTGCATATTCTACTACAAAACTATCGCACAGCTATTGTCGCTCGTGCGCGTCAAGCCTAAGCTACAGCGTAACGCGATATCCCCACCACCACAAAATATATCTAGATAGAACAACAATGACGTCTTATAAGATAGACAGATAGGTATTATTTATTGCACATCATCATCCTATTGCAGTCCACTGCTGGGCCTCTCCAGTTTGTTCGCCACTTTGGTTATTGGAGGCTTTACCCATAATCGCCACGCTGGGCAGGAGGGCAAATTAGAAAGTAAGAATACGGCGATACCATATAATGTTTGAGACACAAATATTTATCTCGGGAGGGAATGAAACCCAAGGACCCACGACAATGAATTAATTAAAATTAAAGTACATAATATATATAGATAGGTATAAAAAATAACTTACATATGATTAAATACAAAAAGAAAATAACAATACGCATCACACACTATAACCAAAACAAAAACAATAAATACGAAAACCAACAAACACAGTTTCATAAAATGGCGGGTAAGTATTTATTTCTCCTGACATTTATCAATAATATCTGCTTCCTACCCACAATATGTTATTTATTGTATTAATTCCAAATTTATATGTTACTGTAAAAGCTCGATATATGGTAAATGTTAATATTTAAGTGTAAGTCTTAGGATTAACCGACATGAGCTAGAAAATGTAAGTATTTTTGAAAATACGACGATGTTTGCGAGCTTTTACCATTCGAATTCAGTTAATGCAGTATAAGCGATAAATCCACAATCAAGAAGGCACGGCAAAATAATAAAAAAAATATAAAAAAATTATGAAAAAATTCTGAACTGTCCGGGGAAAAAGCCATATTTAATAATAATAAATAAATAAATAACCCAAGACATGCCACGCTGGGCCAGACAGCGCCACC
Source organism: Conogethes punctiferalis (assembly GCA_031163375.1). NCBI lineage: Eukaryota > Metazoa > Arthropoda > Insecta > Lepidoptera > Crambidae > Conogethes > Conogethes punctiferalis. The sequence goes on along the minus strand of CM062097.1, from coordinate 2,117,412 downwards.
TAGCCCCAAACTAAGCCGAAGCTTGTAGTATGGGTACTAGACAACTGATAAACTTACTTAGATACATTTTTTTTTGTAAATAAATACATATTATACATAGAAAACATTTCGCCCAAATGTTCAGAATTTTTGCCCTGTTATCATGCGCTGGCAATTCAGGTGATGGCAACCCTACCTACGTCCAGCAGTGGACGTGTACAGGCTGATGATGATGACCATGGTCACTAGGCTTGGCAGGCGGGTTGGCGACGGCAGTAGAGTCTATCAAGCCCATTACACTCGAATATATTGTAAATAACAAAAGCAGAACCAATCCACTACTCCTTCATAGATCGATCGATCACGCAATCAATGAACCGTACAAATAACTGTTGTTCATACATAATAACACCATAAGACGGATGATTGATAATATTGATATGGTTATGGTCCAATTCTGTTTGTTAAAAGTTACCTCGTTAAATCAATCAATAAAATAAAATCAGCAAGTCAATGAAATAAAAGACAAAACTTGAATTTGTTAACAACAATTATATAATATCCAATTAATATGACTTTCCAATTATAGTATTATTATTTTTAATTAGTTTTCGTAATTTATTAATATTATTATTTATTACATAGTGCACTCTGTCGCTCGGAGCGTGCGTGGTGACTGAGCGAGCCGCCAGACGTATCGCCTGAGTGACAAACCTAGCCTAGGTGTATGGTATCTGTTAGCGTGCGTACGTACCTATGCCTGTGTGGCTGTCGGCGGGCGCGCGGGGCCGGCGATACCTGCCCAACTCGAGCCAACTAATGCCCGTGCTGTTGTTTCATACATACACATTCCCGTACACTATTACTCGTATAGTTATACAAGGTGAATTTTTAATCACTATCCAAATTTTTTCTGGGCATTAGGTATCGTTTATAGAGCCCATTTCTGCAATAAAAAATATAGGTCATATTTTCACAACAAATTCATTGTACCGAACCAATTATAAATATCGCATGGTTACCATTTCTAGCGTAAAAATTTACTACGCAAAGCGATAAACATCAATGAAAGATATCCCGCGCCCGCGCGGGGTAGAGATGGGGTGCGGGGCGGAGCGGCGGGAGGGTAGCGAGCGAGCGACCCAAAACAAAATGGCAAAGGTCAAGAGCAGTCGCCCGCGCATCCCCGCGCAGCGAGTGCGCGCCATTTCCGTGTTCGTTCGCACGTGTCGCAGTAGAAATCCCTCCGTCGCGATGTATTCCAAACATTTCCAATCGTGAGTTTTATGAAATGGTGCGGTGTCATTTGTTAAGTGGAGAGAGTTTGAACGGAGCTCAAAGACTGTATGAAGCGGATAGCCTTCCTCGCCTTCGCAACCAGGGTGTGTCAAGTTCCGAACCATGCAACGATTTTAGCTGCCAACCAAAAGCTGTTAGATTACGGCCAATTTACTACACCTTCACATGCAGAAGGGCCAGTGGAAATCGAAAAAGAGATCTTCGACTTTTTCCAAAGAAACCCTCGTGCAAGTACTCGAGACGCGGCGAGGCTTTTTGAGGTTAGCCAATACGCCATATGGAAACTGCTTAACACCGCTGGCTGGCACCCGTATCATTTCCAAAAGTGTGACTTTTTTGTGGGGGGAAATCAAAAGACGTGTGTATGTGGATGGGATCCAGAGCCTGGACGCCCTTAAACAACAGATTATTAGAGCATTTGATAAAGTGAAAAGTGAGACTTTAGTCCTTAACAAATTAAAAGGCAATGTGGAAAAACGTGCGAGACTGTTTGGAGAGAAATGGTATGCATTTTGAACAGTTACCTATTAAATTACCAATAATTATTGATCAGTTTTAGTGTAAGTTGATTTTAATTTTAATTAATTTGTACATAGTTGATTCAATTTTTTTAAATACGAGTTATTGCAACAATGTACTACCTACTTATTGCCGTCTTAGTTTAATTTCAAGAGCATAAAGTCAACTTTGAAAAATATTGTATTCACCTATTGGGTCACCCAATAAAATACCCATTGATAAATGCCTTTAAATTGGACAGTTTTCGCTGAGAACGTGTTCGGCGGTTCGTCAATTGTCGATAGGCGATTGCGTCAAAGTTATAAGGTGAAAATTAGGTAGGTAGGCATTTTTGAAATCTGACGGTCCTAAGCCCGTAAAAATATGAAGGGAAAATTTGCAACTTATGTAGGTACGAGTACCTATGTGTTTTGCTGTTCTGCAAATGGCGGCTTTTTATGAATGAATGAAAGGAGCGGGGACGGACGTGCCCGGCGGTGGGCGGCGCCCGCGGCGCGCGGTGTCTATTTATTTCGTCTTTTTTTAGACAACTTGGAATGCTATTTTCTCAATATTTTAGTACTGACCGGTATTAAAAGAAAAAATACGTATTTAGTGATTTTCGCCATAGATTATAATATAAAAATTTGGATAGTGATTAAAAATTCACCTTGTATATAAAATTGTATAGTATTTAAGTATGAGTATGTAAGTAAATATATTTTAGGATTGGATAGTTGATTGTGTAATTAGTATTTATTTGTAATTATTAGATTTTTTTTATATATATATATATATAAACAATACTTTAAAATAATAAATTAATAGTACCTATATGTATGTATCTATCTATCTTTTACCAATATATTTAAATATACCTATTTATTGTAAAATATAGAATATTATGAGAGCAGGTACAATCGTCCGTGGGCTTCACTCAGCAGCAGGACTCACTGAAAACCAGCGCCGTGGTTTCTACGGGGGCCACGGCCTAATGCTGAGTGAGGCCCTTTTATTTTGGACGTCGCAACGGCCGTGTCTGGTTTAATTGTTATGTGTGTTTATGTTTGTATGTTTTTTTTTTTGTTTGTGTGTAAGTGTAATCTGTATGTTCTGTATATCATGTTGTGATGTCCAAAAATAATAAACATTTCTTATTTCTTAACAATATCTATATTTAAAAGGAAATCTATATCTATACTTTTTATAATAAATCTGTAGAGAGGTCAATTCTGTACATAAAATATTTTTTCAAAATAACTATCAGGGGGTGATAAGTGATCGATACTGATACCAAAAATGCAATCAGTAAAATTTTTGTCTGTCTGTCTGTCTGTCTGTCTGTCTGTCTGTCTGTCTGTCTGTATGTTCGTTATAGAAAAAAAAACTACTGAACAGATTTTGACGAAACTTGGTACAATTATTCTTCATACTCCTGGGCAGGTTATAGGATACTTTTCATCACGCTACAATCAATAGGAGCGGAGCAGTGACGGGAAGTGTTGGGAAAACGCGAGAAATTTAAACCTGTATGTTTGAACGCGCATTACGCGAAAACTACTGCATAGAATTGAATGCGGTTTTCACCAATGTATTGCTAGAGGTCTAACTTAAAACTTAGGCACAAGGTATAGATGGGTATTATATGGAAGTCCGTTATTTTTGAAACCCGATATCCACGCGAGCGACGCCGCTGGCACAGCTAGTCCTACTTATAATAAATCTGTACAGAGGTCAATTCTGTACATGAAATATTTTTTCAAAATAACTATCAGGGGGTGATTGATTAGTGATCGATACTGATGCCAAAAATGCAATCAGTACAATTTTTGGCTGTCTGTCTGTCTGTCCGTCCGTCTGCCTGTCTGTCTGTATGTTCGTTATAGAAACAAAAACTACTAAACGGATTTTAACGAAACTTGGTACAATTATTCTTCATACTCCTGGGCAGGTTATAGTATACTTTTCATCACGCTACAATCAATAGGAGCACGGTGGGGAAAACGGGAGAAATTTTTATCTGTATGTTTGAATGCGCATCACGCGAAAACTACTGCATGGATTTGAATGCGGTTTTCACCAATTTATTGCTAGAGGTTTAACTTAAAACTTAGGCACTAGGTATAGATAGGTATTTTATGGAAGTCCGTTATTTTTCAAACCCGATATCGACGCGTGCGACGCCGCCGGCACAGCTAGTCAACAATAAATGTTAAAGTTAAGTACCTATTTAATAGGATTTATAGAGATACGGGTGTTATCGCCAAACAAACGTTATGTAGGTTAGATGCTGTTGTGTAGGTTTATGTAGGTAGTTTGAGTAGGTGAATAATTTGGGTACCCTCAGATTTTGTATTTGATTGGACTTATTGGTAATAAATGTGTGCTCTAATTAAAAGGCGATTTTAATGAAGAATCCTGCTGAAACTTAACATTGGCGACGGGATAAACGCAAAGATGGCAGTAGCAAACATAACAAGTATAGTTTTACCTGGAAAATTTGACCCAAAAACGGACAAATGGGAAAACTATAAGGAGCAACTTTTCTTTGCATTGGAAGCAACTGGACCCATGGAAAGTGCACAGAAAAGGGCTTTGTTTCTGTCTCAGTGTGGCAAAGAAGCATTCTCACTAATTGTGTCATTGTTATCACCGAAAAAAACTAGTGAAGTGCCATTTGAGAAAATTGTTGAATTGTTGGACAAATTTTTTGTGTCAACCCCGCATCCTATTTTACAAACTCAAAAGTTTTATCAAAGAAAGCAGAAAGTGAATGAATCAATTACAAGTTTTGTTGCGGCTTTGCATGAAATTGGTGCGAAGTGTGCTTTCCAAGATATTGAGCGCCGGATTGTAGAACAAATTATTCTCGGTTTACATGATGGAAGTATACGAAGAGAACTTTTGAAAATGAAGATGTCTGACATGACATACAGCAGTGTGACACAGAGAGCCCTGAACTTGGAGGCGTTACAAGCAAATAAGATTGATGAGCAAGAGTACCTGTCTATACCAAGTAACCATCGTGAGGTCGCTAAGGAGTACCGTGCAGTTGAAACAAGCGAGCCCATGGATGTGAACATAATCAGTACCAAACTAAAACCATGCATGCATTGTGCAAAAAGACATTCATCTAAATGTAGATTTCGGAATGCAACCTGCTATAAATGTCATAAAAAAGGCCACACGAAAGCGGCATGTGGCAATGAAAAACAACAGAAGTGGCAAGTTAATGAGTGTTGTGATGGTGAATCCAATGCAGACGTCTCGGAGTGTGTGGTAGAAGATAATTTTGGCATATATGCTGTGTCCAGTTCTGTGGGCAAGCGAGTGAAGCCCTTCATGATGGAGGTGACAATAAATGGAGTGCCAATTGAAATGGAAGTAGATTCGGGGGCTGCCCGTTCTATATTACCGCACAGGCTTTACAAGCTGCATAAAGGAGCATTTGGAGAGCTAAAACCATGTGATACCAAACTTATGACATGGACTAATGAGAGCTTACCAGTTCAAGGTGAAACCATGGTCACGGTGGAGCGTAAGGGACATAGGGTGGAGCTGCCAGTAGTAGTCAGCTGTGGTAATGGACCAGCGCTTTTGGGCAGAACATGGTTTGAGCCGTTAGGAATACAAGTATGTGTTAATGCAGTATCCGAGATGGAAATAATAGAACAGTTTCCGAAATTATTTGATGGCAAGATGAATGACTATAAAGGACCCGTGGTGCACATTACTCTGAAGAAGGATGCTAAACCAGTGTTTATGAGAGCTCGGCCAGTGCCCTTTCCTCTAAGAGAAAAAGTCAATGAGGAGCTAAAAAGAATGATGAGTGATGGAATTATAACGCCAGTGAAACACTCAAAGTGGGCTACACCTTTGCGCTTGGTACCCAAGCCAGACGGGACAATCAGAATCTGTGGTGATTATAGAAAAACTGTGAACGAGTCTAGTGAAGTAGACAGCTTTCCTCTTCCAACTGCAAATGAGGCATTTTTTCAACTATCAGGATGTAAATACTTTACTAAACTGGATTTAAAACACGCGTATAATCAGCTGATTGTTGACGATGAAACAGCGGAGCTGTTAACGCTGAATACACCACTTGGATTGATGAAAATGAATAGACTGGCATATGGTGTGCATGCGGCACCTGGGATTTTCCAAAGACTGATGTCTACGGTACTAGCTGGAATTGAAGGTGTAGCTTGCCTGTTAGACGATGTGGTCGTAGGTGGATCATCACTAATACAAATTGATAAACGAGTAAAGCTGGTTTTGCAACGAATTGATCAGATGGGTCTAAAATTGAACAAAAATAAGTGTGTGTTTACAGCTCCACGAGTTTCTTTCTTAGGCTATGAAATAGATGAAAGGGGTGTACATCCTATGAAAGAAAAAGTGGCAGAGATAGCAGAGAAACCAGCACCTAAAGACAAGAAAAGCTTAAAAGCTTTCTTAGGGCTTTATAATTTCTATGAAAGATTTATAAAAGATAAAACAACGGTATTGCACCCATTGTATAAATTGCTCAAAGATAAGGTTAAATGGCAATGGACAGAAATTGAACAGAAGGCTTTTGAGCAGGCAAAAAGATTACTGACATCTGATTTGACATTGGTACATTACAGTCTGGAAAGAGATGTGTTATTGCAGTGCGATGCCAGTGACTATGGAGTCGGCGCAGTGCTAGTACATATAATGCCTGATGGTTCAGAAATGCCTGTTATGATGGGTTCAAGAACGTTACAAGAACATGAACGTCGTTATGCCCAAATAGATAAGGAGGCTTTAGCTATAATGTTTGGCTTAAAAAAATTCAGACAGTATTTGGTGGGCCGCAAGTTTATGATTTGTACAGATCATAAGCCCTTGTTAGGAATACTTGGGCGTGACAAACCAATACCTGAATTGATATCAGCAAGGATGCTGAGATGGGCATTGACACTGAACACATTTGATTACAGCTTACAGTATCGGCCAGGAAAAGCCATGGGGAACGCTGATAGTTTGAGTCGGTGGCCCACCCCAGCTAAAAAATCTGATGTAGATGTTTATGATGGTTGTGAAGATGTGTTCTTGTTAGAGCAAACGGATATAATGGGTATCACATCCAAGCAGATTGCAAACGAAACAGATAAAGACAGACTTTTAAAAAGAGTGAAAAGCTTTTTGCTTCATGGTTGGCCGAAGAATGTGGAAAGTGATATGCTACCATTTTATAGAAGGAGGGACAGTCTTTCGTTAAACAAAGAATGTGTACTGTTTGCTAATAGGGTTGTAATACCAGGGTCTCTTCAACAGACAGTATTAAAAACATTACATGATGGTCATTGTGGTATGGTGCAAACAAAGATGCTTGCAAGAGCATATTTATGGTTTCCTTCTCTGGATGATGACATAGAAGCTATGATATCACAGTGTGATAAGTGCCAAGTAAATCGGAACAACCCACCTATCACTCAACATTCATGGCCAGCGGAGACAAGACCATGGTCAAGAATCCATATTGATTTTATGGGCCCGTTCATGGAGAAAACATTTCTTGTTATTGTGGACTCCTTCAGCAAGTGGCCAATACTGGAAATTGTACCGGCTATGTCTAGCAAGACAGTCATAAACATCCTTCGTAGAATATTTGCAGACCATGGATTACCTGAGATTATAGTTTCAGACAATGGCTTAGCATTCACCAGCAGAGAGTTTCAAGAGTTCATGCAAAGAAACCATATACGACATCTCACTGGAGCCCCATACCATCCTGCTACGAATGGATTGGCTGAAAGAACAATACAAACATTGAAACAAAAATTGAAAAAGCAGTCGCCAGATCAGTCTTGGGCAGAGCGAGTAGGGAGAGTCCTATTTCAAATGCGTACTGTGCCGAGCACCGTCACCGGGAAGACTCCAGCTGAGTTAATGTGTGGCAGAAAATTTCGGACTGCTCTTTCAATTCTTCACCCGGACTTGGACAATAATTCTGAAACGGAAAAGGAGGAAAAGAAGGCAGGACAGAATGAAAGGAACAGAATAAAGTTTAAACAAGGAGATCATATTTTATTTCGAATGTATAATATGAACGATAAGTGGCAGCGAGGCGTGGTGATTGGCCTGGCGGCACCGAGCGTGTACGAGGTGCGCGCGGCGGACGGGTCGACGCACCGCCGGCACAGCGACCAGATCCTGCGTACGCGGGCCCCTGAACACCAAGCAAGCCAACATGCACAGCAGGCGTCCAGCCACGAGACAGACAGCGATAGTGATTCAGTTATTATACCACCGCCCGAAGAGTGGGCAGAAATTATTGGGGTTTAATTATTTGATTAGGTGTTTAAGTTTTGGTTTGATGATGATTACTTTTGATTTGGTTACATATCTTGATTATAACTTATGGGGAAGGTGTTGTGTAGGTTTATGTAGGTAGTTTGAGTAGGTGAATAATTTGGGTACCCTCAGATTTTGTATTTGATTGGACTTATTGGTAATAAATGTGTGCTCTAATTAAAAGGCGATTTTAATGAAGAATCCTGCTGAAACTTAACAGATGCCACATTCAATGGCTCTGAAAAATTTAACAACTTCCAAGACATTAATGTACCTACCTATATCTTATCGCGGTTGTTAGATAATTGCTTTTTGGTACGTAAATAAAAAATAGTAGTACAGTTAATTAGATAATGAGTTACAATCAGTTAAATGCACCTCATATAACTGATGTAAGGGAGCGGCCTATCATCTTTTCGCTCCAAGCCAACCTCACCTGCCCGTGGTGCATCCTGCCGAACAACAAACGAGGCGCTGGCAACCGACTAATGGCGGTATAACCATAATTGAAGGCGTAGGCCATAATACCAAAGGCCGATGACGGGCAGCAGCGTCATCGGAGCGAGATGCTGCGTCCTGCGATCGCCAACCCGCTTGCCCAGCAGGGCGATTATGGGCATATCCTCCAGATGTTTGCCCTGAGTGGCGAGCAACTGGAGAGGCCTATGTCCAGCAGTGGACTGCAATAGGCTGGTGATGAAATGAACTTCATATAGCTAAAATTATTAATTGTGTGGTTGAATGGCTTTGTCAAAACACAGGCTTATCCAGACTTAAAGTACCTATGCATCATTTTCATAATCAGCCTATTGCAGTCCACTGCTGGACATAGGCCTCTACAGTTGTTCGCCATTTTGGTAAACATCTGTACTCATAATCGCCACGCTGATTGGCAATCGCATGGGGCGTAACTCCTCGCTCCGGTGACGTTGCTGCCCGTCATCAGTCTATGGTATTTAGCTACGCCGTCAATCGTGATGGTTATACCACTCGGTTGCCAGAGCCTCGTTTGTTATTCACCAGGATGCACCACGGGCAGGTGAGGGTGGCTTGGAGCGAAAAGACGATGGGTCGCTCCCTTACATCCCGGGAGCGGGAAACCTTACCACAAGCCTGGAAGGTTTACCGAGCCCATGTCGAGCAGGTGTCGAGCTGACAAAACTTGGCTCTCCATGGAAGGTAGTACTTAATACTTCCATGAGCAAACCAAACCAAACCTCATCATAAACTTTTAGTCCGTAATGCCGCGGCCACACATTGAAGGTATTTGCACCAACGCAACGTTTTGCGCCCAATGCCACCAATGCACCAATGTGTGTATCGGTACTTTGACACAATGAAGACATTGAGCGCGTTAGTATTGGGCATTGGACGCAAAGTTGAATCCAATGTGTGGCCGCGGCATCAGACTTGCACCACTCAATTCTGTCATAGGTACAGATGTGTATAAAAGGCAGTGTTGATAAAATGGTTTTTAATTAATGTAACGAGTTGGCAATCATCGAAATCGTGTTCACAATTTCATTACATTTATCAAGATTTTTACGATCACGTCGGCCAATAAATGAAGTAACAAAACATGGTTTATGCCTTGTAACTGATAAAAAACGTTAGCGCATTTAATTGTTACAATGCAAATTATTATCCAATGCATTCTAAGTCATTTTTGTTAATGACAGAATCTTTACATAGCTAATTTTTACCAGTCTGATAGCGTGTGCTTGCCATCTCATTCAACAGGAGCGGTCCGAAGGCAGGCCCTCTCCCGTTAGACAATGACGGGGACCCGTCCAATACAGGTGCAATACCACCCGCTGGGCCCCGTCTGGGAACGATTGGCGGCTTTACTGCCGCCAAGTACGTACCCTTCTGCGCCTGCGCAGCGCAGGAGCATTCGGGTTGGTACAAATACAACCTGTGGCCACCCTAACAACAACATTCAGGTGCAGGACCAAGTGCATAACATACTTTCCGATGCATAAGGGTGTATTAAAACACTTAAGTTTTTTTTTTTTTATAAAGTAGCTCGACATAATGGCTTCCCTACGCCTGATGGACAGCGAAAGAGAAGCCCAAGTCGCTGTGACAACTGACAAGTAACTGGGTTAGTTACCTGTCAGTTGCCACTGCCATGCCGGACCAACCCTAACCCCCCACGAGCTCCGGAGACCCTACTCACCAGCAGAAACACGACCCGGAAGTCATTTGGCTGCGGTATTCTATAGGGTGGAGGCCCTTCCCCGGACGGGCGGCTCTATTCGAGCGAAGATTCGCTATGCCCTACCTCTGTTAAAGTTTGACACTACTCTAATTTGATGGTACCTACAGTGGGGCAGTAATGAAATGAATGAATGAATGAATGAATTGGTACTTACCCAAGAAGTATGTGACAAATAAAGCTAATAGTAGTAGTAGAAAGAAAACTTTCTTCAGCCGCCTTGGTTGCTTGATGCCCCTGCTCCGAGCATTGATATGTGGAGTTGATGTGGCCGTATCATCTTTTAACTGGAAAAAAGAAACAGCCTGTATTTATAAAGGGTATGTGGTTCTTTTTTTTTTATAGTGGCTCGACATAATGGCTTCCCTACGCCTGATGGGAAGCGAAAGAGAAGCCCAAGTCGCTGTGACAACGGGTAAGTAACTGGTCAGTTACCTGTCAGTTGCCACCGCCATGCCGGCCCAACCCTAACCCCCCACGAGCTCCGGAAACCCTACTCACTGGCAGTAACACGACCCAGAGGTCATTTGACTGCGGTATTCTATAGGGTGGAGGTCCTTCCCCGGACGGACGGCTCAATTCGAGCGATGATTCGCTATGCCCTACCTCTCTTCAATAGGCTATTATGGCTAAAAATTGTAATTAGTCCGTCTTTTAGCGCGACGTCACTTGGTGAGGCATTTGTACGGGAGGGAGTGACGTCAAAGACTCTCACTCCTAACTTAAGCAAAAAGTGGAGGTCAACCAGTAAACCCACCTTACTATCACTATGGAACAAAACAATATGAAAAAGTTAATATAAAATTAAAGACTATAATTCTAATTAAGCAGCTTTTTTATATGTTCTAAACTTATCATAATTAAAAATCGGATAAGACATTCAAATTATTATTTAGAAAACAAATACTTTTAAAATAGCAAACTTGACATTTAAACCCACCAAACAACTTTTAAAAATTGTACTACTGAGGATAATTGGGGAAAAAGGTTTAAAATTGCTTAATTTAGGTTTTTGGGTATATATTTAATTCAAATAGTCATACAAAAAGACACAATTTAAATAATTAATTGAAGAATAACTCTGAATAAAGACTGTGGTCTAAATTAAAATATATTGCTTTTAAATTTAACTTCGGTCGTTTACTTTGTCATTACAACGACAGGCTTAAGAAGTTTGGTATGATCAGCCTCGAGGCTCGGCGTAAGAGATATGACCTGCTCTATCTGCACAAAATTGTGCACTCAGCTATTGACGCACCGGATTTAGTTTCATTACTTAGTTTCAATACCTGGTATAGATCTCGACACCCAAGAACGTTCGCGATTCAGGTTTATAAGAATAACACCTCTTTTTATAACCCATTAGTGAGAATGTGTCGTACATATAACGAGGTGGTGCATGGTGGTGGATGCTTGGATGTGTTTGGTTCTAGTTTCTCCCAGTTTAAGAGGGTTGTATCGGATATAATTCTAGCTGGGATGTCCTCGACTTCTCACAGCCGATTTCCATAACGGATGTAACCAAATTATGTTAATAAGTGTAGTTTTCTCTTTTGTCTTATTTTTTTTTCTCTTTATATCATTATATAAACTAGTATAGCATCATACATTTAATTAGCCAATAAGTAGTTATTCCAACTATGCTGTGTACACCAACCTTGGAGTACAGTCTAGATCAGAATTGTTAGAAAATATTAATATTGTTATGTTTTGATTGTATTCTGTGTGTGTACCTTTTATAAATAAATAAATAAATGAATAGTTAGAAGGGTAGAATGTTAAATTCATATTTTATTTAATCTTGTTTAATATCGCTATTTACAGAAAACATACTTAATAGGTGCTGATATATTCCTGGTGGCATGAGGTGTAAATATAAACAAATGCATTAACTTAAATGTTTATGTTTAATTTATTGAGTATAACACATAAAGGTTGTATTATATAAAAGCGAAACGCGAAGAACCTCGTTGCCAATTACGAGGCACGTTATCATAGAATATTATATAATTACCTCTGTGAATAGGGGTTTGATAAAGCACCTAAATAATTATTCAAATATTTACTTGCTACAGTTCACTCACCTCTAAATACCTGTAAGTACTGAATTTTCCCATATTGGTTTAACATAAACATCACAACCGTAAAACAGATCTAAACATTTCTTACAACAACAATAATACTGTACGAGTGTAACATATTTGTCAGAAATATTAGCTATTTTTGTAAAAAATCGTACGTTTACTCCACCACAAAATCTGACTGATTGTGTTCCAGTGACACGACACTTTTTTACGATTTGCTCCGCTATTTCTTTGCTTTGACAGCTGACAGAAGCTATGAAACTATTTTATTTACACCACAAGAACATAACTTTAGTGCGTTCCACTGACCGTTGTTTGTGGACTAGGTGCCGAATTAGGTGCCCAAACAGTAATTTATAGAGGTAAGTTTGATAAAAAAGCGTATAATTATGAACTAGCACTTCACTAATAACCTAAAACATTAACATCACTATAGACGAAATTTCTAACCTCTAAATAGTATGTAAATAAGGAAATCAAAAGTTTTTTACCTTTCTTTGGCGCACTTCCATGATTTCCTTTGATTCTATATCGTCCTATGACAAAAGACAAACAATACACTTCAAAAAATATTGCTAATGGACACTTTACATCTAACTGTTTCAGACACTGCAATGGAAATCACTATTTCAATAAGTTATGAAATACAAACAGTAATGTTCCTGTTAAGATTACTTTAGTAAATAAATTATCAATAATTTGCTTGGACGACGGCGGCGTCACGGACTGAATAGTACAATTTGTACAATCCAATCATTAAAGAGCGATTTATAATATATTGGATGGGTTATCGTTATCTCGACTTACAGAAATAACTGTGCCAGACGTAAGACTAGTCTGCACTCGTAACTGTATAATATCCGATAGGGAAGTAGTGTATTGTGTACGTCTGATATTACTCCTTTATTTAGGCAGAGTCACGATGATTGAGAGTATAGACCTTGTTGATAAAGAGGAGGCAGCCAATGGGCTTGATTCCTCATTGTACCTATGACAACAACGCACAGTTTATAGTAAATTACAGTGAAGTAGTGTCTTTAACATAAAATGTTAGTGCCTATTGATGTCGCAGTTGAGTTCAAGGTCATAGGAGTAATTAGTATTTAACATACTTTACGTTACGTTTTTTTACATCCTGTCACTTTATTCCCATAGCATATTAGGTTATATAACATGGTTACAAAAGAAGGATGTTCTCAATTCACCTGCATGTTTTTGTATCTAGGTGCGCAGAAAACCGTCATTATATGACTTCGCCCACGTGGACAACAACACGTTTTCACATTAAATAATAAATAAATAACCCCACGCTGGGCCACACAGCGCCACCTAGCCCCAAACTAAGCCGAAGCTTGTACTATGGGTACTAGACAACGGATAAACTTACATACATACATTTTTTTCGTAAATAATTACATATTATACATAGAAAACACCCAGACCAACACAAACAGATATGTTCATGAACACAAATGTTTGTACTGTGCGGGAATCGAACCCACGACCCTTAGCTCAGAGGGCAGAGGTCACTACCAAATGTATTATACAAAAAGTAGGCTATGTTTCTCAGGTGCTAGAATATCTGTAGGTACCTATACCAATTTTCATTGAAATCAGTTCAATAATTTTGGTCAAAAGATAGAGTTACTTCAGCAATCACATAAATAAATAATAACAGGGCACTGGCAACAGACTAGGGTTACAAGAGTTCATGGCTATCGTTATACCAGTACCTACCTAATTCTTAAAACTATTAATTCTGATCACGCAAATAGTACATGAAAAGAAACAAAATACTAGAGATATCTCTACCGGAGCGGATTTAAGAATGCTTGCCTCTATGCAACTATACTGTGCCGCGGTCAAGGTTACTTCGGTTTTTTCGATAGGTATACCTACTGGCCGCGTGACACACCGGTTTATTATGATTAGCTTATAACATTAATTCATTTATTGCGTAAAGTCTACTGATCTGGTGAAAAGAACCTCTCATGCTCATCTATTCACGCCTGTAAATAAGTCCTACTTAGTTCAAAAAGAATGATCATACATCCAAACTCATTTTATTTCGCTATGATTAAAACAAAATTCAAGTAGTTAGGTATCTAATATAAATATCCAGGTAGAGATCAAATATTATAAGAAAGAAAAAATATACCAAGTTCTTGGTCTTCCAAACAACCAAAGGTTTTTGTTTATTATAAACTTCAGTAACAAATTCCATTTCAACCGCTAACACATTCCAACACTATAAATACTAATATTATAAATAGATAATAAAATGAAACAAATAGAGAATAATAAATAATTTTACGGCAAATTTTTAACTTTTATGGATATTTTTAAGATTGTAAATAAATGTAATAAAACAACAACTTTCAATAAACTCATAAAAATACGAGAAGTTAAAAATCACTCTTTCAGGGGATCAGTCCATAACACACTGGACATTATTTTCTCATTAAACTTAAATATCCGGAAATATCCGACGTACGCAGTTCTAATACTGTTTGCATGTAGATACTTGTACGTTAGGCGGTAGGTACTTTAATTATGTATAACTTAGGTGGAGGCCTTGAGATTAAATCATTATGTATCAGCGTGACACGACGTTACTGTGCAATGCGGATAATTTTGTATCAAAAACATTATAATTTTTTTTTTATAGTGGCTCGACATAATGGCTTCCCTACGCCTGATGGAAAGCGAAAGAGAAGCCCAAGCCGCTGTGACTACTGGCAAGTAACTGGTCAGTCACCTGTCAGTTGCCACCGCCATGGCCGGCCCAACCCAAACCCCCCATGAGCTCCGGAAACCCTACTCACCGGCAGAAACACGACCCAGAGGTCATTTGGTATTCTATAGGGCGGAGGTCCTTCCCCAGACGGGCGGCTCAATTCGAGCGAAGATTCGCTATGCCCTACCTCTCTTATATTAAAGAAAATATTATAGATTACCTTCTGTTAAATTAGCAACAATAGTTTTCATTATAACTCAATTGGTTAATTCGTATTTTATAGCTATCAACTGCCAGTATGATAGCAACTCAAGATCAAGCTCGGTAGCTCAATTGATAATTGGCTTCTGAACCAAGGGTCGTTGGTTCGATCCCCGCTCGGGACAAATATTCGTATGATGAACATTTAAGTTTGTTCTGTGTCTGGGTTTTTACATTTGTGGTACGTTAATTCTGATATCCATGACATAAGAAGTAGTCGAAGTAGAAGATCGGAATAATATACGTACTTATGCGATGTTGTTGTCCGATGTTTATTTATTATTGAACTAACGATAAGGGCTGATATGGGCGTTATCTTATACCATAGACTATAGGACTACGAAGGATCCGGGTTCGATTCCTAGTCGGGCCCATTAAGAGGTTTTCTGAGTTGATTCTAGTCTGAGTACCTTACCTATACTGGGAGACAGCCTACCGTCTCCTTAAAATTGCTAAATCATAACCTAGTTTCTGGTACAATACAGATAGACTTGTCAAATACTGAAAGATTTTTTAAAATAAATTCCAACGCTTGTAGTGGAGGTAACGAGATGTGTACAGTACAAAGACCAGACAGACATTATTGTGTTAAAATATTCTTATAATTCCGTAATGTTCAGCTTACAGCAGTTTCTGATGTTTAACTTCCAGATAACATTTGTTTAAACGTTATCTCAACACCATTGTTATCGAATCAAGGGCCTACTTGTGTCAGGTAATATTTTAAATAGTAATTATGAGATATACTCTCGTTATTGTACGATGTATGAATGGAAAATAACTTTTTTTGTATTACTTACAAGTCATACCTATGTAGTCAAATGTTATGAGATCGAAGATAAACATTCATTACACTTTGATTTTGAAAAGCTGTGGTGTTTAAATGTGAAACCACACTAAGTTGTGGTTTCTTTGCTAGGGGTGAGAGCCTTCCGCTCCCCCAACAGTTTGGTGATGATGACAAGGCCGTCCTGGCTATCATCGTAGTCATTTAGGAAAAAAAAAGTGGTTTCTTTGTAGGTATATGATCGTCCTTCCACATTTCATCCACACTCAATTTTATAAGACTTCTTAGGTTTCCATAACACCTTTGATCGTATCCACAAGTCATTTAACTTGAGTTGCATATCATTCAAGTAATTCATTTCATTTTATTAACTGGAACCTTTGTATTTTGAAAAGCGTATAAATTTAAAATAGTTTAGATCGCTGCAGGTTGTCAATTTTATTAAAAAATTATCAAGGCTTATTGTTTAATAGTTTATAGGTGCCATAAGGGGAACGTACCATTTTTTAACTATAACAATCTATTTTCCTGTTAAGAGATTTAACAAAGGTTTGTCAAAAATCTCTCATTTTCCGGCCAAACTCAACAGTAGGTAACCATGTAACGTCCCATACAATGGGACGACTCGAGAAATATCAGGAATAGGTTCAATGGTGTTTGATGCTACGAGTAGGAGGTATCACCGCCAACATACCACCAATATACCACCGACTCCGTACTGGTATTTTGACATACAATCCTAATAAGCCTTCCCTTTATGCCCGATCAATCTCCAGGCCTTTTGGCGGCGCTTACGAGAACTAAGTAAGGTAGTAGGTATATAGGTAGACCAATTCAAAACAAATTTTTAGTTGGGTATATTAATGATTACAGCACAGCAGGTAGTGTGAAAGATAGGTAGATATACCTATGTAGATATCAAATCACCGTATACTGATAGATAACAGAAATCTCATCAACATCATCATGACAATCTACATTTGGGGTTGACTGTACCTACCTACTGACTATATCCACATCTATTATAATGTTTTTTTTTAAAGTGGGAAATACGTTACGCAGCATCAAGCGCGCCTCCTCCCGTCCAGAAGGGGAGGGCACACCCTCTAAAACCACCATCTAAGTACATATACGGCGGTCGAATTGCATGTATGAAAGGCTCAAGTATGGGGCGCTAGTATGGGGAGTCCCTAACTTTCCCTAATTTCAGCTTGCACCTTTGTACTTACTCGATTTTATCCAACAGATGTCAGTCTCAAACCTACTCGAACAATTAACACAATACGGCGTGGGCCGACGTAAGCTGACCGACGAACTATTCAGCAGGGACAAGCCCCCTGCCAGACTCAGTGTTTACGACCTGGACGAGGAGAACCTGTGCCATGAAGTGTGAGTGTAGTCCTACCTACCCGTCATAATCAGCCACTTGCAAGCCAGTGCTGGATATAGCCTTTCCAATTAATCAACATAAATTTATAAATAAATAACCCAAGACATGCCACGCTGGGCCACACAGCGCCACCTAGCCCCAAACTAAGCCGAAGCTTGTACTATGGGTAGGTACTAGACAACTGATAAACTTATTTAGATATTTTTTTTTGTAAATAAATAAATATTATACTATAGAAAACATAGGGAGGGTTTGCCCATAATTGCCACGCTAAGCGTAGCTTCTCGCACCGATGACTGCTGCCCGTCAACGACCTGCAGCGTTTAGCTACGCCTTGGTTAGATGGTTATACCGCCATCAATCGGTCACTAGAGCCCCGTCAGCTGAGTAGGTGAGGTTAGCCGCGGTAGACGCACCCGCTCTACGCTACCACCGGCCCGAGCGTCTCTTGAAAGCACACAACACACATTATGACTTCTGAGCCTTTTCTTTGTGCCCCGAGTGGTGAGTGCGGGCTAACGGTGGTATGGTGGTTGCTGGTTGCAGCCACACCGTTGCGCGAGGTCTGCTCGTGGAGCACTCTTTCACTCCCCCCAGAAGCCGGCGCTATTTTCTTTTTTATTTGGTTCAAAGAAAGCATTTGACCACAATCACACCTGATGTTAAGTTATGATGTGGTCTAGGACGGAGCATGCTAACTTAGATAAAGCCTATTCAATCTAGCCTTAAAAACCTCCTCCTCCTCCAAAAAGTTGTAACACTCAGGAAATACGTCAGCTGGCAGAGAAATCCATATTTTAGCCGTTCGCGGCAGGTAGGAATTATGAACATCATCATCATCATCAGCCTATTGCAGTCTACTGCTGGACATAGGCCTCTCCAGTTGTTCGCCACCTAGGGCAAATTTCTGGAGGATATACCCATAATCGCCACGCTGGGCAGGCGGGTTGGCGATCGCAGGGCGTAGCTTCTTGCTCCGGTGACGCTGCTACCCGTCATCGGCCTGAGGTATTTAGCTACGCCTTCAATCGTGATGGTTTTACCGCCACCAGTCGGTTTGCCAGAGCCTCGTTTGTTGTTTGGCAGGATGCACCACGGGCAGGTGAGGATGGCTTGGAGCGAAAAGGTGATAGGTCGCTCCCATACATCCCTAGGAATTATGAACAATCTTTACCATTCCCCAGCATCAAGACAACCTGCACAGTCCCCGGCTGCACATTCGTAGCCGAGACTCTTCTAGACTTCGAGAACCACTACAACGTCTCGCATCGGTATGCGTGTGCGCAGTGCCGCGGTACGCTGCCCTCGCCGCACCTGCTCGGGCTCCATGTGCAGGAAGCACACGACTCCTTCTTCGCGGTCATGGCTGAGAGGAAACCTTCTGTAAGTAGCTAATGTTTCAATCGGTCAATCACATCTTTATTTGTAAAGACTTTAAAAAAGCACTTACCTACAAATCTTCATCAGCAGCCTATCGCAGTCCGCTGCTCTCCAGGCCTCTACATAGCCACGCTGGGCAGACGGGTTGGCGATCGCAGGGCGTAATAGCTTCTGGCTCCGGTGACGATGCTGCCCGTCATCAGCCTGTGGTATTTAGGTTGGTTATACCACCATCAGTTGGTTGCCAAAGCTTCGTTTGTTATTCAGCAGGATTTACCATGAGCGGGTGCGGCTGGAGATAAGGCGAAAAGATGATAGGTCTCCTTACGTAAAAAAAACATAAATAGGCAGAGTTTTATTTTTGTTTCAGTATTGCTGTTACATAGAAGAATGCCAAGAAAAGTTTATCAACGCAGATGAAAGATTCGAGCACTGTGTCAAAGTGCACAAGATACCGAAAGACTTTAGATTCGAACAGAAACACAGAAAATCTAAAAATAAGAAAACGAAGAAACAACCAGATAATTTGAAAATGGACTTGGATGTGAAACCTAAGGAACCAAGATTTGCCTTTACAAATAGCAAGCAAAAAGGTTTTGTTAAATATACAGGGAAGAAGTTCACGAAAGATGATGAAAGGGGGAGTAGAGATGTGAATATGGATGAAGCTATGGAGGATTTGAAAAATAACTTGCCTGAATAAATTAATGACTAGGATTTCTGAAATAAATGCGCTAAAAACCTGCCATTACCGATAAATGTAATCGCCAGCGTCTCTCAGTCCACTGCTGGAGATAGGTCAATCCCATTGTTCGCCACTTTTATCGATCGTGGGATTTTCGTACATGATTTTATTGCAATTTGGGTGTTTACCCATGTACTCTATCATATAATATATTTGGACACAGCGTGAAATATGTATATTTTGTTTACGCATGAAAACAAAAAAAAATCAATTTTAAAAAATAGGAATTCACCCTTAAAATACGTTGATTATTATTATTAATACACCATAATCAATTAATTATGATAAACCACACAGTAAAATTATACCTACCCACTATCCCAAGTTAAACAATCATTTTTGTATCCGATCATGAAACTTCAACTATAGTTCATTCGCGTTAAGAAAATAGTGACTCATCACCGACTGCCGGCCAAGCCACACCCCCTAGCCAATTAAAACGCTAGAAATTATAATTTAATTGGCTAGGGGGTGTGGCTTGGCCGGCAGTCGGTGATGAGTCACTATTTTCTTAACGCGAATGAACTATAGGTACCTACACAGTACAGTTGTCGCAAAAAATATGTTTACTTTTCGCGCAAATGACAAGCACGTTTGAAAATGACATTACGAAGTTCAGCGAAGGACCAGAATTCGTAGAGGGCACATAAGTTGTTTCAGTTGTTGTAGAATCATCATAATCATCAACCTATAACAGCTCAATGAATACATAGCTTGAAATGAAAAGTAGAAAGTACAAATTCAAATGCATGCATAAGTTAGTAAAACATAGAGTATCTACCCTCTATGATTTTCTAATTTCAAAATGTTGTTTGTGATAATGTTACCATGGAACCAACATAATAAGTATAAAGTCAGAAATAAAAAGACCACATCAATTAACCTTAGTTTTATTTCACAAGCACAATACATGCAAATAGATACATTACTTGGCATACATCCAATTTTTGTCTAAATCTGTTATTTTTATAGTAGCTTAAATTTCGAGATCTTTTTTTACTTTTGCCAATATCAATAACATCAACATTAGAATGCCTATACATGTATGACAGTATCTTTGTACCTATAGTACTCAAAATACGCATTTACTAGAAAATCCCCATTTTAAAAGTTTACAGGCAGCCATTTCTATTTCTCTCAATATACATTTAATATTACAAAATTGTCTGTTCACTTTAACATATTATTGAAATTCTTTATTATGTATTTCACTTTATCATAAAATCTTTTATGCATTTAACAATAAATTACTATACTATATAAATGAGTGTACTTGCCCGCTAAATAACATCATTTGTGCAGGTATGGAAAATTAATCTTACGTATGAAAATGACTGAATAACAAATAAAAAACTGACCTGACTGAATAATAAATATGATTGAAAAGCCAGCTTTTCCAATCGAGATATGTATCCTACAAATATTCCATGTCTTTCATTTTAGCTGTTCTCCAAAAGGATGCATAAAGAATACAGAAGAACTCCTACACCATTCAATACAAATCGATGTACGTATCTTTTTGTGTAAGACTCTTCGTGTGGAGACTAGAAAATGTTGTGATTCCACAAATGTTTAAAGAGACAAGATACATGGCCAGTGTTTTGGCCGATTCTATAGCTTTATCTCTTCCTAATACATGTGGGAGTAAACCTCATATACAAATGGCGCCATCTAGCGGTAGCATTTCTCAAAATACACTTTCTACTTGGCCTTGCCCTGCGCGGCGACAGCGGCCATGGCCTTTTTGACCGTCTCCTCGTCACCGAGGAACACCATTGAGTCAACTGGCTTCATGTCCTCGTCCAGTTCGTAGACGAACGGGATGCCGGTGGGGAGGTTCAGCTCCATGATAGCCGCGTCGCTGAGCTCTGAAGAAGAAGTAAGTGCTAGTGTCAAACTAAAGAATGGCAAGCTTGATACAATTATAATCTATACTTCTATACTAATATTATAAAGCTGAAGAGTTTGTTTGTTTGAACGCGCTAATCTCAGAAACTACTGGTCCGAATTGAAAAATTCTTTTTGTGTTGAATAGAGCATTTATCGAGGAAGGCTTTAGGCTATATAACATCACGCTGCAACTATTAGGAGCGAAGATATAATGGAAAATGTATGTTCGCGCGCAAGGTGAGCGCGGAGTGTTAGTCAGCGCGGGGGGCGAGGGGAAACGATCCGCGACCGCGATGCCCCGCGCTGCCCCGCACCGCCCCCTCTCAGCCGCCTGGAGCACTGGACGCCGGGAAGCGGAGTCGATGACGGAACTCGGACGCAGACGCAGCTGCCACGGGCTCCGAATATAATCCCTCCACAATTATCAAAGTTTCAATGTAAAAACAAAGGGGAAAACTATTCCACGCGGACGAAGTCGCGGGCACTGCTATAAAATAATATTTGGATAATGTAAATTTTTTTATTTCACTACTTCATTTATGCTAATTACTATACTTACGGTCTAAATGCTTAACAATGCCTCGGAGACTGTTTCCGTGGGCGGCGATGATAATTTTCTTGCCCTCCTTGATCTAAAACAAAATAAATTAAACATTATGTATGTCATAAAACTGTTGAGCTGAATATGAAGTGTAATAAGGGCAGATGCAGTGACGATTTGCGCAAGGCTGGCAAGTGCAAGAAACCCAAGATCGGGCAAAGTGACGAACAATTGCCGAGCCCTGTGACCAAAGTCAAGGATATAATTATGTTGACATTTGTTCACTTTCAGTTTCTGCCCTTGGAAGAATTGCAACTTTTGTAGTTAATGTTATAATGAGTTGTGTTGATACAACTGACGAAGTCAAGTATAATCTTATAATTAAAATTACCTGAGGAACGATGACGTCATTCCAATAGGGCAAAGTCCTCTCAATGGTGAGCTTCAAGCTCTCGTACATGGGGAACTCCTCGGGCTTCGGGTCGCCGGCGTAGCGGGGGTCATTGACGATGGTCTCGTAGTAAGGGTGGTCCTTCTCCATGGCCGGCGGGGGCACGTCGAAGCTGCGGCGCCAGATCTGAACCTAGAAACAATTCAAACGGTCTTTAGTATTAATATACTACACCTCTCTTTTTTTTATAAGAAGAGCTTTCAGGATGACCTCACTCCACCTGATGGTAAGCGGTCGTGAGGTCCAAAAGTTAGGTCGACAAGCACAATAGAACAAACCCATTGCGCCTGTCGCCCTTCACCCTGAAGGCCCACTGAGACCTCTCTAGACTAGGATTGGCATAAGTGTGAAGACTCAGACTGGAACTGGAACTAGTAAAGGTGGAAAAAAAAGGAACTTTTATTACAAATATCGGTACTTAACTTTAAAGGTTACAAAATAGCTCTTGCCTAAAGACAAAACAACTTTTAACATAGCTATTCAATACTCGCGACTTGCTTATCAGCCTGTACTTGGGGAAACAATACTTCAAACCGGGACATGTTCCAGCATAACAAAATGTATGATAACCCTACTCTAAGACACAATAGAAAATCCATTGCTTCATGACCATATTCTATACGTGACCATATAAAGTCAAATGTACCGTGTGCCTTATATGTTGAGACATAATGTAACAATAGAAAAAGAAAATTAGGGGCTAATCACTAAATACACTTTTATGATCATAGTCCCTAATTAACTTTTCTGTTCTCTTTCTTTTTCATCTATCTAAGTCGTGGTGACAGAGTTGTCCCATGCACCGGATCATCATCACAGTCTATTGCTGAACATAGGTTTCTCCAGTTCATCTGGAGAGATTCCCCATAATAGGCTATTATGGCTAAAAATTATAATTAGTCTGTGTTTTAGCTTATTCAAAAATAAAAGACACGTATATTTCCTTTTTTCATTCAAATAAACAATAGAAAAGATACAAGGCATCAAAAGTTAGGAGTGGAAGTCTTTGACGTCACTCGCTCCCGTAACTATGCCTCACCGAGTGACGTCACGTGTTATTTCAACGGGCTATAACTTTGTAATTTTTAGTCTAATTTACAAATAAAAAAATATGCGTCTTTTATTTTTGAATAAGCTAAAAGACGGACTAATTACAATTTTTAGCCATAATAGCCTATTGTCATGCTGGGCAGGTTGGAGGTGTAGCTTCTAGCTTCTATGATGATGATGATAGCCCTTTTACTCCGAGACTAGAGAATGTCCCTTATCTCGGCGTGCCTTTTGGCATAGGCCTCCTCCAGCTCTCTCCATTGGGCTCTGTCCTCCGCCACCCTGTTCCAGTATGGTCCCAGAGTTAGGCGGATTTCATCCCTCCATCTCACTCTTGGCCGCCCCCGCCTTCTACAGTCTAGCTTCTATAATAACTGTTAATTTTTACCTGAGCCTCTCCATATTTGGCAGCTGTCTCAGCCTTGTTCAGGCCAGTGAGTCCACCATAATGCCTCTCGTTCAACCGCCAGGTCTTCTGAACAGGCAAGTCTGACTGACCGATCTCTTGAAGAACAGAGTTCAGTGTGATTTGAGCTCGTTTCAGTACAGAAGTGTGAGCTACGTCGAAGGTGTAGCCTTCGGTCTTGAGGGCCTTGCCAGCTGCTGTTGCTTCTTCACGGCCTGTTTTACATTGTATTTTTTAACCAACTTCAAAGAAGGAGGGGGTTCTCAAGTTGTCTGTACCTATGTATAATATTTTTTTTATATGGAGGTTATAAATTTTTTTTTATAGGTATCTCTTTAAGAAAGCAGCATCGAAAATCTTATGATTTAGACATTACATGTTATAAAATATCTATAATTGAGTGAGTATGACATTTTGGGGTGAACTGTACATAATTTTTTACTGAATATCCTATCTTGAAAACTCGCATATTTACTTGGGTCGGATAATCAAAAGATCAGAAGACGTTTCATTATTTTATTATTATAAACTTGAACCAATGTGATTCGCGATTGTTCAATTAATTAATTAAAAAATTTTGACTTACCTTTATCGCTGAGATCAGCGTCGTACCAGCCGCAGAATAAGTTTTTCTGATTCCACTCACTCTCGCCGTGGCGGATCATAACAATTTTGTATTTTCCAGGCATGGTTTTAATTTATTTGAGATTATACCTAAAAAACACCGGCTGATCTAATTCGACCTTCCCAGCTTTTTTTTGACACAAATAACCTTTTTGACCTTTACGTAAATTTCGTTCGGATATTCATCTGATAAGAAAACGTGAAGTATTGTTTTGTGTGCATATAATATCTGAATGCATAGTTTATTATATTAATTGGAAACGTAAATACGTTTAAAAATATAATTATAATTAATTCAAAATATATTTGTATTTTATTTGCCATCCCTTTTAGTCCCCTATGAACACTTCCGATATCCGAGTGGAACGCATTTGAAGTTTGTGTACCATGCCATGGTCCTTGCTTGCATCATTTTAATTACATACATATTATAACGTTGCTGAATCATGTACAAATAATTTACTTTACATTTTTTTACCAACTCCACATTTTCACATAAATGACACAACATTCTTGAAAATTTTTCTGACATTATAATAGCTATGACCACAGAGGCACAGAGTACTTTTTGCGACTCTGTGGATTTGGTTGGATTTCCGTTCGGATATTTTCTTCATCGTTCGTTGTTTCTTTCTTGACTTCGCTGTTTTTGTTGTTAAAACTTGTAATTTGTATTTTACTTTGTAAGACGTTGTTGAAGTGAGATCGTGAAATTTTCTCTGGTCCCGGCTGGAATAGATATTTTACCGAATTAATTTCATTACCTTGTTACCATTGACAAAAAACTATGTTGTCCATTCATAGTTCTTACTCCTAACCTAACCTTAACCTTCTACAAAGAAGAAGTTTGAAAACAAATACATCAGTTTCGGGAAAATGGCTCCAAAAAAGAGTGCTGATAACAAAACCCCTGCAGCAAGTAAGAAGACGCAGGAGAAAAAGAAAGATAAACCTTTAAAGCCAAAGTTGAAAACACCAACAATAATAAAAGTAAAAATTCCCAACACAGGTTCGTGCTATTCAATTTTTGCTTACTTCGAATTTTTCGTCTGCACATCACATCTCATATTCCTTCAATAAACACTCCATCTAAGGCATAAGCAGCGTAATCAATCTTTGGTCGCTGTTGTTCAATATTTTAAGATTAAGTTATTGTTATTTTTTAATTAATAAACAATGTTTTTGTTTCCAGCGCCTAAAAACAGCAGTCCTAAGCCTGCGAAATTGACGAAGAAGCAATTAGCCCAGGAAAAGAAGTCGCAAATTAAATTGGATTTGGCTAATGAAGGTACATCAATGTTTTATCACTTAATTCTAATTAA
This sequence comes from Conogethes punctiferalis, assembly GCA_031163375.1. Lineage (NCBI taxonomy): Eukaryota > Metazoa > Arthropoda > Insecta > Lepidoptera > Crambidae > Conogethes > Conogethes punctiferalis. The sequence goes on along the minus strand of CM062097.1, from coordinate 2,091,429 downwards.
TACACACAATACATAGGTACTGTCAACTTGGCTAATATTTTGGTCTTTGTAATTACCTGTTATACAAACACTCATCTTCACTAGTTTGTGTATGTAGAGTAAGAACCAGATCTTTTTGTGTAATTTTGTAGGTTTGATATAATTTTCTGATTACCACGTATTTTAATAATGAAACATCTTACTAAATTAAAATGTCATATCTTTTCATCATCATCAACCTGCAAATATCAACTGCTGGTCATAGACTTCTTTCAATGATGATTTTCATTATCATTAAAGGAGGTATAGACCTCCTGTGGTGACTAAGACACTTTGCAGGCGGGTTGGTGACCACAGTAGGTTATATTTGTACCCAGGTAAATCCTGATATTCCCTTAGTGTCTTTTACAACACCCATGGGAGAAGATAGGGCTCTCAGCTTCTTTTTAAATTTTATGTTATGTTGTATGTAAATGTATCTCAGAAGCGTAGAATGTCTTGGCGGGGCCCCATATAAAAAAAATGTTTGGGGGCCCTTAGGAAACGAAAAAATGTGTCGCTAAATTTGGGAAGTTTTTGCTTATGCACTTCGGGGGCCTCTATGGTCTGGGGGCCCCGTATAATTGATACGGCAGATACGGCGGTAGCTACGCCCCTGATGTATCTATAAATAAGTAAATGAGAAAGTCAGGAAAAAATGGGTGTTATGAACAAAATGTAATTACTCAACATACTTGGTTCACTTATTTTGAAAATACACATATTTTGTGCATGTTGTCTCCTGCATACTTGACTAAATCTCCTTGGATAGCTGCAGGGAATGAATAAACTTATAATAAATCTGTTGAGAGGTCAATTCTGTACATTAAATATATTTTCAAAACATCTATCAGGGGGTGATTAGCGATCGATACTGATGCCAAAAATGCAATCAGTAAAATTTTTGTCTGTACATTTGTTATAGAAACACATACTACTCTTTCAACTGATTTTAATGAAACTTGGTACAATTATTCTTCATACTATATTACTATAGTATACTTTACATCAACAATCAATAGGAGCAGAGCAGTGAATGGAAATGTTGGGAAAAAGGAAGAAGTTAGTCTATTTTTTAAGCTCCTGTCACATGTGCAGTCCTAATAGTTAAAGCTACACAGATATCATGTATGACAGAAATGTTCCCTTTAAAATTACATAAAAAATATCACACGACAGCATATGTTTATCATTTGTAGAGGTTGAAGAAGGGGAATGAAAGAATAGTCATTTTCAGAACTAGAAACTTTGATTTTAGGCTGTTAATTAATTTAAAATATTGCATGCGGACGAAGTCGCAGGCACAGCTAGTTATGAAATAAAATTGTATAATTCAGTCTGATATAGAACCATTCACCGTTTGCAGTCGCAACAGCCCAATTAGTGAAGGCGAAACCTATAAAAGTAGAACCCGAAACCGAAGAACCGAAACTACCACAGAAAAGAGGGAGGAAAAAGAAGGAGGTTGAACTGGCAGCGACTAATGCTGATTCTGAAGGTAATATTAGCTAAATATGTAACACACATAACTACCTAACTAGAGCTGGGCATTTACAGTCAGTTTCAAATCAAATCAAATACATTTATTACAATAGGGTTAAAATACTTAATATTCATTTTTATGACTGGCTCGATGGCTCATTTGGTAGTGCCCACTGCCCTCCGAGCCAAGGGTCGTGGGTTCGATTCCTGCATACGACGACCTCACGTGTGTGAAGCGACGATCTAATATTATATATCATGAATATTAATTTTTAATATGGATTAAAAATTAATATTCATGTGAGTAAAACATTATTTCCAGATGCCTTTGAACCATCACCTGTTAAGAAGAAATGCATACGTAAAGAATCAACAAAGAGCGCCAAAAAGAAGACTAATACTGCAAAGGGGAGTGGTGGTGAGTATATTAAAAAAAATGCATGTACCTAAACATACCACATTGCTAAATTACATTGCCATTGAGATATAAGATCCTTTCGCTTCAAACCAACCTCACCTGCCCATAGTGCATCTTGCGGAATAACAAACATGAAATAATTTTAAAGCCTAATCAAGTAGTTTCGGAGCCAATAGGCTCAACTTTGCAGGCCTTCAATAGAATGCAAACAAACAAACAAAAAGCTAAAAATGTCTTTTTTTTCTTTTCAGTTAAAAAGCGATTGTCCCTATCATTATCACCAAGAAAAACACCTGTAAAATCTACGAGAAAGACAACCAAGGATGACGCTTTAACATCACCAGAAGCTGAATCGAAATCCCGAAAGAGTAAATTAAACACAGAATCAGGTAAGCAGAACGGAAGTGAAGAATCACTCTCAATATTACACCAAGTAAATGAGACATTGCTGTCTGAAACGGCCAACCCGACTATTGGAGCATGTCCTATAGGCTCCCGGAAGACGTCTCTCAACTCGGAGCTATCCTGGACTAAGGACATATCCAGTTCTAGTACAACAACTTGTATTACTGTGCGCTCGACAGACATTGTGCGAATCGATAAAAAGCTACCTGTCTTAAAACTAGAGAACATTGATGCGCAAGTCAATAAGATTAACAACCACACACCATCTACCTCGGAGAGTTCTGTCTCGGAACCGATGAGGACGGAAAGGGAGTCCACACCGGAGGTAGACTGTGAATCTTTGAATTTGAGCACATCCTCCGTGACGCCTAAATCGCTCACTCCCTTAAAAAGTCATAATAATGAAAATAATGTCAGTTATGAAATCGACTCGACTGCTAAAGCACTGGATAAACTTACGGCTAAGCTGAAAAATTTCGACTTGGAAATTATTAATTGGATCGGTTATAGTAATGAGGATATCCATGCCGACGATAAAAAATTACAAGGGAAAATATTCCAAGCTTTGAAAGAAGAGAGTGAGGTCATTTCGCATTGTCACAGTTTGAAACGGGTTTTGTCTAATAACATCAATGTGGACAATACTAGTGATGTGAACGTTCAAGAAAATGACCTAATTGAACGTAATGACGATATAGAGAAGGCAAACGACAAAGATACTCGTAAAGACAGCGCTGAACATGTCGAAGAAACCACGAATTTCCGGACAGACGACGAAGAAAACAAAATAAGATACAAACAGTATGAACAAAATGTTGATGACGATGACGCTTTATCGCTGTTCGCTGAAAGCTTAACCGGTATAGATACTGGTACACACAACAGCCGTTCAAATTCTATGTGCAATGCTGACTTTGAGGAATATGTACCGCAGATGGTATCGACCGATCGATGGGAGCCAACCAAACGTGTTAGCTATACACCTTCAAGTATCAACATTGATAAGTCAAACGAAGTGGCTAGAGCTAAAACTGTGTGTGAGAAACAAAACGCAGATTCCACTTCAATTTACAAGGATAATGAACATGAAAAGAATATGACAGGTGCTGTAGGTTTTAATCCCAATACATCAATACAGGCACTGCAAAACACAAATACGAATCCTACAATCAGAGCACCTAAATTGATGGCATCTTACTATAAACCGGCTCACGGTACGAAGAGCTACGTCCTCAGAGGCACATGTTTCTTCAACCTGTTGGCTAGCTGTAAGAAAGATAAATGCATGTTTCCGCACATTGTACCAGATCAAGCTGACATCTCGGCTATGTTGGTGAGACTGAGTGAAGAGTTGTTTATCCAGGAATACATGTTGCTTCGCGATTGGCCGAAGCTGAGACGAAAGTACGGTATGTGCTTCGTCGAGGAGTGCAGTCGGAGGGATCTGACTAGGATTCTCGTGGAAATGGCTAAGGATTTCGTTATGAAAGCGAAGGAGAACGTTTGGGAGGACGCTGCGTTAAAAGTGGAAGTTATCGAGTGTGCCCTGTTACATTTGAACTCTGTGGATTTAGAACTTTGCGAGGACCTCTTAATGTACAATATACATAAGGGGGTGCCTCTGTGTGACGTTTTCATGCAAGCTATAGCGAATACGCAGAACTTTTCTAGGTTTAAACCGGTGTTTATAAAGTTGACTAAGTTTATTTTGAGTTACGAGAGGACGTTCAGTTTGGAGGTGGCCAATCAGATTCTGGAGAGGTTGTCCATTTTGCCGTGTGAACGGCCGCTGTTAGAGGCTTTGTTGAGCATAGTGAAGCATACGGATAGGAGGATTCTCGATAATTGTATGGTGGGGCTGTTTGAGAAACAGCTGTTGGTGCATAAGGATTTGCACGAGGAGTTGTCGGAGTTGAAGAAGTTGGCTGCGGTGAGCCGGCCGGTGCAGAGTCACTTGTTGGAGTTGCCTGGTGGCGCTCAGGAGTTGGAGCCGGTGAAGAGCATGGCGTTGCCGCAGACGGAGCGTGAGAAGCGGTACACGTCTCCGGATACCACCAATCTGGATAATATGGTGAGTTTAACTGTTAGTGACAATGTTTGATATAAAATAGGTAGGGCATAGCGATTATACGCGGTAGCCAATTCGCCATTGTCTTAACACGAAAAACACTATGTAGAAAAAAAATATAGAATGATTTCCTTCCACTGAAATGGACTGGATTCTGGATATTTGGTTAGAGATTATACTATTGATCAATCTTTAATCTTTTTCTTTCTTTCTTTTTCTTTCTAATCTCTGGTCCATTTCAGGTCAGAACCCTTAGTCTCTTATACTTACGTCTATATTGACAAACGCACCCATAAGCCTACAGTGATTTGTGTGCGTCCGAAAAGCCTATTAATTAAGGATTTTGGGCACTGTGCGTTTGAAAAACTTATAGGATTTTGGGCACTATGCGTCCAAAAAGCCAATAGGGTTTTGGGCACTATGCGTCCGAAAAGCCAATAGGGTTTTGGGCACTGTGCGTCCGAAAAGCTAATAGAATTTTGGGCACTGTGCGTCCGAAAAGCCAATAGGATTTTTGGCACTGTGCGTCCGAAAAGCCAATAGGATTTTGGACACTGCGTCCGCGCGTCGCATAGTTTTCGCGCGTTTTAGCGTTCGCACGTTTGAATAGTGATGTTAGCCTCTTCCACAGCTACTAATATGTGCATGCACGTAAATTTTCCAACAGAACAAAACGCCAGAAGAGCCGACCACGCCAACAGAGTTCAATAGGCCCCGCCTGCTCAACATACAGCGCACATTCAGCAACTCCAACTCCTCCAACGAGGACTTCAGACCCAAGACAGTCCAGAAGAACGTTCCCAACTACAAGACCTGGCGGGACAAGAGCATCTTCAACAATGTGATGATGATGAGGCCTGCCTCCCAGAGGCCTCACTTGGGACGGATTGTTCACCCCCCTACTATGGGTTTTGGACGGAACCTTCCTGTATGTATTTTTTTCTGATTACTAACAACGGATGGTAACATGTTTTTTTTTTATTATTGCAATCTTTTTCTTTTATATATTATATTAGCTATGCCAGCGGCGTCGCACGCGTGGATATCGCGGGTTTCAAAAATAACGGACTTCCATAAAATGGTGCCTAAATTTTAACTTAGACCTCTAGCAATACATTGGTGAAAACCGCATTCAATACCATGGTGGAGACCAACCGACTAGTGGCGGTATAACCATCACGATTGAAGGCTTAGCTAAATACCACAGACCGATGACGGGCAGCAGCGTCACCGGAGCGAGAAGCTACGCCCTGCGATCGCCAACCCGCCTGCCCAGCGTGGCGATTATGGGTATATCCTTCAGATGTTGGCCCTAAGTAAACAACTGGAGAGGCCTATGTCCAGCAGTGGACTGCGATAAACTGATGATGATGATGAAGGAAGTCGGACACCGCTTATTTTTTAGAAATGTGTATGTTTATTAGACCAATTCAGAGACAGATAATGTAAATTCATGTTTTTGTTACAGAACTTCCCGCGGAGGCCTGGTCCTGACTATTATTAGAATAAGTAAGTAAAAAGCCAAGAATCTCATTTTTTTTGCGACTGACTTGTAAAGCGTACTATACACATGTACGAATCTAAATGCCGATTTTTTTTTTATATGCGGTATAAGAAATTTCAGGGCTTGATAAATTTTCATGATGTTAAATCTTTTAAAACATGTCCAATGTCGGTAATGATAATTGGACAATTGTCATGATTTAATTTTATTCATGACAATTGTCCAATAGGGATGTTTCCAGGGTCAAAATAATTACATTATATTTAGTCCGTATTTTAGATTATAAAAATATACAGAACACGTATTTTTCCTTTTTTCATTTGAACAAAAAATAACAAAGATACAAGTTATCAAAATGTATGAGTGGGGGTCTTTGACGTTACTCAGTGGAGAAAGAACTCCCACTCTTTGACGTCACGCGTAATTTTAACGGGCTATAACTTTGTCATTTTTGGTCTAATTTACAAATGAAAAAATACATGTCTTTTATTTTTGAACAATCTAAAAGACGGACTAATTAGATTTTTTACGGCAACAGGCCTATTGTCATTGGGGAAGTCTATGTCCACTGTGGGTGTACGCTGATGAAGATAAATAATAATAATAATAAATAAACCAAGTCATGTCATACTGGGTCACCTAGCCCCAAACTAAGCCGAAGCTTGTACTATGGGTGCTAGACAACTGATATACTTACTTAGATACTTTTATTCCTGTAAATACATATGCATATTATACATAGTAAACACCCAGACCCATACAGACATTTTCGTTCATACATACAAATGCTTGTACTGTGCGGGGATCGAACCCACAGCTCTTGGCTCAAAAGGCAGAGATTACCAAATGAGCTATCGGACCAGTCAGGTGCCTACCTTTTAATTTTAGCATAAATATATAAGCATACTAGCTGAAACTTACGGCTTTGCCCGTGTAAATGAAAACAACCTTTTAAATCATAGCCTATGTGTCGATCTTATTAATGAGCTATATTACTGTAGAATTTAATTCTTTCCTCGACTTGGCGGGGGCACTGCCGTGCCCCCAGATTCAAATCCATGCGTGAAAGATTAACAAACATCCATTAATCCATCCAAACGAACTTTTGCATTTATGATATTAACAGAAAGTAGGATACTTACATACTAAAAATAATATTAACTTGCTGGACATTATACTTCATTTTACTTAATGTTTCCGATTCGACCATGGTGTATAGTACGGCAATATATGTATTCTTATAAAGTTTTATATACTAACGCACCCTGCGTGCGCTCAGAGAAATTTTTATCGTAAGATATTTTTGTACCCTAGAGCTTTATCTTGAAAATGTGATGATAATATAACGTGTACATACATACGTAAGGTCAGTTTCTGTTAAGCGTTAAGAGTATGTTGTTAAAATTGACATTGGTGTTGCAAATCTCTATTAGGATTATTAATTTTATGGCTATTAACACGTCTTAGACTACAGACGAATCGCATATTGCAGTCTAGACCGTAAAGACTGCAAGATGCGGTCGCCGGCGATCTGCAGTTTCCAGTAGCCTGACCAGGGTGGCATGTGCCGTAAGGGGCCCCTGGTCAGAGGAGAATCCAAACTCCCTATATTATTACACATTTTGTGGAAAACCGATAAATTTTCCACGGGCCTCGAATGGTATAGTTACGCCATTGGCAGTTTTTATACTTAATTCATGTCCGCAATACACATACCGCTTGGCAAGTTCTTGAGCGGTCGGAGCAGTCGTTCTGCGGTCGAGTTATTGCCTTTTTTAATAGTAGCTCGACATAATGGATTCCCTACGCCTGATGGAAAGCGAAAGAGAAGCCCAAGTCGCTGTGACAACGGGCAAGTAACTGGTTAGTTACCTGTCAGTTGTCAACGCCATGCCGGCCCAACCCTAACCCCCATGAGCTTCGGAAACCCTACTCACCGGTAGAAACACGACCCGGAGGTCGTGTTGGTCGATTTGGATACGGTGTTACCCGGAAGGGCGGCTCAATTCGAGCGAAGACTCGCTATGTCCTACCTTTTTTAACATTGCGGATATGAATTTAATATGGAAACTGCAGATGACCTTGCGGAGACCAAATCTTGCAGTCGGTTTCGACTGCAACATGCGGTCCGTCTATAGCCAGCCTTAGAACCTAAGAATGTATCTACTTGGCGAACACCGTGCACTTAATTTAAGTAAAAGTTCTAAAAATCGAAACAAAATTTATTGTGATAACATAGTATTTAGGCATAATATTGACCTTTTTAAACTAAATAAATAACCCAAGACATGCCACGCTGGGCCACACATCGCCATCTAGCCCCAAACTAAGCGGAAGCTTGTCCTATGGGTACTAGACAACTGATATACTTACTTAAAGATACTTTTGTTTTTGTAAATAAATACATATTATACATAGTAAACACCCAGATCAATACAGACAATATGTTTATGAACACAAGTGTTTGTAGGTACTGTGCGGGAATCAAACCCACGACCCTTGGCACAGAAGGCAGAGGTCACTACCAAATGAGCCATCGAGCCAGTCACACTAAATTTGTACACAACACTAATTGTATTTTTTTATTGTTACAACAAAATGGCTTTCTCTGATTGTGTTCATAAATAATTTGACTCGAGTTTGCGAAAGGAAACTTTATCGATGTTGAATGAATTTAGTGTCCAATTTGGAAAAAGTAAGCATTACAATTTTGACAAGACCAGTCACTAATTCAGCGAAATCTACCAGGAGCACATAGACGCGTGAGAAGTTGGAAGACCTAATTTTTGTTCTTATGAAAATGTAGTATTTTATTGACCATCATTAGGTAATTTGACGCAACCCATAGCCCATAGACTTCCGATGTGCCTATGCGCGCCTGGTACTTTTCGCTCAATGAATTTTATTGTTACCTACTATGAAAATTGGACATACTGAGCCTAAACCTGAAATTAGTATCTGTGGGCTAACACATTCTGTACTGGGAGCTGGTTGATATAATTTAACGCCATGTAGACACATTGAAGTTTTCAACTCGTAAAACCCAATCTTTATTTCATACCACGTTTCATACTTAGTGCCTTTTGTTGAACATTATTTTAGTTAACATTATTGACATGAACATGTACGATAATTCTTCGTCATGGTCATAGATTTTTAAGTGGTCTGTGTATAAATGTAAATATACATAGTAAAGTATAAGATTTTATTTTAAGTGTTAAGTGACTTCAATATACTTAGGTAAAATAATTTATATAAAATTATATACCTACTTATAAACTGATATAGTTACATTTTCCTCGCAAAAAATATTTATATGCTTGTACAAACAAAATGTTCTCAATATTAGATGATGACTTATTTTTCTAGATATGGGCGTTGCCTTTTGTAGGCTCATCCATCATGTCAATTGGCTTCATAAATTAATAGGCTTGTTTCCATAAAAAAAAATTAATTAGTCCGTCTTCTAGATTATTCAAAAATAAAGAATACGTATTTTTTCATTTGTAAATTAGACCAATAATTACAAAGATATAGCCCGTTAAAGTTTCGCGTGACGTCACGCCGTGCAGCATTTTGTCGCACGGCGTGACATCAAACACCCCCACTCCTAAATTTTGATGCTTTGTATCTTTGTTATTTTTCGTGTAAATAAAAAAAGGAAAAATACGTGTCCAATTTATTTTTATAATCGAAAATACGGATTAAATATAATGTAAGTTTTTTGACCCTGGAAACATCCCTATTGTGCCCTTACAGATAATGTTCCTATTGCTTCATCACCCAAAAAGGTGTTTGTCTCACTAGTGCCATTACATTCTAGTTTTTATACAGATATAAAGTATGTATTCCGTAAATGAAACTATAATATAATAATATCTATTAACTTATATGATTGTTCATTTACTAATGATGATCTGGTTTTCATGAGACTTTTAAGACATTGGAACGCAAATTGAAGGCTTACCTTCATTGAACAACGTTAGTGACCCTAAGGCTTACCCAATTTCATTCATAGTGAATTTGATGAAAAAATATTGTTGGCTTCTTCTTGTCGAGTCGACAGCAAATCGTCATATATAATGAGACCAAAACTCCGAAACGCGGATCGCTTTATCGTTAGCGTTCAGTAAGTCCTCGAGCGAACATGTATCTGGGCACGCGGGGCACTGGAGCAGGTGGGCCATAGTTTGGGGGACGGCACCACACTCGCACCGGTTAGCAGAGGCGTCCGCAAAGCCCCACCTACACAGGTTGTCCTTGCAGCGGCCAACCTGGGTGCGCAATCTGTTCAGAGCCCTCCAGGTCGGCCACGTCAAGGTGTTCCCTGGCGGCACTCATAAATTTTATTATTGAATAAAATTCTAGGATTTTATATAAAATGGTAGTTCCAGTATGTTGCTTCCCAACCGTGCTGCCCTAGAAACTTGCATTTAGTCGCAAAACCCAATTTTAATCGTAACTGATTGAGCGGAAAGTACATACCAGGAGCGCATAGATGCATGATTAGCCGAAGACCAATTCTTTTTTAAGAAATTGTTGTACTTTTCGCTCAGTTACTATGAAAATTGGACATTTTGTAACTTGCAACATCCTACGAGTAAACGGAAACATGGTGCAATTAGTTTTACGGAATTATATTTGCATATTTATATTTTTACATAGGTATGTGCTCGGCCACACTGGAGCCTTTTTTATGGCCATAACGCGCGGTTGCGCAACGTAAAAGCACAAGTGTGGTTAGGGTACCAGGCTATCCGTACCATCAAAATCGAAAACGATCGTTTGTTTAATGGACCGCGTACTTTTGCATCATAAATCCCTCCCGTGTTCGAATATATTTCGACTTTCATTGGGGGCTGCGCAGACGACAGACTTTTTGTGCGATAGAGTCTGCGTTTGAGACATTTAAAAAGAGAATCTAGGTCCCTACAGCTCTGCCGACAGAATGATCGAAGATGTAAGTTGAGTCTGTGAAATATCCGCGACAGATTTTTGCGCGTCGTGTGCGTTACTGCACATAATTACATCGCAGACTAAAAAGTGCGTCACGGATAGTCTGTCGTCTGCGCTGCCCCTTATAGGTCGATTTTCATAACCTATAATGAAAATAGAAATATATTCGAACATGGGAGGGATTTATGGTGCAAAAGAACGCGGTCCGTTCAACAAATAATCGTTTTCGATTTTGGTGGTAGGCTATTAGCAAATATTCAATAGTCCAGAGCAATGTCAAAGAATTCACCGCAGTAATGCAACTCAGTGCATTTCTTAGTGAAAATTGTCAGTAGATAGATATGTAATGTACATTATTGTACATACCACGATGTTGTGCACATGTATTTTACTTTCTTCACTGTGCATTTACTCATACGACCATAATAATGTTATTTTGTTTCTTCAGTCTATTTCTAGGTAAAGACTTGTTGACTGCATTTTATGCTGCCTATAAGATTGATATTTTTTTAATTATGTATCATTTTGTGTGCAACTTTAATAGATTGTAAGACTAAGTACAAGATCTATGTAATAGGTCTAGTATAAGAATTAGTTTGTAAGTAGTACCTAAGGCCGTGTTCCCATTAGGCTTAATTAGCGGCTAACTGTTTCCTTATCAGCCTGAGAAAGTCCACTGCTGGACAGAGGCTTTCAACAATAAAAATTGTCATTTGGGGATTTGCCTTATTCACCACGCTTGGTTAGCGGGTTGGTGACCGCAGTAGGTTTTATTTGTACCCAGGTAGACGCTTCAGCCTGTTGTCTTCTACGACACACACAGGATGAGATGAGGTGGTCCTAATATATGGAAACCATACGGACACTGACTGTTGCTTAATAAAATTAAATGGAGTATACATACGGCTTACGGCGTTTCGCTTGCCGACTCATTCAGTGAGCGGCAGAGTCACTGCGAACGGCTACAGTTATAATACGCTACAGTTTGCCGCTAAGTCAACATTATAGTTAGCTATTACCGCTTAACACTCAATAGGACAGTTTGCCGCTCGCTTGAGTCTAGTGGAAACACTGTCTTATACGTTTTTGTTATCTAATTAAAAAAGTAAATCTGTTGATTTGTTTTATCAATAGTCGAGACTTCCCAAAGTATGTGTAACGTTTGTAATAAAAACAAAATTACTATGAAGTGGTGTCTTTCATTTTAAGGAGTTATCTTAGTAGATAAATAATATAATTAATCGTACGTGCCTACATACAACCCCTAAAATCTTTATCCTTTTTCTATTGTGACTGGAGAAAAGATATTACGTAGGTTTATTTCATCTAGTGACCGGTGTTGGTTTGCGAATAGTGTTACTTGTTCGGAAAAAAAATCTTAACAAGTAACTGTATGACCCGATCGGCAATATTCTTCTCATCAATCACAATTATCTCCAATTAAAAATAAACATCGGGTTTTACGCGGGTGTCATGATGAAAATTCATAAAGAAAACACAAAATTCGTAGTAAAAATTTATATATTAAGTAATAGAGTTAATAGCTAATGCAACGCTGCATAGCTACATACATTTGATATTTATAATACCTTACATTACATCAAGTAAAATGAAGAAATACTTAATGAGCCTCTTATCTTATTAAAATAAGGACTCTGAATGTGGTGGTTTAAAAATTAACATACATTAAGACCCCATAGAACGATTTGATTTTTATAGTAGTTAGACTACATGTAAAATACATCGCTTTTTGCTGAAACTTGGCCTACACGCTACCGCGTGTAGGTTCATTAGAATTCTCGGGATTTGTGGATCATCATACAAATAAACAATCATAGTAATTAATTAGAACTGATACATTAGTATCTTATCTGTTACAAATGATCAGTCTTTTAAATGCTAAGTAAAGAAATTGAAATAGACCTCAAAAATTATCTTTAATACTTCTGCGACACATATCACCAACTTTTTAGGGATAACTTTCTACTCTCCCAACATTTTAGTAAGGATTTTCAGGCCTCTTTGGCCATATTACGAGATATTTAGAAAGAATAACATCAATTAAAATTGTACTATAAATAGGCTATTTCTGTCGAAATTATACCGCACAGTTGTGTTTGTCGATATTTTTCAGGCCTCTTTGGCCATATTACGAGATATTTAGAAAGAATAACATCAATTAAAATTGTACTATAAATAGGCTATTTCAGACTTCTGTCGAAATTGTACCGCACAGTTGTGTTTATCGATATTCCATTAGAAAATTATAAATTTAAACAAAGAACGTATAAAATTTTATTGTGTTTGACGATAAGTTTAGCAGAAGTATCAAAATAAGTTATTTATAAAATTATTAATACCTAACGATACAACGTAAATCTTTAAAACTCAAGTTTATTTCTAAACACAATTCATACAGAGTTCAATCAAAAATATACTGAACTGTGTACAAAGTTGCCGTAAATTATTACATAGAATTATCCTAAGCATTACAGCTGACTATAATATTGTCATAGCGAAGCGTAATAGTATAAAGATCACCTTTCCTTGTCATACATACATCGTCCAATTTTGGCATAATGTAAATACTGATACAATACTATAACATCACTTATTAAGAGTACATATATTAAAATAATTAAAACGGTGGGTAATTATCAGGTAATATCAATTAAACCAATTCAATTAGTTCATATAAATAAATATAACGCACAGTGGTCAAGAAAATATCTTTAACTCTCCGTTCCCTTGCACATAATTTCAAGTCTTTTATAATATTAATACTATTCTTTCCAATATCCCTATCCGATCAGTACAAGATAAGACTATCAATTAACGATCTTTAAGTCTGTCCAGGATTTAGGCTTTGCAACATTAATTGCCTGGATTTAGGGTCCAAGATATTAAATTATACCAGTTTTGATTGAAATTCAGGACCCTTGGTTTAAACTCGTTTACTAATTTCCCTGAGTGTTATTTTAGTTTGCAAGGATGTACAAAATGGGCCCTCAATCCAGATGCAAATCAAACATCGACCTATAGATAGGATAGATTCATATTTTGCAACACATACAACAGACATCATTCTGACCAATTTTCTTATGAATAAAAGTTTATAACCAACAGTTTCATGAACTGCCTATTCTTTTGAATATCCCACTTTAATAGTTTACCATTCTTATCAAACCCATTATGTGCTAGGGATTAACCATACATAGACACTTTCGATCAGCCTTCCAATTGAGTATAAGCCTCGGCATTACTTTCGACCCTTGTCAACACGACAGCGAATTCATATAAGCTTCTAGCAGACAACTGTCGTTTATATAGCACCAATAGCATACAGTCAGTGCTTACAGCAAAGGTATGAAGTTTACAGTTTGAGCAAAGCCAGGTGCAAAAGTTACTTGACTTGGCCTTTTTTTACTTAACCCAACTAGATTCGTAAGTAACGCTTCGTTAGCTCTTCAGTTTTTCCTAATAATTCTTGAAAACATTACAATTTCTTTAGGATTGAAGAGCTTTCTGGAACCAAACCAAAGTTCCCTCGAGCATACGGTTCGACCACGGGCGTTCCCAGGTAGGGGAAAGGAGGAGGCAGTTGCCCCCTCCCCCCCCTTGGATAATGTTGACATCCCAACTAAGTATCGACTTTTATCGATATAAATGAGAAAACGATTCTTTTGCCATTTATTTGCAATACAATACTTTTACAACAGAAAATTACAGGGCGCTTTTTGCGCTCAGCCACGGCGCTTATTGCACTCGGCCACACCGACTTTGAGCATCGATGCAGTCGCGGGTTTTCGATTGGACACTAAAACATTAATACACTTTGCTGTAGACACCAAGACATCCAATATAACAATTAGCCCAAGCTAACCTTACATTAAGCGGGATACATTGTGCGCTTTGTAGTGTATGGACAGGAGTTAATGGAAGAGCGCCCGGGGCCTCTTCTTGGCCAACAGATGCCAGGAGTGTGTGATGCCCTTGCGCCGTTTTGGTGACAAACTGGAAAGAAAAAGATTTGAACTTATACTATTATTTGACCTGGCTGAATAACTTATCTTTTTATATTACTAGGGTTAACAAAATGGCTGCCAGCCCGAATGAAACACCAAGTGAGTCATTGAACCAATCAACGTTCACCTCGCCTTCGTCGGATGATTTGATGGAAAGACCCCGTAAATTGATCAATTTACTAAAATGTGTATGTTAAATAATACATTTCAACTGCCGTTCGTTTTATTCCGGAAGTTAATCAACTACCTAGGATATTGATCAATTTACGATTCTTGTTACTTTCCAGTGACATAATATAATGTACATAAGTAGACCAGGGTTCCCAGAAGTCCATGCCGTATGTGTCACAGACAAGTGTCGACTACAGAAGAATTGTTTAACACGTTGAGCGCCATGACGGTCACCGGTGACCGACAAACAATAGTTTTTCTATTGTGTCTAGTTTCTCGGCAGTCAAAGACTTAATTCAGACTTAGGTAACTCACCCATGTTCTGGAGTGTCGGGCATGTACGGGGACATCCTGAAGTCGCGGCTGTGCGGCGTCTCGATGCCAAACGGACTGTACAGCTTGGTGGGGCTCCGCCCTAACATCTGAAATTAATTTTTTTAGAGGGTATTCAATTAAAAAGCTCATCAAAAATTATATTACATTTGACACAACCACCTTTTTATATTTAACTAGCTGCTGCCCGCGGCTCTGCCCGCGTAAATATTCGTATAAAACATAGCCTACGTGTTAATCCAATGTATAAGCTATATTACTGTGAAGTTTCATTAAAATCTGTTCAGTAGTTTTTGCGTTAAAGAGGAACAAACATCCATCCATCTATCTATCCAAACAAACTTTCGCATTTATAATATTAGTAGGATTTGACACAACCACCTTTTTATATTTAACTAGCTGCTGCCCGCGGCTCTGCCCGCGTGAATATTCGTATAAAACATAGCCTATTTGTTAATCTGATGTACAAACTATATTCCTGTAAAGTTTCATTAAAATCCGTTCAGTAGTTTTTGTGTGAAAGTGGAACAAACATCCATCCATCTATCCAATTAAACTTTCGCGTTTATAATATTAGTAGGAAGTAAGCTTAGTTTAGGTCACATAGTTAAGCCAGTTTTCCATAAATGTGTGTGTTCCATAAATTCCTTGGCAAGCTATGCCACATGTAAGAAGAATAGGGAATATGCATGAAAAATAGTTTCAGGTATTTACTAATTTATCGTAAAATAGATCAAAATCTACTACGAACAGTGGAAACAAAATCAAAATTGGTTGAAAAATGGGTGAGATACAGTCATTGAAAGTGAATATATCCGTCTCTCTCTCGCGAAACAGATTTTTCTATGGAGTTAGTACGGCGCTTACGGTACGTAACGTCAACTACCGCATCGGATCTCTCTGTCTAATCAATAACTTTAACGCTTTATAACTCGCTTAATAGAAAAGATAGTTTAAAAATTCTTCGATATTTATGTATCTGGAAGACAAAAGATCTCAATAAATCCATAAAAAAAAGTCATGCATATTCCCTATTGGTACCACTTTTCTTTTGGCTTCCTTAGGGTTCATACAGAGTATTTCAGTAATTGAAAAGCCCCATATAAAATGCTGGCTAGACCTGGAATACCTCTAGAGAACCCCACAATTTCCTCTTCATCTTTAATCATAAAACCAAATTCATGTAATAAATGTTCCAGTAATGACAAATTAGCGAACATATTCACAAATATTACTATGGGTTAACTGCACGAACACACAGGTACCAAGGATTTTGGGTACAGTGTGTCCACACATCACATATTAATGTCAGTGAATAAGGCTGTATAGCAAGAAATGATTATGGAAAATTATACAGTAATAAATAAATACTATTATGATGTATTTGACAGAAACAAAAGCATGCATTAAAAATATAAAATAATAAAGGAAACAAAAGATGTAAACTCACAGATTTCTTTTTATTGACCGGTGTAGATGGAGTGCGACAAGGGGATCCAGCCTCTGTCAGTCTATGCCTCCGTCTGCCTCCCAGCCTAAAATGCTGGAAGCAATTTCGTTCAGAAGACTTTCAATAAATATTTCATATTGAACTTGATGAGCATGTATGTGAAGAAAATACTTTTTTCAATTGAGTTTATTGCTCATCGGGTTAGTGATCAAATATGTAACAACAGTTTAACATAAAAAGTAACTTTATCAAGCATAGACTCACAAGGTGTAATACCGTTTTTCGCCATTTAAAAATAGTATGATGCCTGGATGGTATACAATGCTCAAAATAATTTAGAACAGTGGAGTAAACCTTATAAAAAAATTAAAATCGCAAATTTATCAAATGTAAAACTCATGCTAGCACTGGGTTGATCGACCTCTGGTTAATGTTGGTGAAATGTAGTCAAAACAAATGGTACAATTTAAATTATACATTAATGATTTTAGAGTAGAATAAAAGGCGATGGTGATTTAGATAAATAAATATTACATTTTGGAAATCATGTGACAAAATATTGGTATTAAAAAGCATGAAATGTGCACAACTATTTCAAACAAGTGTTATATTCTTCATTTCATGATAAGGTACGTAAGAAATGTTTATATTCATTAGTGGTAGTAGAATAGTAACGAAAATTCCTGGAAATGAGAACACATTTTATTGATCCATTTCTCACATAAATTTGTCAAACCTCAAGATGAAATTTATGACATTTAATAGAGAATTGGTACTAGATTTAAAGCTAGGAAAGGAAGTTCACGCACATATCTAGGGAAGGACAAAAGGAAAGAAGAAAATTGTAGGTACGTTACCTGTGAAAGATTTCCGAATGTGTTCCTAACACTTCTGATGGTTCTGGAAATTTTATCAGCCCCGGACTGTAAGGCACGTCGAGAGTTCGCAAAGGACTTGTTCTTAAATATGTTTTTATTGTAACAACCATCGATATTCTTTAAACTGTGAGCCGGAGAGTCGACGACGTCGGTTGCGAAAGGATCCTTCATTTTGACTTAAATGGCGACGCACTAACTATAAAACAACTTTAACAGCTTCGCGACATAATATTCTTGCAATATGAATACAATGAAAATATCACTTTTTTCACGTTCGGTAGAAATTCCTCGAAAAATCAATCGTGCGCGACGTCGTCTGTCCGTTGCTTTGTTGATTTTTTTAAAATGGCAGTTATGGTGTTGCCGTCGCTGTCGAAAAAAAACGTTATTGTCGGAAAAAAGGAAAAACGTTACTTTGGTAACGAAAACTTTTGTTAAAGATATCGGTGGCCGAATTTATTATCTTTTATCATTCGTCGCACCCGTTGCATTTTTGCATCCAGCTGATTCGTAACAGTGATAAATAACACGCAAATACACATGTGAAACATATCTACCCTAGACCTAGCGATAAAGAACGTGCACATCGATGGTGCTACCAACTGGTGTCATAAATTTGAATGTTTTACCCTAGTTTACACTACGTAGTGCTGCCACCTATTGTTTGTGCACGGTCCCTATAATATCGTCCGGGGGGTCTTAGTACGGGTCGCGGGGTCTCGAGCCGTACTAAGAACCGATCGAAAACGATCGTTCGTTGATCGGATCATGTACTTTGGCATCAAAAATCCCTCCCATTTTTCGTGTTCGAATATAATATGAAGAGAGGTAGGGCATAGCGAATCTTCGCTCGAATTGAGCCTCCCGTCCGGGGAAGGACCTCTAAGGCTTCGCCCGAGTTCATGTAGGTGTGTCACAGAAATGTTTCATCATCCTTTATTTGCAGTAAAAGGTATTCGTCAAAATGAAATTATGATTGCCATCTATTAAAGATTTATAAACCTCTTGTGTATTCAAGAGCTATATAGGTATATGTGTATTTTCTCATAAAATTTAAAAAATATTATTAAACTAAATTATTTTATTGTAACAGTAAACTATATAAACAAAATCTATGTCCCACGTTGGTGCATATAATAATCAATGGCGGTTGAAAACGCGGCAAACCCAGCCGCGCCGAATATTCCAGCTCTTAAACCACCTGCAACAAATTAATACATAATAAATAAATAATGCTTTCGCAGTTCACTGCTGGATATGTAATAAAACAATTAAGGTCATGGGCGTAGCTACCGCCGTATCTGCGGTATCAATTATACGGGGCCCCAGGCCATGGAGGCCCCAAAAGTGCTTAAACAAAAACTTTCCAAATTTTGTGTCAAATCTTTTTCCTTCCGTAAAAAAATTAATTAGTCTGTCATATTGTTTATAAGAGACATATTTTTCATTTCTAAATTAGACCGAAAATTACGAAGATATTTTATAGCCTGCTAAAGTTATGTGTGACGTCACTCCTCGTGGCCTTTATTCCCAAGGGGTGATGTCCGTCAGACGCTTTGTTATTTTTTTTAATCAAAACAAGAAAAAATACATGCCCAATATTTTTAAATAATCTATAAGACAGACTAAATATAACTTAAGTATTGTGACCCTAGAAATAACCCTACTATATGTGTCTGTTAGATTAAAGTTCCAATAAAGTACTTATGCATTTGTATAAAACTTTGTTTTATTCATACAGAAATTGGAATAGCATACATAACATTCATATCCATAACACTAAAGCCCAAATAAATTAGGTATAAGTAATGGACATAATATAACTTAAACATTATAGGGTGAGTGCGCCGGTTCGCGTCCACTGCCCAGTTCGCGTCCATTTCGCGGAAATCTCTCGAAATTAAGTAAACTAACATACCAATAAGTCGAAAAGTAATTACCGCCAATAGCTCAATATATATGACATTTATGCACATTGACAAAAGTTCCGTGCGCTCAATCAATCCTGTGTAAAAAATAATTAATGACGGCTTTTCACCAAAAGAGCTCAGAAGCTAGAAAAAAAATAGTGGGCAGCAGTGTGTTTGATAGTCAATATTTTGTTGATTTATGTGTATTTTGGATACATAGCTGTTTCTAGACGTGGATAATGATCCAAGGAATTATATTAATTATGAATTTGATTATGTTTTTTATAATTAACAGTTAAAATAGGGTGGACGCGAATTAGAACACCAAATTTATAAAACTTCCATTTTGCGTCCACACTGGACCATATCAAAAATTGGCAAAAAGATCGCATTTGTTGTATGGGAGCCCCCCTTAAAAACTTATTTAATTTGTTTATAGTAGGTATATGTTGTTATAGCAGCAAAAATACATATTTTTTGAAAATTTTAACTCTCTACCTAACGAGCTTCTTGAAATAGAGCTACAAAGCTTAACCAGCTTCGTTAACAGTGATTTATTAATATATTAATAAACATTCTCATAAAAATATCATCCTTCAATTCCATATAAAAGCTGGTGGGCGCGAATTGGTCCAGGTGTGGACGCGAATAGGAATTTTTGGACGCAAACTGGGCAAATCGCCTAATTCTGATGTTTATATTTTTAATAAAAAAACCACAAGGTATTTCGAACTGAACTAAATGTTACCCTAAAATAGACTATTCTACTGAACAAATGACATAAGATTTTTATTTAAATTGGTGCTGGAACATTTTTATTTTCTCCTTCAAAGTTGCCAACTGCGCTAAATGGACGCGAACTGGCGCACTCACCCTAATAATAATGTCTTAGCAAAAGTTATTCAGTCTATGGCACAGTGAAATCTAAGAATCATGTGGTCCATAAGTTCCCTTAACAATATGTATATCAGCGATCAACGATTGCTAGGCTAGGCTATCAAGACATACCTCTTAACCCGATGAGTCCGCCGGTAATCCCACCGGCATAAGTCCCATTCTTCCAGTCCGACTTTCCTCTTGCACTTTCTATGCAGCATTCAACTCCGGAGAACACAGCACCAAGTATGGCGAAGTTCTTTGCGTAACTCAGCATGGATGTCTTCATTTCCCTGAGAATCTCTCTGGCGGTTTGGTTCTGTTGAGCCATCGTGTCCGTAACGTTAGGCATGAGTGATGATGTGAATAAACCAACGGCAGCACCAAGACCATATCCTGGAAAAGAAATGGTTTCTAATTACAAAAAAAAAATTGATAAATTGGGCAGGGTTTTTACGCTTCGTACCACACAAATTATTGTGATACTTTTGATGCAAGTTATGGTGATAAATTGAACCAATTATACCAAAATTAGTTGCCCTTTTTCTAAACTGTTATTACGATTACGACTTACCAATAATACAACTGGTCACGGATTTGAAGGGACAGCTCTCGACAGCGGCCTCAATCATCTTCTCCTCGTTAGTTTTTATAATAACAGGCCCAAGAACTCGTGGTATTATGATGTTCTCACGAAATCTTGTGTTGTTGCCTACAAGATATTTAGCCAGGGAATCATAGTCGTTCTTCTCGAGGAATTTACCCAGATCGGGATCACGGGGCGGCCTTTGTGAGTATTCTGTCATTTTATATACACACTTTTGTGAATTTATTTAATTTTTTTGATAAAAGATCAAGCAATCTTTATTCGTAAATTTTGATAACCTAAAAAGCTGCGTTCCTTTGCACCACTTTATTAATAATTATTTTTCTTTTACAATCATAATCATGATATTCGTATGTAAACTTCTATAGAACAAAACGAACTCGCCTAGAAACCAAAAATTTCAATGTCTTCCAAAATTGGAACACGTTTTATTGACAATCAGCTGATTATGACTGTTAGGGTTAGTTTATGAAGGTAGCCGTGCTGTATTCGTAGTTTAAGGAACAATAGATGTGATTGCTCGTCAATCATAAGCTCAATCATAAGCTTGTTTATAGTTCCATAACGAGAATATTTTACAACAATATCCATTTTAATCAATCTTAGATTGACAATTAAATTATTTATCCTGTCTTATTAACAGTCTTTGTAAACGTACAAAAACATTCGAAACGTCAAAAGCACGTTGCAGGTTATTTTGCACGGCTTCTAAGTTTACGCATATAATAATAAAATTAAAATGTCTGATACATCTGATGAAGAAGATCTCTCCCGTTTTCGAGAGGCTGTAGATTCCTCGTTTACGAAACTTATCGATCAATCGCGCGGGAAAGGTCAAAATGAGAGTAACACTAAAGGTAAAATCAAAATTATGGTAAAAAAATTTAGTCATATTTTATTAAACGTAACTCTTTGCTTAATTAAACTCGTGTAATATTGTATTATGTTATTTTAAATGTCTGTTTACTCATCCCGTTTGACTGTTCACGTTTCTTGTACGTATATATTGTTTCAGAAAATGAAAAGTTAAAATCTGAGAGATACCTGGAAGTCGCTAGTCATTATAACGATGTAAAAGTGCCAGCCGAAATGCAGAAGCAAATTGGCGCTAAGATATCTGCTATCATAAATAAAAAAGTGAAATTTGTAGATGTTACACCCGATGATGTTAAGTGAGTAAACTAATTTTATATTATTACTAGCAACCTGCCCTCGTTTCTCCCAACCCCAGTTTTAGCCCCCTTGGGGGATGAATTTTCATTTTTTTTTTATTTAATAAATAAATATCAGACAAGATCACAAACATTGCTCTAATCCCAAAGTAAGTAACTTAAGCACTTGTGTTATGGGTATCAGAACAACGAAGGTACCACAAATAAATACTTAAATACATATTATACACACCCAGACACGGAACAAACACAAGTGTTCATCACACGAAAGTTTGTCCCGGGTGGGAATCAAACCCAAGACCCTTGGCTCAGAAGGCAGGGGTCACTACCAATAGCCAACCAAGCCAGCCAAAATTCTTTCTTAGTGTTCCCATACTTATTTTTTTTTAACCAGCAAGAATCTCTATAGTAACTTATTTTTATTGCCAATAAGTTCAAGCTATTTTTATATCACAATCTCTATAAATATGTTATTCATACATAAATAATACAAAGAAATAGGTATATTATGTTGCCACTGAGAAAATATCTATTTTATAATAGTCTCATTAGTGACAAATTCAAGTAGGTATACCATATGCTTCAGCTCAGTAATATATTTTAGTATCATCATCATCAGCCTGTATCAGTCCACTGCTAGACATAGGCCTCTCCTAATGTTTGTTTTTTGGTAACTATTTCAACAATTAAATCTTCATTCATTTTGATTGCAGAAAACGTAAAATCAAGGGTGGTGTTAAGTTGTTTAAAGATTCCTTAGGCTACTTGTCTCATGAGGAACCAAAAGATACATACACAGAAGGACACAATGCCGAAGCCAGGAAGCTTGAGAAGAAGAAGAGGAAAGTAGAAGTTGACGATCTGGATGAAACTGGTTCGTTTATCATCTATTGCAGTCCAATATTGGGCATCGCTGTTTAATCCCATTTTACTACTATTCCAACTTTGCACCACACTACCTATATCTATTTCTGCTTAGCCCAATGCTTGGCTGGGAGAGAATGCCTACGTGGCATTAATTCCGCCTTCTGTACACAATTTCTATTGTGCAATAAAGATTAAATAAATAAATAAATAAGCCTCTTCAGCTGTTCACCGCTATAGGCATACGCCTGGAAGGCTTACTCATAATCAACATACTGGGCAGGCAAGTTGGCGATCGCAAAGAAGTTGGCTAAGCGAAAAGATTATGGGTCGCTCCCTTACATTCTTTAGCATATTATGTTACGACAAAATAACGATGGTGGCGGTATAACCATCACAATTGAAGGCGTAGCTAAAGACCACGGACTGATGACGGGCAGCAGCGTCACCGGAGCGAGAAGCTACGCCCTGCGATCGCCAACCCGCCTGCCCAGCGTGGCGATTATGGGTATATGCTCCAGATGTTTGCCCTAACTGGCGAATCACTGGAGAGGCCTGTGTCCAGCCGTGGACTGCAATAGTCTGATGATGAAATAAAGATGGTACGTCGGATTATAATCCGACACAATAGTATACTATTGTACCTATGACAAGTATGTTCTTACAAGTCCTTGGATTAATAAACACAATTATATTTCAGACAAAATTACTTCATCTGTGGTCAGCGGTGAATACGTCTTGTCCAAGGAAGAAACGAAATGCTGGAAGTCGCGGCGGAAAGAAAAGATCTTCAAATACAAATCTAAAGGAAAGAGTAAGGTTCTTACAGCCATTGAATAAACTAATTATTTTAAATGATTTCTTTCTTTCCTTTTCTTCTTATTCAAGTGTGTCTTGCAGAGTGTACCGTGGTCTGTTACCGGGTGAGAAACTAAGATCTCCAAAAAGTCCTTTAGTCTACTCGATACCCATGGTAATAAATGGGGTGTGGGATTTGTATTCTTTTTCCACACCGCAACCACAATGGTGTTTTCAACCCACAATCCTCACTTTAGTCCTAGCAAAGCTACAGATTCTTTGAAAAACTCAGCAAAACTAATAGACAGGCTCGGTGGCTCATTTGGTAGTGACCTCTGCCCTCTGAGTCAAGGGTCGTGGGTTCGATTCCCGCACAGTACAAACATTTGTGTTCATGAACATGTCTGTTTGTATTGGTCTGGGTGTTTTCTATGTATAATTATG
The DNA here is from genome assembly GCA_031163375.1 of Conogethes punctiferalis. Taxonomy (NCBI): domain Eukaryota; kingdom Metazoa; phylum Arthropoda; class Insecta; order Lepidoptera; family Crambidae; genus Conogethes; species Conogethes punctiferalis. The sequence goes on along the minus strand of CM062097.1, from coordinate 2,067,050 downwards.
TATTCATTTACAAAAAAATGTATCTAAGTAAGTAACACAGGTATCCTACCTATAATAGGCATCAGTCTCACACAAACAACTGTGTTACTTACTATTAAGCCTTACGTTTTTGTACCTATCATATGTTTGTGATGAGAAAAATAAACGTTTTTCAGTTGTCCTACCCATAGTACAAGATTCAGCTTAGTTTGGGGCTAGGTGGCGCTGTGTGGCCCAGCGTGGCATGTCTTGGGTTATTATTATTATTCACTTTTGTTCATTCACTGCTGGGGGGAGTTCATCAACAGTGACATCATCATCAACATTACCCCATATGAAAATACATAATTGGTTTTTTCATATAGGGCAATTTAGTATTTTTCTTTATTTAAATTAGAATTAGGAAATAAAATTCACAGACTAAACATTAAACATTTAATTCCTATTTACAATAATTAGTAACTTAATTAAAAAATAAATATGTACAAAATCATATCACATCATTAACTGCTTTCTCCATACAATAACTAGGCACGTTAACATTTAGGGCTGGGCTTGTTACCGGTATCGGGAATCGGTATTTCAATATAAAAATTTCCCAGTTATTTTTTCTTATATTGGCACGGCACAACAGGCTTACTATCGCCTCATAGAAAGCTAAAAAGGCAACACAAGTCGCTTTGACAGCTGACAAAACCCTTATTATCCAGTCAGTTGCCCTAAACAGATGCTAATTAAAAATATAAGGTACCTATACAGCAACTAATAGGTATTAGACGAATCTAAAATATAGGTACCAATATAAATTACATGCCCGAAAGTTCGACAAGATACCGGTATACCAAGACCAGTTAGAGCAATCGAATTATGAGCATTGCTTTAAGAATGTTCATTGAACTGTGAACACAATAGTTTACTTAATTTAACATTAATAGGTAACAAATTATTGTATTGCTAAGTACTAATTTGATTCGTACTATGTCTATCCTTCCTTTGTCATTTTAATTTATTCGTCTGTAAAGAGTAAGGTGGGGTACTACTATGAATTTGGTGATTGCAATGAGCTGGCCCAGGGGTTGATTTACCCATAGGCTAAGTAGGCTGGTGTAGCAAAATACAAAGTATCCTAGGGTCTAACTTAGGGCACAACTTAGGAAATAACGCCGACTCTTTAAAACTTTAAGTACATATAAAATCAGATCCGTTTCAGACGTCAGCATAAATGTCATCTAAAAAATTTTAAACAGTATTATCAAGTTGGTTTTATGACCAAAAAAACTTCCTCTAATTATTTTCGTTCTTTGACATGTCTATAGGATATGCAATTTCATTTGTTTTCACAAAACAAACTTTGTACGGTCGATCTCTATTCGAATCGGTATTCTAGACATGACCGGTAAATCAGTATTTCTATGAAGTTACCACCCTATCAGATCATTAAATTTTTTTTCACTTCTCTAGTCTTATAATGTGATGTGTATTGTCTTTATACTATTCTTTGAACTGGCAATATTCTTAAAACTATTATAGATCTTACAGAGAGCTACTTTGCATAGGCCAATGTTTCTGGCTAAAGGGCTTTCTCTTACCTAAAATCTACATCATCGATTTTTGTAGCATTTTGAATTTCGAAAGAATTCCTTCAGTTCGAGACTTGAGGCTTCTCCTTTTTTTGTTTTAAAGTAGCTCGACATAATGGCCTCTCTACGCCTGATGGAAAGCGAAAGAGAAGACCAAGTCGCTGTGACAACTGGCAAGTAACTGGTCAGTTATCTGTCAGAAGAAAAATTAGAATTCCCACTAAAGTCCCGGCCTGTACGTCAGACGTCTTAGGGTGGAGTCAAGGGTCCTAGAAAGATGGCCTCCAAATATAAACAGAAGCCTAGAACCAATAAATAAAGAGCTCCAACTTTTGTATAAGCTACAGCTTAGTCCTACAAGCGGCTAGCGTCTGGAGCTGATGGTAGACTTCTCTGGCGGATGGGGTCGTCGTGTGTGAAGGCCCGGTTGTCCAGGCCGCTGGGTTTGGCCGCGTCTACTGGGGCAGGGCTGGCCTCAACAGGCCCGTCCATCAGGAACATGGTGAGGAAGAACATTATGCTGCCTGGAAAGAAGAATGGGTTAGAATTAATAGGGGAAGGGGTTAAATACACATCCAGACAATATACAGATGACCACTTTTATCATTATCATCAGCCTGCAAACGTCCACAGCTGGACATCGGCGTCCCCAAATGACAATGAAGGGGGATTTTCCTTAATTACCACACTCGGCAGGCGGGTTGGTGACCGCAGTAGGTTCACGAAACAGATATACTTACGTATCTACACCAAATAAATTTAGTAAGATTTCAATCATTATTGCGAAGTTAAGCAAATACTTACTAATGCCATAGAATCCGGCGTAGAAAATCATAATGGCTTCCCGGTAACCGATGGCTTTGGAGACAGGGTCGACGAGGATGGGCAGGTTGCCTCCCACGTTGTTCATCACGAAGAGGAAGACGCCTACAGTCGTGGAGCGAACGGAGAGAGGGACGATTTCGACCAATATGGCGAACACGATACCGAACCACATCTCAGCTGGAAATTCAAAGAAGGATTTTGATAAGACGATCTAATCAGTCAAAGAAAAGATAACTAAGTCGTCAAAATACACATAAGCATTTCAGTGTCATTGTTTTTATAAAGTTTGAATTGAATGGTCGTGATGTGTTATGCTGAGCATTTAGTTCCATAGATCAATATTAAATTGGTATAAGGCTTCGAAAACTTCACGCTCGCATATTTGAGTATGGACGGTTTGATCGTTAGGAAAGTGTCAAAAGTGATATAGTGTGTCTATGTATTTGATTAACAATATCGTCTTGCCTATTCAGAAAAACGTCCTTTTACACCATTGAGTGCATCCATTCTACTGAACGGTAGCAATGGAAATATCTAATGGAATAATTTGCAATGACATCAGGCTATCAGCCATTTCCTTAAAACTTCCTGAACATTTGGTTTATGCGTAGGTTATATAAAGAAAGTCATATGAACTTACCGAAGAAGTAAGAGATAGCCAAAGTGATCATAGCCCATAGGGGGCCGAAGATGACCGAGCCGAAGGCTGGCAGAGTGGCCACCAGTTGAGAGAGAGCCAGGACCAACACGCGGGATCGGACACCCATCTTTGCTACGAATCTACAAGAATGAAATCATATTATATAGAGATACAAGTTTTATGTGGTCCAAATAACAAGTAACAATTATGGTCTTTTCTCAAAATTAATCTTGGTCATTATATCAAATCCAGTATTTATTTTTTGTCTTAAATCATCAAGAAAAGGATGTTTCAGCACGCAAAATTTGACCGGTTCAGACATAGTACCCTAATCCGATGAAATTCTTTCTAGAGCAATTTCTACGTGCTATTGAACGCCAATTCTTTCGCAAGTCTTTTTATTTACATGCACTTAGACAATACAAGACAAGAAAAAAGATCAACGTCTACCAGAAGCTTACTTTCTGCTGAAACTACCAGCGTAACTCCTTTGTGTCCACAGAAACTGAGGTGTAACACAGGGCAGTGTGCTTTCTTCTATACCTACTTTTTTTAGTACACAAAAGTCATTAAAACTTACTTATCGGATACGACTCCTCCGACCACGACGCCCACGGATCCAATGCCGACGGTGACAGCGAACAGCCACCAGCCTAGGTCGACGTCTGGGAAGTAATCGCGGTAGTACAGGTCAGCATTGTACGCGAAGCACATACCACCTGGGGAAAGAGATGAATGAAATAAGTAAATGCGCTAGCTCGACTATTGGCATGTCGACAAATTTTTTTTTGGGTTGGCGTTGATGCGTCTCCCAGTAATAAGCGTTTAAGTATTGTAAGCCTCGTGTAAGAAGTTTATTCGACGGATAATTTAATACCTACTCGATACTCGCCCTATCTCGCTACGGGTATTTCAGATAAAGATTTCATTGGCGTTATAGTAAGAATCCCTTATCTTATCTAGCAATAAACAACATATAACCTTACCACACTTGAATCCAGACGCACACTCATTGAGGCATTATTATTTTACGATCTTTGTCACGATAGGTATGATTGTGTAGACTTAACTGGCCGAATTACTTACAAGGTACCTACCAGAATCCATCAACGCACAAACCACACACACCAATTATTTTCATTTGGTTTGAGTCGTACAATAGCAGGTCAAAGATGTCCATTGACACGAATGATGCGTTCATGTAATGAAAGTTTTAATGATGTTGATATACTAGCTGTCAGTCGGAAGACATACAAAGATCTCATCACTGCAATTGTAACTTCTAAGACTGTATAATGTTACTTTTATTGTCGCTCTTTATGTTAAGTTGTGCTATTAAAATTTAATATGTAGATAGTCGGATACACTCAGGTTTCATGTATTTAAGTGCTGACTATTAATTAAGAGACCATTGATGCTGAGTTTACAATGACGATATTTAAATTTATTTAACAGTGATTTAGATTTAATAATTTATTGTAAACTTGTTAGTGGTTCATATTTATAAATAAAAAAAAAATAAAAAAAAAAAAAAAAAAATCTAACTTATGTTACTCTGAGTGAATGTAGTTTCTAACTATTGAAATTGACACAGAAATTTTTGAGTTTATTCAACATACTTACCTACACACACGCAAAAATACAAATCTCTTTGTACCAATGTTTGTAACCAGATTACGTTGACAGTGACAAAACATAAATATCGTAAGTAAGTAATAGAAGATGTTTCTGTTTCTAGTGTCTTAAATAGGATGGGCTGGCCGAAATTTCAGTAGCACATTTCGAGGTAGGTCAAGCTAGACAGTTACTGTGAGGACTAGGCCAAATTATGTGAAATGTGTCTGGCCCTAGACAGGGCCAGAATAACTTAAGAGGTTGTTACCACACCGCACGTATGACTAATCTATACAAGTATTCGAGGCATTTGGAATAAATCACCGTTTCCTGCTCGTTAAATTTAACACGTTAATTTTCAAGTGATTGTTACGAATTTACGATGGACAGAGTTGTGTAGGTATTAGAGGCATTTCTCAAATTCAGTGGTTGATTGCGTAAGGCGTTAGACTAACGAAAAAGGTTAGAGTCCGGTTCCGGATTCACATCCCGGTGCAGTCATTGACTCCGGTAACCAAGTTCAAGACTTATGATACTAGAATGTGGCGTAGCGTATGATAGACAGTCACTTATTGTAGGTACACCATACAATTAGAACTAGGAAAGTACCTATACCTACAATGGATGATCACTTCCAGACGACGTTGGGCGTTGGGGCAAACAAAGCTTAAGATTTCTAGTAGTATTGATTTCAAGAAGCTTACCTACTAGAAATCTACCATATGGAATGCCGCGAATAAAAGTTAGATTTTACTCAGTAAAAAAAGGATTTATAAACTAATATTCCGATTTATAGAGTGACGATTGTTATGTGCTGTATTTATTGTAAGTGCCAAATTTTAAAAACGACTTTAAAAAATCTAAAGTTTAGGTACCTATTATTCGCTGTCTTTTCCTTAGATACCCATGAAAAAGGTCAGGTCTTCAACACCTACCTACTAAGTACTACATTGTCATATTAAGTGACAAAGCAAATTCCTTTTTAAAAATAGCAAGCGGAAGTAACTTTAATTACGCATAAAGGTGACATCTCACTGTTATAGGCTATGACCTGCTACTAGATTTAGATTACTTCGGAAACAAAAGTGTATTTGATATAATATAATTAGTAGATAGGTAGGACGTTATAGCACACAATTGACTTAAAACTCAGTACAATAGACATTAGTTGTGTAGTAGGTATGTACAATTAAGCGGCTTTATCGCTCCGAGCGATCTCTTCCAGGCAACCTTAGTTGCTACCGCCATGCCGGCCCAACCCCAACGGGCTCCGGAAACCCTACTTACCGGCAGAAACACGAGCCGGAGGTCATTTGGCTGTGGTATTCTATAGGGAGAAGGTCCTTCCCCGGACGAGTGGCTCAATTCTAGCGAAGATTCGCTATGCCCTACCTCTATTACAGTAGTAGAAAAACTTTGGCTGAAGTTTAGGAAATGTTTCATTTCCTATACGTACGTAGGTCTTATAATAGGTACGATATACCTTTAGAAAGATAGATAAACATGGTGCAATCTATCTATCTTCCTACGTTTATAACCACTCCAATGTAGTCTCACCCTTATCAAAATGGCGGCCCATACTCAATTGCTTTTTTATTGGTGTTAATAACAATCGTTCAATCAAGCGGCTTATGCCAGAGGTGACATGCTTTTTGCTAACACTAAAAAGTTTGTCGGCTAAAATGGACTGATCTAGTTAGCGACAAAACTTTAGAAGTTTCCTTTGCAGGATTTTGATCAAGGTTGCGATATGGATCCGATTCTTAATGATATAGGGTTTGACATTGTGTTCAAAGTGTGTGATATATTATGATGACACAGGAGGGACAAATGAGAGGGATTTATGGGGCAAAAATACGCGATCCGTTCAACGAACGATCGTTTTCGTTTTCTGTAGTAGGGCCCCTGGGCCTCACAAATTCTCGATCCGCCTCTGTTAACAAAGACTAGACGATTTTTGTTCCCAAAACAAGAATCATCAAAATCGGTTCATAAACGACGAAGTTATCGGCGAACAAATATAAAACAAAAAAAAAAACGGTCGAATTGAGAAACCTTCCTCCTTTTTTTGAAGTCCTTTAAAAACAAATGTTTGCTTTTACTTAAAGAATAGGTATACAATATATGCTTTACAGATGTGTACGATGTAGCAGTGTGTGTGTGTGTCTTATATGTATGGCACTTAAAACAAGTAATATAAACCGGCCAAGTGCGAGTCGGACTCTCGCACGTAGGGTTCCGTACCACACAGCTACAGCTAAATGAATGTTTTTCTTTACGTTTTATTATATTGAAGTTAATTAAATGAAAAAATTAGGTAATTTGATTTATGACGTTTAAAAAAAAACTACTGGCTAGATTTCATTCAAACCAAATTTCGTTAGTAGTTTTTATAGTGATACACATGATATATTTTTTTCAGTTTTATCATGCCCATATTTTAGAAGTTACGGGGGGGGGGACACATTTTACCACTTTGGAAGAGTCTCTCGCGCAAACTATTCAGTTTAGAAAAAAATGATGTTAGTAACCTCAATATCATTTTCAAATACCTATCCATAGATACCCCACACGTATATGTTCGATGAAAAAAAAATTTTTCAGTTTCAGTTCTATGTATGGGGAACCCCAAAATTTTTGGATTTTTTTCTGATTTTATTTTAAAATCTTAATGCGGTTCACAGAATACATCTACGTACCAAATTTCAATAATGTAGCTCTTATAGTTTCGGAATAAACTGGCTGTGACATACGGACGGACAGACAGACAGACAGACAGACAGACAGACAGACAGACATGACGAATCTATAAGGGTCCCGTTTTTGCCATTTTGGCTACGGAACCCTAAAAATAACTAGGCCAGATCTTTAAAGCATATACCTACGTAATGAAGTTATAAAACCGGCCAAGTGCGAGTCGGACTCGCGCACGAAGGGTTCCGTACCACTGATTGAATGAAAAAATTAGGTAATTTGATTTATGACGTTTAAAAAAAAACTACTGTCTAGATTTCATTCAAACCAAATTTCGTTAGTAGTTTTTATAGTAATACACATCATATATTTTTTTCAGTTTTGTCATGCCCATATTTTAGAAGTTACGGGGGGGGGGACACACATTTTACCACTTTGGAAGAGTCTCTCGGGCAAACTATTCAGTTTAGAAAAAAATGTTGTTAGAAACCTCAACATCATTTTCAAATACCTATTCATAGATACCCCACACGTATAGGTTTGATGAAAAAAAAAATTTTGAGTTTCAGTTCTATGTATGGGGAACCCCAAAAATTTTGGATTTTTTTCTGATTTTATTTTCACATCTTAATGCGGTTTACAGAATACATCTACGTACCAAATTTCAATAATGTAGCTCTTATCGTTTCGGAATAAACTGGCTGTGACATACGGACGGACAGACAGACAGACAGACAGACAGACAGACAGACAGACAGACAGACAGACAGACAGACAGACAGACAGACATGACGAATCTATAAGGGTCCCGTTTTTGTCATTTTGGCTACGGAACCCTAAAAAGTACCTATTATGTATTATGCATACGTAAATATATCATGACTGTCCGTCCATAAAGGTCATAAATTGAACCATTTAGTATTGCCGCTTTACTAATCGTAGGCTGTTAGATATTATGCGCTATGCGCCTAATAAACTAGCAAAAGAAATTGCCTATTTCGATTTCCATAGCGACAGATCACGATCTAGTTCGGCCTCACCTGGTAGGCTGCGTTTAGGGTTGCCTATTTTTTTATAGCAAGCATGAATCAGCCTATTGCAGTCCACTGCTGGACATAGGCCTCTCCAGTTGTTCGACACACTTAGGGCCAAAATCTGGAGGATATACCTATAATCGCCACGCTGGGCAGGCGTATTGACGATCGCAGGGCGTAGCTTCTCGCTCCGGTGACGCTGCTGCCCGTCATCGGTCTGTGGTATTTAGCTTCGCCTACAATTGTGATGGTTATACCGCTACTAGTCGGTTGCCAGCGCCTCGTTTGTTATTCGGCAGGATGCACCACGGGCAGGTGAGGTTGGCTTGTCGCGAAAAGATGATGGGTCGCTCCCTTACATCCCCATCCCATTTTTCATAGTAGCTCGACATAATGGCTTCCCTACGCCTGATGGAAAGCGATTGAGATGGCCAAGTCGCTGCGGCAGGCTGTGGCAACTGGCAAGTCACCGGGCAGTTACCTGTCAGTTGCCACAGCCATGCCGATGCCGGTCCAACTCTAACCCCCACGAGCTCCGGAAACCCCACTCACCGGCAGAAACACGACCCGGAGGTCATTTGTCTGCGGTGTTCTATAGGGTGGAGTCTTTCCCTGGACGGGGCAGCTCAATTTGAGCGAAGATTCGCTGTGCCCTATCTCTTGTATTTCAAATTTATCGCGTGGCAGTTCGCAGCCCTGATGCAATCTGGATTAAAATGCGTAGCTGTATAATGTCTATAGCACAGTAGAGCTCAACGGGTCCTGCCATTCACGCAGCCCAAGGTCGGCCCATTGTCTGCCGGAAATGTTATAACTATATACCTGTAACTTGTATATCTATAATAACGATTTATCCTCACGTTGTCCTGTATCGTAAAGGTAGGCATAAGTAAGTATAATAAATGTTATTTAAGTTATTATGTCTTAGTAGCTGCAGCACGCGGCTTTGCCCGCGTATCGGCTTTGTGTTAATCTGATGTGTAAGTTATGTTTAAGATCCGTTTAGTAGTTTTTGCGTGAAAACGAAACATCCAACACAACAAAACATAAATTAAGGTAATAATAATAAATCAATTTATTTGTAAGAATGTGGTACGATTTCTTAGGAGTTTCATGGCAATAGTAAAGGAAAATTTTTGAAATCGTAATAAGTAGTCGTCGCGTTTAGATTTTGAATATATCTATATCTGAAACTTTCATTTTAAAAAATCTTTCATAGGATGTATCATAGATTTTAAGGGATTACTACCTGTTTCTTGTATAGTTAAAATTAATAATGCAATAAACAGATAAATTTATTGTCTTAGCAACACAACAGTCTTTGTTTCATCGATCAGTTCCTAAAAGTTGGAGTAAGTATGTTCTTATATCCGAGATTTTTCCTTCATTCGTGAAACTAACGGAAAACAGTTAAAAACTTACCGCAATGTCTGATGGAGGCAGCGATGCAGAGAAGCAGGATCCTGGGCTGCGCAATCACATGCCAGATTGTCACTTGAGGCATCTTCTTGCCTGACTCCAACGCAGAGTCTCCAGCCTTCGCGTTACCAGCGCCTATTTAACATATAACCATTGTTTTTAATATGTATATGTGTTTATTTACAAAAAAAAAATGTATCTAAGTAAGTTTATCAGTATCACCCATAGTAGGTACAAGCTTCGGCTTAGTTTGGGGCTAGATGGCAATCTGTGGCCCAGTGTGGCATGTCTTGGGTTATTATTCTAAAAAAGTCTAAGCTACATTATCAACCGCTCTTTTTTGTGCACGGCCATGGATCTCTTGGGGGGTTAGGTTGGCATGGCGGTGGCAACTGACAGGTAACTGACCAGTTACTTGCCCGTCGTCACAGCGGCGTAGGGAAGCCATTATGTCGAGCTACTATATAAAAAAAGGGAACTCCCCCTGGATAGAAAAGCACGTTAAGCCTTCAGTTGTTCATGCACCTGTCCTCTCTCTGGTCGTGACAAACTTCTGTTCTATCAGATTAAGAGACGAAACTAGGAAGACTAGGAAACCCTAGGTAAACTAGCATGTCTATCCCATCTTATAAGAACTTTCGTATGGACAAGGTTGTTCTCACAGAACCATGTACCTTCTTCTCCTATGGTAGTCCTCTCAGGTTCTCTGAGTGTGAGGAAAGTGAGTAGAGCGATGACCAGTCCCACGATACCAGCTCCGTAGTAGCAAACTCGCCAGCTCTGTAATAAAAACAATGGAATGAAGAATCCATTTGATATTTCGCAAGTGTTCTACGCGAATGTTTGGGTTAGTAGTGGTTTCGCACGAAATTCTTTCGCACGAATGAGCGAAGCGTCCCCTACGTTTACTATCCAAGAGATGCTACTCTTGGGTTATCACTAGATAGTATAACACATAGTCGCTTTTGTTTTCTCTCTGTCTCTTCTCTATTTATGTTAGGTATGTCTTTAAAACTACGCAATTGGGATGTTTTGGGGGTCAAAATAATTACATTATATTTACTTAGTTCGTATTTTATGTCATAAAAATGTATTGGACCCGTATTTTTCCTTTTTTCATTCAAATAAAAAATAGCAAAAATACAAGGCATCAGAAGTTAGGAGTGGGAGTCATTGACGTCACTCCGTCCCGTAAAATGCCACAACACGTGACGTCACGCTTATAGACGGAATCATCATCATCATCAGCCTATTGCAGTCCACTGCTGGACATAGGCCTCTCCAGTTGTTTGCCACTTAGGGCACACATCTGGAGGATATACCCATAATCGCCACGCTGGGCAGGCGGGTTGGCGATCGCAGAGTGCAGCTTCTCGCTCCGAATAATTACAATTAAAAATAAGACGGAATAATTACAATTTTTAGCCATAATAGCCTATATTGCTTTTGGACGGTTTTTTTTAATAGATAGCTAGTTTAAGAGGAAAGTTTATGTGTATAATATAAGCTTAGAGTATTGCACCCGTGCGAAGCCAGGGCAGGTCGCTAGTTAATATGTATATAAAAAAAAACACATGATACTCACAAGTCTCCACGCATTCACGTCCGGTATGTACCTCCCTACAGGGAACGCAATACCATATCCGCCATAAATGCCCCAATTGAAGATGGACAGCACCAGCGCCCTCTGGTGCTCCGGGAACAGATCCGTCAGGATCCCGGTGGCCAGGGGGTTGCAGCCAGACTCGCCTGCCGCCATGATCATGCGCAGCACCACCAAGTGCCAGTACTCCTTGACTGAGCCCATGAGGAGTATGGCGATGACGAAGACGAGAGTGCACACTGAGAGGACGCGGGCTCTGTTGTATCTGTGGGAGGAAAAGGAGGTTACCTACTATGGAGACGATTTAATTTTTATTTCAAACCAAGCTGTGCTCGCGACTTCGTCCGCATGGAATAGTTATTTTTTCCCCGTTTATTTTTACATTTTCCATTATTTCTTCGCTCCTATTAGTTGCAGCGTGATGTTATATAGCCTAAAGCCTTCCTCGATAAATGGTCTATTCAAGACAAAAATAATTTTTCAATTCGGACCAATAGTTCCTGAGATTAGTGCGTTCAAATAAACAAACACTTCAGCTTTATAATATTAGTTAAGACTAGCTGTGCCAGCGGCGTCGCACGCGTGGATATCAGGTTTCAAAAATAACGGACTTGCTTAAATTTTAAGTTAGACTTTTAGCAATACATTGGCGAAAACCGCATCAAATTCCATGCAGCAGTTTTTACGTGATGCGCGTTCAAACATATAGATAAAAATTTCTTCCGTTTTCCCCAACATTTCCTTTCACTGCTCTGCTCCTATTGAATGTAGCGTGATGAAAAGTATACTATAACCTGCACAGGAGTATAGAGAATAATTGTACCAAGTTTCGTTAAAATCCGTTCAGTAGTTTTTGTTTCTATAACGAACATACAGACAGACAGACAGACGGACAGATAGACAGACAGACAAAAATTTTACTCATTGCTCATTTTTGGCACCACTATCGATCACTAATCATCCCCAGATAGTTATTTTGAAAATATATTTCATGTACAGAATTGACCTCTCTAAGATTGGGTCTGCAGAAGAAAACAGAAGCAGAAGTAAACAGGTGTGAAGGTTTTGTGCATAGAATATTTTATTTTAGCATATATAGGTGTATGTTATGAACATATACGAGTATATAGGTATTTATAGAGGTGTGATGACCGGATGATTCAAACAAAGTTGAGTTGGCCTCGTTTGCAACTAACTACATAATACTCACTTGTCAGCCACCACTCCAAGGATGACCCCGACCACGGTGAAGACTGCCATGAAGGCCGGCCCAGCCAACACTTGGTAGTCGATGCCCAGTCCATTGTAACCCCACTCGCAGTACCGAGTGCCGTTTAGCATGAGAGACTCGCATCTGGGAATAAAGGGACCTTGTTAGCAAAGACTACTAATTTATCAGCTAAGTGCCTGTCAGCCCACGCAATGACAGACTGGTAAGCTGTGTAACTGGCAAAAAATAAATATAAATCATTTTCTTCATTAGCATGGGATGTAAGGGAGCGACCCATCATCTTTACGCTTCAAGCCAACCTCACCTGCACGTGGTGCATCCTGCCGAATAACAAACGAGGCGCTGGCAGCCAACTGGTGGCGGTATAACCATCACGATTGAAGGCGTAGCTAAATATCACAGGCCGATGACGGGCAACAGCGTCACCGGGGCGAGAAGCTACACCCTGCGATCGCCAATCGCCTGCCCAGCGTCGTGATTATGGGTATATCCTCCAGATGTTTGCCCTGTGGCGAACGACTGGAGAGGCCTATGTCCAGCAGTGGACTGCGATAGGCTGATGATGATGATTTTCTTGATTTCTTGCCGAGCTGAACGTTAGTCCAATGCTACATCATATCACTCTTCACGTCTAGGCTTGCCGCGTCTATCTTCAGCAAAATGAGACATGATTATGACTGGCTCGGTGGCTCAATTGGTAGTGACTCCTGCCTTCTGAACCAAGGGTCGTGGGTTCGATTCCCAGCCGGGACAAACACTCGTGTGATGAACACTTGTTTGTTCCGTGTCTGGGTGTTAATATTTTTATTTAAGTATTTATTTGTGGTACCTTCGTTGTTCTGATACCCATAACACAAGTGCTTAAGCTACTTACTTTGAAATCGGAGCAATGTATGTGATGTTGTCTAATATTTATTTATATTTTTTTTATATATTATTAAAGTAAGTCCTAAAATTAATTGATTTGGAAACTAAACAGAGGTTTAGTGGCAAGAACGGTTTTTACTATAACGGCTTAGATAACGTTATCAGTTCAGGAGTTATAGATACCTATGATAAAGTTTTCCTTCAAGCAGGGGCGTAGCTACCGTCGTATCGGCCGTATCAATTATACTGAGTCCCCAGGCCATGGAGGGCCCAAAGTGCATAATGCAAAAAACTAATAAAAATTTTCCAAACAATTTTATATGGGGCCCTTCAAAGCACTCTACGCTTCCGCCTTCAAGGTTCATCACAAGATTTTTCGAGCCAGCCAATGCAATATGCGAGAGCGAAGTGCAATGATCGGTAAGTAGCCGAAGATTTTCTTTCAAAATGCGAGCATAAAAATTTCTCAAAGGCCTGCAACATTATCTATGAATCCAATGGTGTTGCAGTGTCTGGGCTGAAGTCCAGATGACCTTCAGATTGTTGTTCCATAAAAAAAATGCAAATTTTTTTGCCCGCCTACGCGGAGCTTATATTTTTTCTCAAAGCATTACTTACTCCAAGTGCCGTTCTCAAAGAACCAGTTATTTTATTATTTCCCCGCTTCCGCATTAAAGCCGTACGTTGAATATGAAATTAGATCGGCCTTTTTATAAATGTCTACGTTACATACTAATTCTAGACTTTTTAATCGGACCAGATATGATGCCTTCCGCGACCACTTTTTGTAGTTCAACAATTCCAGTTTTATGTACGATAAAAAGTTTAATATCTACCGAGTAATAGAGCCTTTTCAAGTGCTAAGTGTAAAAAGGTGATAACAAATTTCCTGATTTTGGTCACTTAACTACAGAATTGTTATGCAATGAAAATGTTGTATTTCTTATTCTGAAGTCTGGATAGGTTTTATCTGTGGAATAAAATCAAAGCACAGAGTAATCTGTGTATCAAAGGTACGCTCGCATTGCCACTGGAAACGCACGAAAGAACTTAGGTCGACTTATAATGAATGTATCCAGCTATAGGTAGTGTACGTTTACAATTTCGGGACTATCATCATCATTATTATCATCAGCCTATTGCAGTCCACTGCTGGACATAGGCCTCTCCAGTTGTTCGCCAATTAGGGCAAACATCTGGAGGATATATCGCAGGGAGTAGCTTTTCGCTCCGGTGACGCTGCCGCCCGTCATCGGCCTGTGACATTTTCTACGCCTTCAACTGTGATGGTTATATCGCCACGTCGGTTGCCAGCGCCTCGTTTGTTATTCGGCAGGATGCACCACGGGCACGTGAAGCTGGCTTGGAGCGAAAAGATGATAGGTCGCTACCTTACATTTCGAGGGCAGCAACTTAGGGCAATAAGGGTAGTTTATTGCTGCTTCCTTACGCCACTCAGACGAAATGCGTGTTGGACTTTTCTTTGGTACCTACTTACTTTGTGATTGTCATTCTTGGCCACCGTATAAAAAAATGAACTTGCAAATAATCGTGACATTGATAACCTAACCTTGGTTTCCAGCAAGGTCGAGTCCTGTCGAGTCATTCTGCGACTACTGTTGACTATCGGTTGCTTGTAATTTTCTGCAGATTAGTAATCAATCTGCTTTTGTTAACGATCGTTATCTAGACCGTTCGATCGTGAAATGAGACAATTACTTATGCAGAACTTTTTACTAAGTGTTTTATTATTCTATGCATGCAAACACAATGTTTTTCTTTGGTAGAGGATTCAAATCGGCAGAATCTCTGCTCTACCAACCGAGTGAAACAAGTTTTCTATCGGTTGCATTTTGGAGAGTGTGCGGCATAATTATTTAATTTGATTCCTCCAGCCACTTTTTATTTTCAGACGAGCAGGGATGGGTATATCCTTCAGAAGTTTGCTCTAAGTGGCGAACAACTGGGGAGGCCTGTGTCCAGCAGTGGACTGCAGTAGGCTGTTGATGAGCAAGGATACGGCGAATAGGCACCGTTATATTATGGTACAAGTTCCAAAGACTCACACAGCGTCTTTCGCCTCTACCTTCATAATACGAACGGCAAGCTATGGGTCTCTTTGCCGGGCTGCTTGTTGCCCGAGATACATAGGTATTCTTCGGATGTTCAAGGTGAGAGTGAAGGTGTTTGCTGGGTGAGCGAGTTCCATCGTAGATTTCGCTTACCATCAGGCGAATCGCAGTCATACGCAAATACATCTACTTTTCTACTAATCTACTTCTACTATCTACTAATATTATAAACGCGAAAGTTTGTTTCGATAGATGGATGGATAGATGGATGGATGTTTGTTCCACTTTCACGCAAAAACTACTGAACGAATTTTAATGAAACTTTACAGGAATATAGTTTTTAGTTAGTTAGTTTTTAGAATATAGTTTGTACATCAGATTAACACATAGGATATGTTTTATACGAATATTCACGGGCAGAGCCGCGAGCAGCAGCTAGTTTCAAATAAAAAAATATGTAGTAATAAATGTTGGTTTTACTGATTTAGTTATATACTGTGACTATAAAGCCGTTGAGAGTTTTATGAGCTCGGCACCAACAAAGATATTAATTAATTGACCGTCAACTGCGAATCAACTCCTGCGCAAATATGATCACAATCGCTGTAGCTATTATTGTCGCAATTGCCACTGATGTAATATCTTTATGCGTTCGTTAAAACAATAAGTCTTGTTTGTTTACAAATGCTCAACTGTACCGTGTGTTGTTTTTTATTATGTGTGTTATTTATTTTGTAGCCTTTGTTTGATTTTATAGACCCCGTAATTAAATAAATCTCTTTATAAAGTTTGTGGGGTTACAAGTACAACACTCTTTCATCTCATCTTAGGGTGTCCGTATGGTTTCGGATTTAGGATACATAGGACCATCCCATCTCATCCCGTTGTAGAAGACGACCAAGGGTTATATTAAGAAACGGGCAGCAGCGTTTACCTGGCTGCAGACAAAACCTACTGCAGGCGCCAACCCGCCTGCCAAGCGTGATGACTAAGGCCCCCCAAATGACAATTGTCATCATCATCATCAGCCTATACCAGTCCACTGCTGAACATAGGCCTCTCCCTATGTTCGCCACTTTGACCGATCAATAGCTATTATGGCCAAAAATTGCAATTAGTCCGTCTTTTAGCTTATCCAAAAATAAAAGACACGTATTATTCCTTTTTTCATTCAAATAAACAATAGCATAGATACATGGCATCGAAAGTTAGGAGAGGGAGTTTTTGACGTCACTCGCTCCCGTAAAAATGCCTCACCGAGTGATGTCACGCGTAATTTCACCAGGCTATAACTTTGTAATTTTTAGTTTAATTTACAAATTAAAAAATACGTGTCTTTTAGTTTTGAATAAGCTAAAAGTCTGACTAATTACAATTTTTAGCCATAATAGCCTATTGTCGTCAGCAATGGATGTTTGCTTGCAAGCTGATGAAGATGATGATGATGAACGTTTTCTGACGTTACATCACTTTTGCGCTAATAGCCTCGTTTATAAAACATGTAATTAATAACCTTACGTAAATGTCTTCATCTTGGTAATTAAAACTATTTAATCATTCGACCTTCACGAAATCGCTTTATAGGCCACATTTTAACTTAAAATTATGTTTTTGTCAATAAAAAATCTATTTTATTCACATTTCCTGCTTCTTAGAAGATAACAATTTATTGCTAAGGTTGTCAATATGCAATTAAAATTCATTAATTCATGCAAAGTCTTGGAATAACTGAGTGCTTACAATCACAAATGTGATTTCGGTCACTTAATGATTACCTATTTGGAATTCATAATTATGAACTGGTTTGCTTATAATTAGCTACATGCTATAAAGAATTTTGTTGGCACTAAGTATTTACAATTAAATTGTGAATGGTTGGAGTGTCGCAAAGGGTGTTCAAGGCGATTTGGACTTGGAACATTTTTCACAAAAAAATTATGAACTTTTTATAAAAAAAGTCAAGTCTTTAATTTTTATTGGAGAAAAGGGGTCAATCTTGCACTATAGTCCAAGTTTAGTGCTAAGTGAGACTAAACTACATATACTAATTTACTGGCTCGATGGCTTATTTGGTAGTGACCTCTGCCTTCTGAACCAAGGGTCATGGGTTCGATTTCC
Organism: Conogethes punctiferalis; assembly: GCA_031163375.1. Taxonomy (NCBI): domain Eukaryota; kingdom Metazoa; phylum Arthropoda; class Insecta; order Lepidoptera; family Crambidae; genus Conogethes; species Conogethes punctiferalis. The sequence continues at coordinate 2,049,374 of CM062097.1, read as the reverse complement.
GCAGAGTACAAATATTTGTGTTAAGAACATGTCTTTTTGTATTAGTCTGGGCGTTTACTATGTATAAAACGTATTTATTTATATTTAAAAAAGTATCAAAGTAAGTTTACCAGTTGTCTAGTACCCATAGTACAAGCTACGGCTTAGTTTGGGGCTAGATGGCGATGTGTGACCCAGCGTGGCATGTCTTGGGTTTTATTTATGTGTTGATGAGCTGTCCAAACGTTATTATCTAGAGATCTATAAAACCGACTGAAATTATTATTATGATAAAATAATAAATGGGCTTTGTATAAAGATTTAATTGACAGTTTGATTACATTAGCATTACAATAATTATCTCAAGCATAAAGACCAGTATTAAGTGAATAATTATTGTGGCATTGTTTAAAAACTGGTTTCAATAAAGTGTTTTAGTAAAAAATAACAATTTATTTAATTACTTCTTAAATGTGCCCCCAGAAAGTTGTTAATTTGCAATTTGACTCGTATTTAAATAGTTTTTATGTAACTTGTAAAGTTCGTAATACATACTTAAAACGCAATAAAATTTAATAACGAAAAAGTACAAACAAGAGGAAGTAAATAACGTCAAAATTCAATGTAGGTAGGTACCTATGTTTATAGAATGAAGACAAAGACACAACAAGGTGTACGAGTAACATGATAAAACACATTGACATGATAATGATGAGATTATACTTAGGTACACCATCATCATCATCATCAGCCTATCTCATTCCACTGCTGGACATAGGCCTCTCCAGTTGTTCGCCACTTTTGGTCAAACATCTGGAGGCTTTAGGTACCTATAATCGCCACGCTGGGCTGGCGGGTTGGCGCTCGCAGGGCGTAGCTGCTCGTTCCAGTGACGCTGCTGCCCGTCATCAGCCTAAGGTATGTACCTACGTCTTTAAACGTGATGATTATACCGCCATGGGGTGGTTCTATTTTAACTTTCCTCTATAATATTAGTCCGGAGTTGGCCGGTGTGGATCTAATCTGGTTAAGTGGGGGCTAAGCGGGAATGTTGATGCCGGCTGCGACTGTGGTGCACCACTGCAGACCATGGCACATTTGCTCACCTGCCAGCTGTGTCTCACTACGTGCACGGTTAGGCTTGCCAGGTGTCCGGCTTTAGCGGGATATGTTTGGCTTTTTGCGGTCGCGTCCGGTCAAATATGTACGTGTTTGGCCTGTCCAACTTTTGTCTGGCTTTTTGTCAGAGTGGCGATTCGTACGACGATTGGCGGACGAGTGTCCGAGAGGACAAATGAGCAAACTGTTGCCGCGCGCGGCGCGTCTCACACACTCCATCTTCGATCTTATTCTCACTTTACGTGATGTAATGTATTTCAACAGCCTACTTTTTTAACAGCCCAGCTGTAAAAACATTATGTTTGGCAATAAAAAAAATTGTCCGGCTTTTAGGACAAAATGTCCGGCCTTTGCATTTTATGGCCTGGTAACCCTATGCACGGTAGATGATCATTGCAGGGCGAGCGACAATGGCATCCAGGTCGCCGTGTTTTGGACTGGTTTTGTTTGAGGTGGATTGCCATTGACTCGAAAAGAAGAAGACTTACATGTCTGTAGAGTTGACATCTTCACAGATGACGGGTAGCTGGCTTAGGGAGAGATGTGTAGCGTTGAGCATGCACGATTTGTCTCCGTAGTGCAGATCCTCAGCTGTCACCTTTGACGTTGTGCCTGACAACAAAACAAAAGATGTCAATTTTGAAGGTACGCCTAGGTAGAACGTGTATGGTACTGCATCCGATGTCGAGCAATGTATCAGGACAATTTGCTTTGTTCCCTTTGAAACCTGCATAAGGGATGATTAGTCTCTAAAAAGTCTACGATAGAGATCCATTTCATGATACCAGAGCTGTATCGTTAACTATGTACGTCGAAGAAAACTTACTAAACCTTGACGAAAATGGAACTCTTAAAGAAACCGATGCCATTAATTTAAAAGAAAAGAGGTTTGACACCTAGTTGACTTGATCATTGACCATTTGCTGATTTGCACCGCGGTTTGCATTAATCTAAAAAACAAACATGAAAAGATTTTTATAAATTAATTTAAGAATGAATTCTTTTTTCAAAAAGGCATCAAGAAGATCCGCCTTTGTTTCAAGTTCTGTTATTTAAAAAAAAAAACAAACAGGCCTATTGCATAACACAAGCACAGATGAACAAGGATCAACATCTATTTTGAAGTCATCAATCAAATCGAGCATGGCGAATCATCACTTTTTGCCGTTCGTCCGTGACATTGAACGATCCGTACTCTCGACGAGAACGCAAAAACGTATAGAAACAGTACGTTTTTGCCGCCATTTTCATTATAAGTTTACGTTTATTACTTTGAAACGGAATGTAGCCTACAAAAAAGTTTGCAAATAAGTGTGTGCGTGAGTTTTCATGCTATTAATATGTACGAGTATAAAAACGATTTATTTTGTCGATATCAAGATCATTCGGTTAAATAAGTTTCAGTTGTATAAATCTTTATTTAAGTAAAAATGTATTGTCCCAAAAGTATACCTACCTACTTATAATTTCTGAACGACTATTTGGTTTAGTTTTTTTCTAACTAGGAAATGATTGATTTTATGAATTACATACCGAATTTAAACGCTAACATTATTTATACGTGAGGCAATGGTTTAACCCCCCACCACTTACTAATATGTTTTTAAAATTGAAATATCATTCATTCATGTACCTATGATTATTCGACGTTTCTAGGGTAAATGAAAAACATCGTAAGAAAGTCTGCACTTTTGTGAAGAAATTATAAGGTTGTGTGCAGCAAACCTTTATTTGACTAGCGTGGTTGTCAAAGATCTTATTGCTATTTGGAATAAGCTCGAGAACCTTTTTTTAATGGAGGAAACTTTTTCACGTGCTCATCGCTGGGGGGAGAGCCGGGGTATGTGGGAACAGGTTCAAGACCCACGGGTAGAGAGATATTTATAATCTGTGGATAATGATGCAAAAATTGCAATTTTTTTTTATAGTAGCTCGACATAATGGCTTCCTTACTTACGCCTGATGGAAAGCGAAAGAGAAGCCCAAGTCACTGTGACAACGGGCAAGTAACTGGAGTAAGTAACAAGCAAGAAGCTCAAATCGTTGTGACAACGGGCAAGTAACTGGTCAGTTGCCACAGCCATGCCGGCCCAACCCCAACCCCCCACGAGCTCCGGAGACCCTACTCACCGGCTTGGAACACGACCTCCGGTCATTTGGCTGCGGTATTCTATAGGGTGGAGGTCTTTACCCGGACGGGCAGCATTTAAAAAAGGCAGACGAAGACATTCATACTTTAAATACGGAGGCGATCCTCATTTTCATTCACGTGCTAGGTTCATTCTCAAACCTCTAATTATAAAGTCCTTGAGTGTATCTCTAACTAGAAAAAAAATCTCAAGGTCCATATAGCAATTTAAAACTAGTTTTAGTTACATTCCTAAATGATTATTAAGATTTATTACTTATTGTCGCTAGGATAATAAGACCGTAGGAATCTAGGTACTTGAAGTACGAGTACCAACGAGTACATAAGTTCTGACATAAATTTTGCTAGTGACAACATAATAAAATGGTTATGTAATATGTATTGGCGGTAACTCAATAAAGGATGCAATTTTAAAATATTTATTTATGCTTGTATCTATAAGCTATTGAGGAAGTTGAGTAGTAGACGTAGTAACTATTTATTAATCTGTGGTAGTAGGTACAATAAGTTATTGTTATTGGTATTGTGTAAGAATTACAACTGAAATAAAAGTTACAACTAAGTATGTTTATAATGTGGGATTTACATCCCATTTACTAAAGAAAGTCCCTTACGGGAGCGACCCATTATCTATTCGCTCCAAGCTACCCTCACCTGCCCGTGGTGCATCCCGCTGAATAACAAACGAGGCTCTGGCAACCGACTGTTGGCGGTATAACGATCACAATTGAAGGCGTAGCTAAATATCACAGGCCGATGACGGGCAGCAGCGTCACCGGAGCGAAAAACTAAACCCTGCCATCGCCAACCCGCCTGCCCAGCGTGGCGATTATGGGTAAAACTTCCAGATGTTTGCCCCAAGTGGCGAAAAACTGGAGAGGACTATGTCCAGCAATGTGTTGCTTATCTTAACTCTTAACTAATATTATAAAGCTGAAGAGTTTGTTTGTTTGTTTGTTTGAACGCGCTAATCTCAGGAATTACTGGTCCGAATTGAAAAATTCTTTTTGTGTTGAATAGACAATTTATCGAGGAAGGCTATAGGCTATATAACATCACGCTGCAACTATTAGGAGCGAAGAAATAATGGAAAATGTAAAAAAAAAAACGGGGAAAAAATAACTATTCCACGCGGACGAAGTCGCGAGCACAGCTAGTCTTAACTAATATTATAAAGCTGAAGAGTTTATTTGTTTGTTTGAACGCGCTAATCTCAGGAACTACTGGTCCGAATTGAAAAATTCTTTTTGTGTTGAATAGACAATTTATCGAGGAAGGCTATAGGCTATATAACATCACGCTGCAACTATTAGGAGCGAAGAAATAATGGAAAATGTAAAAAAAACGGGGAAAAAATAACTATTCCACGCGGACGAAGTCGCGAGCACTGCTATAAAAATATAATAGCACAAGTTTTGTAAATACATGGCCAAGTTATACTCGGCACATCTCTGTCAGAATCCCTGAACTTCTAGCCCTTAATAAAACAAAACCATTAAGGTACACGCGTCAGCTTTTAATTAGCGTAGTCCTTCAAGGTTCCGTATAATTTATGTAACACGAGACTAAGGGCTTCTGTGCTTTAATTATGTTTGTTAGTCGCGTTTCCACTTTCATATGTAGATTTAATGTTTGCGGTGTTGGAAATGTTCGTAGTCATAATACTGATGACCGTATTTTGAATATTATTTATTTATATTACAGAATACAAGATTACCTGGCCGATAACATAACATGGGCATAATGAGCTGCTCGCCTGCATTCGTCTAATATTGTACTAGGTTTATGACATTAAAATATATTATTGTATATTTTGACAGGCTCGGTGGCTCATTTGGTAGTGACCTCTGCCCTCTGAGCCAAGGGTCGTGGGTTCGATTCCCGCACAGTACAAACATTTGTGTTCATGAACATGTCTGTTTGTATTGGCCTGGGTGTTTTCTATGTATAATATGTATTTATTTACAAAAAAAAATGTATCTAAGTAAGTTTATCAGTTGTCTAGTACCCATAGTACAAGCTTCGGCTTAGTTTGGGGCTAGGTGGCGCTGTGTGGCCCAGCGTGGCATGTCTTGGGTTATTATTTCTTTTAATGTAAAATATTTAAAAAAGGCTAACTGTTGAGTTTGTTGCGGCACTTCTACTCAGTAGAATACACGTCGAAGTGCTGGTAGGAAAAACATATGACGTGCAAAAGTATTGCTAATGAATCTTTTTGCAGAAATCAACTATTTTATTTTATTTGTTTATTTTATTTATTTTAATATACGTAGCAACCAAATTCAGCCAAGTACCTTTCATCGTTACTAGTATTATATTATATATATATACATATATATATATATATATAGGCCTGCAAATGAAGGGTCCACTGCAATAATGATGATTGTCCAAAATCACTTGAATTTGTTTTGGTTATTTTTACTACTGTCCCACAGAAATATTTAGGCTGGCAATGAGTTCCATATTATTTGAATGAAGAAATGGTCGACTTTTTTATTCTTGAAGGAATGGGCTCTCATTATATTTGACTGACTCGATGGCTCATGTGTTAGTGACCTCTGCCTTCTGAGCCAAGAGTCGTGGGTTCGAACCCGCCCGGTACTTACAAACATTTGTGTTTATGAATATGTCTGTTTGTATTGGTCTGGGTGCTTACTATACACCCATAATATGTATTTTTTATTTACAAAAAAAAGTGTCTGATCTAAGTAAGTTTATCAGTTGTCTAGTACCCATAGTACAAGCTTCGGCTAAGTTTGAGGCTAGATGGCGATGTGTGACCCAGCGTAGCAATTCTTGGGTTATTTATTTATTTAGTCTACTCTCTACTCACCAATAAGATAGTGTCCAAGTTCTCCTAAGATGTAGCCGACAGACACCAGTCCGAGCACGTACCACTTGTAGAAGCCCTGGAGCTTTGCCAGCAGACCTCCTTGAAACATCGTGGATTATTCTGGAACAAGGACAAGATGCGTTTAGTTTTAAGCCAGATAAATATTTGTATCGGGTTCTTTGACAAACTTTTTTGCGGATTTGCTTAACTGCGATTCCCCTGATTGTCAGCGATATCGCAGTCACGACTGAGCATGCTCACTCAGCCAAAACACTAGTGTGCCTAGCACGAACACTTTCGAAAAAGTATGCGTAACGTAACCGTAAACAGGGCGATAATTTTCAGTACGTAAACGTAGTACCTCTTACGCACGATAGGGGCGCTGTACCAAGTTTCATACAAATGTTTACGGTAACGTTACGCACACTTTTTCGAAAATGTTCGTGCTAGGCACACAGTTCACTCTCGCCTTGAACATCGGAACATTATAGAGTTCCATAGTTTAGCCGTTCGCACTGTGAAAGTAGAAGCGAAATGCCCTGTGCGAACCTGTTACAAATAAAACTCTAATCAGCTACTTTGATATTCAGAGATCATGATCGTATATAGGAGCCCAATATCAATAAATCCTACCATCTGTACTCAATTCACGTCACACATTTATAGACTTACAGTTAGTTAATTGAACTTATTACCATTCTAATGTTCAGCATTTACATAAAGCCTTTTGCTGAGACACTATTTACTATGGTGTCTTAGACTTGTATTGTAGGTACCATTGACCGATTTGTAAATGTCTGTAACGCTGCAAATTGTGAGTGGGATTTGTGAGTTACAACGATTGAGTGTTTGAAATATCAGTGCGTTTGCTATAGTACGTACCTACTACTTAAATATCAGTTATATCTACGTAGTATTAGGTGAGCTTCAAATAACAGCTTTATACGCCTCGTTTAAAGGAGATATGAAAGGGAGGAAAGTCATGTAAATAAGTTCTGCATTTTAACGGCGGGGCAAAGATACGAATTGCCGAACTTTAGGTGATCTCACCTGTTGAGAAAGAAGAGAAAAGAGAAAAAGGAAAACCGGGCTTAAAGTGAATGAAAGAAATTCCATAGTAAACAAAGTAAAAAATAAATAAAAATAACACGCACGCACATGAGATTGGAAAAGGACGGCACAGGAATTTTCAAGGAAACAAAAGAAATACTAATATAAAAAAAGAAAGAAATACGAAAGTATAAACGCGAAGAAGGTTGGCTGCCATGCGGCCAGTCCGTAACGCCATTTTTGTGATGTCCTATGGTTTTAGAGACGACTATGTTGAGCTATACCTACTCCAAAGCGACACAAAGGCTCAGTTCCAGGGTGACCGCGGCCATATTTGAAGGCTGCGCGGGCTGCACGCAACGTCAACTGCTAATTACGTCATCATTCCCGCCATTCGGGTCACTGGGTTTTTGCCGATGAAAATAGAAGTGGTGTGAGCGTCCAATGCGAGAGAAGATAGAGAGATATTGCCAGAGGGGAAGTTGATGGTATTTTTACAGAGATGGCAAACGGGCCTGAAGGTCACCTGATGGTAAGTGATCACTTCAGCCCATAGACGCCGCAACACCAGATGTCATTTGTGGAAGAAAAGAGACAAAGTAAATCGTTTCATATTTTATAGGGCTTACAGTTTTTTATACGAGTTCGATAGAATCGGATGTGTTAGAAGGTAGGACTAATGTGATTTTCAAGACTTGATATGAAAAATATCCTCTAAAGATAATATCGACTGACCCGATGGTTCCCCCCTTCTAGCTTTCTCGATGTCGTGGGTTTTCATTCCAACTCGGAACATAGGTACATTCGGGTATGGGGGTGTATAAGTATATAATTGTGGTACATTAATTGTTCTGATATCCATAACACAAGTACTTAAGCAATTTACTTTGTGATCGGAGCAATGTATGTGATGTTGTCTGATATTTATTTTGCTATATAAAATTTAATATCGCGTGATCTTCCTGTGGATCACCGGCCTACAAATGGTGACAAAGTGACAGTTCAATTGTCGACCAAAATAACTACGGAGGCTAATCGTAATGAAGCCATTTTATTATTGTTTACTATCCGGCGAAGGCAGCGCAACTATTGTTAAAAGTCCTTTGTACAATCATAATTACGAGCTGCTACAATTTTTTATGCTACTCCTTTGCTGTGTTTATGTTTAACCTTAATAATAATGCTTCTGATGGAATTTCGGCCAAAGCGGCCAGTCTCTTAGGAAAATAGTCAAGTATAGATATGCAGAAGATAATTATTATGCCATTTAGTATCCGTATGTACCTACTTATATTTATTTATTTAAACTTTATTGCACAATAAAAATAGTGTACAAAAGGCGGACTTAATGCCGCATAGGCATTCTCTACCAGTCAACCCAAGTTAGTAAAATCCGCGGCCACAGCTAGTCCATTATAATGGACTAACTGTGGCCTGTAACTGTGTTATTCTCCATCCCTTCAACTATCTCCACTTAAAAAATCACGTCAATTCGTCGCTCCGTTTTGCCGTGAAAGAAAGACAAAGATACAGTAGACAGACAGTAAGTATGGATGGACTATGGACTTAAGTAAGTAAGTATGGATTTAGAATAGGACCGTACCGTCTTCATACTGTAGGTGTCGTAGAATACGACTAAGGGAAGGGAACATCAGGAAACGGGCAGCAGTATTTAGCTTACTTCGCTGGCTCAGGTTTCCCTGAGTAAACAAAACAAACTGCGGTCACCAACCCACCTGCCAAGCATGGAGACTGAGGCAAATCCTCCCAAATTACAAATGTATAGGTCTATGTGCAAAAGGGTATGTTAGCAGGCTAATGATATAGGTAGGTATAAATGACGCAATGGTTCACTCAATTAGCATCTAATTCAACCATGAAGGCCTTAGAAAGTTCATCTAACTAAATACCTAAACGTTTTTACGTCGCAACTAAGTAAACAAATAAAAAACCGAAACAAAAAGCCTACAAGTTTTTCCAACATTCGCCATCTTAATATTCCGTTCAACACCGGCGTGACAATTAATGAATCGACGATTTAATTAAAACAAAAAAGCTGAAATCAACGCGAACGCGGAAGGCTATTCTCGTCGGTTTCATTAACGGGCGGCTAAAAAAACGCGGCGGTAAAAAACCGCGACCAGTGAACTCTCTGCGCGGGCGCAAGTGCAAGGTCGTTGGTGAGTTTTGATCGTTACATAACCTCGGCGTGACGTCGACGTAAGAGTTGTAATATCGGTGACGACAGACCCTGAGACCTGATTTAGAGACAGCCGAACCCTATACTTCTTATTAGCATTAGAAATTTGGTAAACAAAGAAGTAGTGGTAAGAACACGTTTTCTACAGACGTGTTGTGACAACCAGACAGGGACTACATACTCGTATAACGTCGAAAACATGCTTTTCTATTCTATATCACAACGATTTATTGCCGAGTAGGTAGGTAACTAATGTCAGTTTTACTTTGAGTTGACTGACTCGATGGATCATTTGGTAGTGAGCACTGCCCTCTGAGCCAAGGGTCGTGGGTTCGATTCCCGCACAGTACAACATTTGTGTTCATGAACATGCCTGTTTGTATTGGTCTGGGTGTTTTCTATGTATAATATGTATTTATTTACAAAAAAAAAGTATCTAAGTAAGTTTATCAGTTGTCTAGTACTCATAGTACAAGCTTCGGCTTAGTTTGGAGCTAGATGGCGCTGTGTGGCCCAGCGTGGCATGTCTTGGGTTATTATTATTATTTACTGAAGTGAAGTGGATCTTAGCATAATTGTCCCTGAAGTTTCATCGCTTTTAGTAATAGGGACCATTATGTTTTTGTTTTAGGGGTCTACTTATAGGTAATAATACTTGACATTGATTGAAACATCGCACCGGGCATTTAGAAATGCGTCTTATATTATGTTTTGAACATAATTATGAATGTAGAAGCAGTAAATTATCAAAACAAAATAGAGTTGTTACCAAAACATTATGACATAGGCACAGCTATAGAGAAGTCTTTTATTCACTCCAATTATTTACAATAGTAGTTTCAATTGTTAAAAAAAAACTCTTGAATAGAATTGAAACTTACAGATTATTTTAATCTACATTCAAGGTCTTGACCTCATGTAGAATTAAAAAAAGACGAATGAGGTAAAATCTTATTAATGGGTTGATTGGGTTCGTACAAAGGAGCAATGCGAACGATGGTACGGACCATAGACTTTTTTTTTATTTAGAACTCATTGATGCAAGAATCTTTGTTTGAGTTTTGTTTATGAATTTTTTGGGTCAATGTTGCGTGTAATTTGTTATTCATCATCATAATCCTCTATATTATTGTTCGATTTGCATCAGATTGTTGTGAAAAAATTACATAAACCATATCCCATGAAAACATTTCATGTGATGTGTTGCCACAATTTTTATTTATTTTTTTAATCTTATATAGAAGTCGCTTTTCAACATGCGTTTATTTGCTTGCCATGAGTTTAAGCTCAATAGTAATAATGAATGTATTGTAACTTTGTCAAAAAAAACTCATGTCTGGCGGATATAGACCCTAATGAGGCTGATTAATACCTAATATTACATGCTCTAATTATACAAGCGGTCACATTACAAATAGATACACCTTGGTCAAAATACGCGGTTTAAGTAGTCGTTTCCTTTCTACATCACTACTCGTATTGTAAAACAGAAAATTAATGATGAACAATTTATCTATATTTCCCCTTACTCATGTGATGAGACGGAACCCTGTGCCCCTAGTCTCTTGTGCTTGCAACCACTGGATCAACGATACATCTATTCTGCAAGTCTAAATACAATATTCAATACCTACATTTCCCCCATTTCCCGTGTCAAACCAACATGTTACCAGCGAAAGACATATTATTGGCATGATTTTTCGCTTTACACGTTTCGCGGAACCGACTAGTGATGTGGAAGGACTCGGATTTACTTTTATGGACACGAAATAGACGCTACTTCAGTTTCTTTCCTCGTCCAGCTTTCAGTTGACTTCATTGCAATTGATCCGAAGTTAAAAAGTTCTTTTGTTTCATCATCCTAGCCTTTTTCCCGATTGTCTCAGGGTCGGCTTCCCAAACTGAGAGATTTGGCGAGGGCTAAGCTTTTACACAGAGCGACTGCCATCAGACCTCCGCAACACTTAGGGTAAGCTATACCCATTCCCAGTTTAGGCGTCAGAGTTATCATCATCTCTGATATGATGTAACGACTGCTATCTGAGTTGGTAAAGATAGCACCCGGGACCGACAGCTTAACGTGCCTTCCGAAGCACGGAGGAAATCGGTGTCAAATTTTGGTTACCCATCATCCAATGATGGCCAATGATTGCACAACATTTGCGATCATTGTTAAACGAACAAGACCGCGGCGCCACCGAGCTCCTCATTTAAAAAGTTCTTTTGTTTCTGATTGGATTTTTTATTATAGCTCCTCGTAAAAGCTGTGGTATGTAAGGGAGCGGCCTATCATATTTTCACTCTAAGCCAACCTCTCCTGCCCGTGGTGCATCCTGCCGAATAAAACGAGGCGCTGGAAACCGACTGGTGGCGGTATAACCATCACATCTGAATGCGTAGCTAAATACCACAGACCGATGACGAGCAGCTGCGTTACCGGCGCGAGAAACTACGCCCTGCGATCGCCAACCCGCCTGCCCAGCGTGGCGCGATGATGGGTATATCAGGTGACGGAACGTAAGCTGCGCTACAAAAAACATATCATAGACTTACACACAGTACAGGTCTTCCGTTTAAAAAATATGTATGCTGCTGAACGTAGGCTCCCTTTTCCTATCTTTATCTATCCTCATCCAGCCAATGCCAGCAGTTCTTCTAAGGTCATCGGTTGCTGGGCGTCCTACTAGCGTCTGCCTAAAACGGTGTTCACTCCAAGACTCGAATCTTTTATCGGGACTCGAGTTTGTTCTACAGGTTCCCAACGCTATTCCTGTGATAGGATCACCCGTAGGTGTATTATTATTTTCCTCGAATGACAGATGTCAGATGGAATCTTTTCCTCGACACCATTTTCGCCATGATATGAGTCAGGGGTTGTGAACCGGCGGCCTGCTCAGGGTATTTTTGTGAAAGACTGTATCGAATTGGCAGCGTAATTGGTTTTTAGTTGTGATTTTTAGAGAGTCACGATAAGATTTGCGTCGTCATTGTTATTTTGATGGTTTTTACATATTTTTTAAGTCTCGCCTCCCAGAATACCTAAACCCCAGACCTATCCTGTTAGGCTATTCTGGTTATAGACATAAGGAGCAATGTATGTGTTGTTGTCCTTCCGCCGCCTCCTTCTGCGAGATCACTGTCTCGCAGGATGCGAGCATCGCTCGCCAGACCTCCTTCGACGCCGTCATCTGCCGCAAGAGTTACGGCAGATGATTGAGGGAATATCAGGAAACGGGCAACAACATTTACCTGGGTACAAATAAAACCTACTTGACAGGCTCGGTGGCTCAATTGGTAGTGACCCCTGCCTTCTGATCCGAGAGTCGTGGGTTCGATTCCCACCCGGGACAAACATTCGTGTGATGAACACTTGTGTTTGTTCCGTGTCTGGGTGTTTATATTTGTATTTAAGTATTTATTTGTGGTACCTTCGTTGTTCTGATACCCATAACACAAGTGCTTAAGCTACTTACTTTGGGATCGGAGCAATGTATGTGATGTTGTCTGATATTTATTTATTATTTATTTATTTATACTACGATCACCAATCTGCCTGCCAAGCGTAGTGACTAAGGCGAATCTTAACAAATGCCAATTGTCTTTGGCAGAGGACTATGTCCAGCAGTGGACGTTTGCAGGCAGATGATGATGATCACCTCACCCTTTCTATTTAATTTATTCTCTACCCTAAGGTTGCCTGGAGGAAGTGATCTCTCACTTGGAGCGATAAGGCCGCCTAATTGTACAACTACATGTAATGTCTATTATATACTAGTTTTAAGTCAAATGTATGATGTGCAATAAAATATATCTATTTATCTATGACGATCAATATAATCATTATGTAGGGGTGAGCTGAATGATTAACCTAGTGTCCATTACCCCTGTCGTCTTCGAGTATTTAATTTTAACTAACCCGGCCCTCGGGCCGTTGCAGTCTCGCCACGGGTACGCGACGTAACTTCTTTATTATTGAAATAACGCTTACCTCTTTACTCCAACGTTTTTACACACTCCTTGGGTCCTTGCACACTCTCTTCCTTATTATAATCCCTTTTCCTCGTTTAGTTGCCTCAATGAGCCCCGGTGTCTCCTCACGATACCTGCGTCGTTCCCGCTTGTCGCCACACTTGTCGTTTTTTTCTTCCAGCCGTTCCAGCGCCAATCCCTCGCAGCGGCGGGGGGCCGAAACTCCAGCGCGCCAATGAACCTTCGCTTCGTGCCGCTCGACGATAACTTTCAGTACTTATATTTAATAAACTTAATATTCCGGCTAATGAATTTAGCCGGTAATTATTACTTTTGATAAAATGAAATGTGAAATATGGTTTACGTATTACTTTGAGTGTTTTTGTGTCTGCAATTTTATTCAGAATCTCTGTTTGTGTTGTCATAATTGTTACTCCTAATGAAATCTCAAGCTCTCGAGACTATGTTCCTAAATATAGGTGTTTGTTTAAATATTAGTTGATTTTTAATAACATTTGGATATGATCCTTCATTACCTTTTCCTTTCTTGATATTATAAGTACTGTAATGACACAATGACCTTGAAGCGCGCGTGACGAGTGGCCAACACTCGTACGCGACTTGTAAATTATTTAGCGACTTTTAAACGATAATATTTACAATAGAAATCAAATAATTGAATATGTTGTGATTAGTTATTAATTCCTTAATTTATTATAGTCGAGAGTTTATATAATCTTATGGTCGCTTATGGTGGGATAGAGCCACCAATGCACGAGGCCGGATATGCTTTCTTACAGCTCGGCCATCCTACATATCGGCGCGTCCCGCCGCCGAGTAAGTTCGGTTTGATAATAATAATACTGTTGAAATAATTTTAGTTGTTTTATTCTTTTTTAAAAAAAAAACAAACATAATAATGTGCTTATTTCAATGCCTATTTATTTACTTTAAAGCATACTCTCATAAATCATATTGCAAGTATTGAGCTTATCATACATGACACTCCTTACACATATTTTAATATTATTCCAAATTAATAAAACAGTGACCAATAATTACGTTCACTATTACTGTCAGAATTAATTGTATCATAATACACTTCTTACGCCCTCCATTATTAGAGTTACTGCGTTGAATGAACAATACAAAACTAATGATTGCTTTTAACTCATGCAAAGGTTACGTGACGCGAATCATATATATATATATATACCGCACACCACTCTCACGCCCTAATAGTGTTACTATGTTAAATTAATGAGACAATCGCAAGATTACATAAGTCATATTGCAAGACTTAGCGTCACTCTTAATTCTTTATGAATAATTTTGCTATGCTAAATTAATGAAACGTAAGAAGACATAATTATTAAGTTAGTAAAGGTTGGTCCTTATTATACTCAAAAGAGAAATTAACTTTCACATTACCTACCACAATCGTTATACAAATAATTAATTTCACTCTGTTTTCACGATGAGTCGGGTTCGTCTGCATCTAATTCGGAACTACTATCGATAAAGTTTTTCTCAAAATTTAGCCATGGTTTCATACGATCAGTCGCGATTATATTTTCGTACCGGCGATTTTTGGAACGAGTAAGCGGGGTGCTTTCTACTACATATCTATCGTTGGGCAATGCTTTTAATATGCGATATGGTCCTTGGTACTTTGGGGCCAGTTTCTTTGATTTACCATCACTAGCTATTTCCCTCTTGATGCTCACGAGGTCTCCGATTACATACTTTCGACTTTTCTTTCTTTTAGCGTCAAAATCAGCTTTCTCCTTGGCTTGCTTTTCTTTAATCTTTATGCTTGCTTCGGATCTGAGTTCTCTAAGAGTCTCCGGTGTTGTTTGAGTAGAAGTGTCCGAGATGACATCTTTAAGTATGTTCTCGGTTCCGTTGCTAACATTGAAACCGAAAAGCAATTCCGATGGAGTTTTCGTTGTTGTTTTGTGTACTGTTGTGTTGAGGCCAATTTGGATGTCTGGAATGTGTTCGTCCCATTTCCTATCATTTTTATCGTGACATTTGGCTGATAAAGATTCAAGGATCGTGCGATTAAATCTTTCCACTTGTCCGTTCGCTCTCGGCGTGGCCACAGCATTATATATGTGTTTAATGTTGAAAGATTTTGTGAAGGCCTTAAAATTATGGCTAGTAAATGCGGTTCCTTGATCAGTTATCAGTCTGTTTGGAGTACCAAAGAAGCTGATATGTTGTCTGAAAACGTGAATAGTTGTGGAGCTCTTTGTATTTCGTACGGGTGTAATATTTATGTATTTGGTAAATCCGTCGATGATTACCAAGATGTAACAGTTTCCCCTCGTACTCCGGACGAACGGGCCCACGTGATCAGCGTGTAGCGTGTGAAACGGTACTTCTACTTTACTTATGGGGTGCAACTCACCTTCTTGTTTGCCATAGGTCCCTTTATTATGAGCGCATTCTAGACAGGAGCTCACATATTTCTTTACAAATCGTCTCATTTTGGGAAACCAGAATGACTGTCGAATCCGTTGGAGTGTTTTATCGAATCCAAAGTGTCCTAGATCATCGTGGTTCATTTTGACGATTTGCCATCGGACTCCCTTAGGTACTACCCATCGTATATCATTATTATCGTTCCCTATTAGCCGATAGACCTTGCCGTTTTTGAGTCTATAGCTCTTCAAAATGTCGGCAATGCCTTCTGATTTGGGATTAGTCAGGATATTTTTGATAGTACTAATTTCATCATCGCCATCCTGGACCGTTGCGATCCAGTCTTCAGTATTGATGGACAGAATGTCTAGTACGTGCGATTCCTGTATTGCTTCTGCGACTGCATTCCGGCTCAGTGCATCAGCATGAGCCATACCGGTGCCTTTCCTGTATTCTATTTCGCAATCGTATTCCTGGAGTTGGATCCACCACCGTGCTATTCGAGGGATAAGGTCTCGTTTTGTAAGAGTTGTTCTTAATGCATTACAGTCTGTTAGAATTTTAAATGGTATGCCTATTAGGTAGACTCTAAATCTGTTCAGGGACGCAATTACTGCTAAAGTCTCTAACTCAAAGGAGTGAAACTTCTGTTCATCAGGAGTTGTTTTCCGACTGTAGTAGGAAACTGGTTTTAGGAGTCCCTCGTTGCTTCTCTGAAGAAGGATGCCAGCAAGGCCATACTTACTAGCGTCTGTATGTACTTGTGTTTCTCGGTCTGGATCATACAGTGCTAAGACAGGACGGGTTGTCAGGGCATCTTTTAAGCTTTTGAATGCCTGTGCCTCGACGTCGGTCCATTTCCAGGGACAATTCTTTTTTAAGAGATCAGTGAGGGGCTTTGATATTATCGCGAACCCTTGTACGAACTTTCTGAAAAATCCAGCAAGGCCTAAGAACTGTCTTAGTTCATGTTGACTCTTCGGTGTTGGAAATTTTTCTACAGCTTCTATTTTACGACTGCCTGGTTTAATGCCGTCCGTTCCTACTTCGAATCCGAGGAAGTCTATGTTGTTGAAAAAAAATCTACACTTCTCTAGCTTCAGTGTTAGCCCGCCTTTTCTAATGAGGTTCAGGACTTCTTCCAACCTCTCAAGCCCTTGTTTGAAGTCTTGCGCGGGTATCAAAATGTCATCCATATAGATCAGTGCGTATTTAACCTTCGCTTCAGACAGGATTTTGTTGATGGTTCTTTGGAAAACTGACGGAGCATTCACAAGTCCGAACGGCATTCTCGTGTATTCGTACTGTCCGTCAGGCGTCACGAAGGCTGTTTTCTCCCGTGAAGCCTCTGTAATAGGTATCTGATAGTATCCGGATGCCAAATCAAGCGAAATAAATACCTTATTACCAGCTAACCGATCAAGCTGGTCCTCAATCAATGGAGTAGGATAGTGATCCTTTTTGGTGCGGCGATTGAGGGCCCGGTAATCTACGCATAGTCTTTTCTCTCCTGTTTTCTTCTTGACAAGCACAATAGGACTTGCATATTGGGAGGCAGACTCACGTATAATTCCCGCATCTAGCATCTCCTCAACCATTTCCGCGACCAGTTTCCTTTCCTGAACTGCCATTCGATACGGACGGTAGACTACTGGTTCGGCGTCGGTAACTTCTATTTCCATTTCTCCAGATGTTGTATACCCAAGGTCCTTTAAGCCTGCCGAAAAACAGTCTTTGTACTGCGATAGCAAGACTTGTAGCTCTTTGCGTTCCAAAAGCAATAAATGTTCCCCGCATTCAACTGATCCTTCCATAGTATCATCATCGAATACGATCGAGTTTACTTCTGCTTGTATCGATTTTGATCCTGGCACGGCTCTAGCTACCAGCATACCTTCTGTAAATGATATTACATCTTGACTGAGGTTATAAACTAATGCGTGTCCTGATCCATTAGAGAATTGGTAGACGCCAGGTAACAAGTAGTATTCACTGCCTTGCTTTCCTCTGATCTTCCCGACCAGCGATATCTCTCCGTCAAATGCATAGTTTGTTGTCAGCATGACGATACCGACCGTGCCACATTTTATGCTCGTATCTTCACAAATTGTTAATGGAACCCTGCCAAGGTGCACTCGTTCAAATATCAACCTGTCTGCAGTCTTCGTGATTCTAATGTCTGGTCTCTCTGTAAAGGTATGGCCTAATATGGCCGCATACTTCATGGCCCCATCGGGAACTACAATGACTTCAGTCAGCTCTGTGATGCCTTGAACGGAAACGTTAATTTCGCATTTACCTACAGCACTGACGGAAAGTCCTCCAAACCCTCTTAGAGACGGTAAATTAACAGTATTCATTTCCAACTCCAGTAGTCTGGCTTCACACTCTTTTATCACCGTAACTTCGCTCCCGAGATCCACATGGCACACCAATTCCTTTCCATCGAACTTGACTGGCATTATGTATTTATTTTTAGAATCTAACACTTTTATTTCGGACACATCTTTCTGTGTCGTCAGGTCGCTCTTCACTTTATGTCCTATCTGCTTCAGTTCATTATCCTGGTACCGACAGTAAGTTGCCTGGTGGCCTACTCTAGTGCATCTCGTGCATTTTACCAAAGGCTTTTTGCATGCAAAGCTCTTATGTCCTACCTCGTCACAATTGTAACATTGGGTTTTGTTATTCGGACCAACATTATTTTTGTATATGCTCTTGGTAGCACTGGTGTAGGTTTGCGAACTTCGCCTATCAGAACGTCTCTCCTGTAGATCACGGGGATTTCCGGGTTTTACAGTCTTTAAGTAGCGGAGCACCTCTTCAGGTTCTCTAAATTGCACCGCCTGGGCTCCCACCCTGACTGCCCTGTCGTCTATGCCGCTGATTATGCAGTCTACTGCCTTACGCCCTTTGATATCGCATCTATGCAAGAGATTAACTTTATCATAAAAATACTGCTCCAGGGACTCACCGTATCGCACCCTTTTATTTAACATGCGTACCAGCAGATCCGCGTAGTCTTCGCGGCTAGGGAATGATTCCATTAGCTTATGTTTCCATTCTTTCCACGAATACAAGACTGTAGTCAAGCCTCCGTACCATGACCTTGCAACTCCTGTCAATTTAGGCAATGCAAAGTGTATAATTTCCTTCTCGCCCCAACCATATATCTCCGCACATTCTTCTACTTTGTTCAACCACATGAGTATTGTTTGCTCTTTCGACATTGGATCAAACTCGGGGATCACATTACTCGCAGATAACCTATGAGGGGTCGATCCCTTGTAGTCCTTAAGGATATCTATAAACTGCCCTAAAATACGACGCGTTGAACCAGACTCATCACAACTATCAATATTACATTTTGTTCCATAAGGGTTCTTAACTATGTTGGTACTTATATTACCACGAGGAACATCAATACGGGAAAGTCTATTACTACAACTACGTTGCCTATCACGAACATATTCCATAGGTCTGGTAGCACTTTCTCGTCCCCGCAGGTCCTTATAGTTCTCACAACTATTCCGCTGCTGATAGTTCTCACAACTATCCCGCTGCCGATGGTTCTCACAACCATCCCGCTGCCAATAGTTCTCACAACTATCCCGCTGTCGATAGTTCTCACAACTATCCCGCTGTCGATAGTTCTCACAACTATCCCGCTGTCGATAGTTCTCACAACTATCCCGCTGTCGATAGTTCTCACAACTATCCCGCTGTTGATAGTTCTCACAACTATCCCGCTGTTGATAGTTCTCACAACTATTCTGCTGCCGATAGTTCTCACAACTATCCCGCTGTCGATAGTTCTCACAACTATCCCGCTGCCGATAGTTCTCACAACCATCCCCCTCACTCGAGTCCATCTCAGTCCGAGATAGACGAGTCGTAGAACAGTTGTCCGATCTACGTCGCTTGCTCCTAGCCGCATGACGATAGTCTCCCACACGTTTCGGTAGCTTTCGGTGTCTTGGTAGAGATGTTCTTGCTGTAGCCTCATGCTCTGCATAGTTCATATTACCACAAGGTATTGGCAACACGGGCGAAACTGCCTCCGCACGTTGCTGGGTATCTACATCCTTATCTCGTCCATAAAAATAACTGCTCTCCTTACCTCTGGGCAGGTTGTCTATCCCTTGGTCTAACTCACATACTGCATTGGCTGCTGCACACAATATACCGTTGGTTTCACAATCGTCTGTCTCAAGATTGGTATGTTGTGGCTCCGTTACATGGGATGTTACATTTCCATCATTATCCATCTCTATCTGAAATTAGAAATCAATTCCATTATAACCTCAGTTTTACAAGTGCAAGTGATTTTGGTCTTTGGTGTATCAATTGCAAGTTGCCAATTAAACAAGGGAGGAAACATGTGACAAGATGATCGCTTACAACACGAATCAATACCGTTCTTGACACTAATAAATAATAATAAAATATTTTTTTTTTTTTTTTTTTCACAATGACACTGAACTTGATATTTGTTTTAAGATAAAATAATTCAATTCGTATTCCGCATGTAGATACATCAATCTCATGTTGTTAGGTACTTTCTTGTGCAGCCCCGCGACGCCATCTTGTAGTTTATTTATGATTTAGAAACTTACTCAAATTAGCAAATTAGACAATACCTATGAGTAAATAGACAATATAATAATGATAAGTACCCTTTTTGCATCCTTGCACGATTCCCGCCGTGCATCTGAAAAGATCTTTATTTTCTATATAACACACTACCTATGTACTTAGGTAGAAGATGTCCTCACGCCCAATATGACGTGGGTACTTAAGTACTGGTGGAAAGAAAAAAAAAAAATTGATCACTTTCGACCTTTGAATTAGAGAATTTCCGCCGTATGTAGGCAAAACCTAGTCGTGCCTGCGGCCATTTATGGGCTGGGGTAAGCAAGTGACTAGCGAAGCTTTCGGTACAAGTACTTGCTTATCGCACTTCTGATGTGTAGGGTGAGCTGAATGATTAACCTAGTGTCCATTACCCCTGTCGTCTTCGAGTATTTAATTTTAACTAACCCGGCCCTCGGGCCGTTGCAGTCTCGCCACGGGTACGCGACGTAACTTCTTTATTATTGAAATAACGCTTACCTCTTTACTCCAACGTTTTTACACACTCCTTGGGTCCTTGCACACTCTCTTCCTTATTATAATCCCTTTTCCTCGTTTAGTTGCCTCAATGAGCCCCGGTGTCTCCTCACGATACCTGCGTCGTTCCCGCTTGTCGCCACACTTGTCGTTTTTTTCTTCCAGCCGTTCCAGCGCCAATCCCTCGCAGCGGCGGGGGGCCGAAACTCCAGCGCGCCAATGAACCTTCGCTTCGTGCCGCTCGACGATAACTTTCAGTACTTATATTTAATAAACTTAATATTCCGGCTAATGAATTTAGCCGGTAATTATTACTTTTGATAAAATGAAATGTGAAATATGGTTTACGTATTACTTTGAGTGTTTTTGTGTCTGCAATTTTATTCAGAATCTCTGTTTGTGTTGTCATAATTGTTACTCCTAATGAAATCTCAAGCTCTCGAGACTATGTTCCTAAATATAGGTGTTTGTTTAAATATTAGTTGATTTTTAATAACATTTGGATATGATCCTTCATTACCTTTTCCTTTCTTGATATTATAAGTACTGTAATGACACAATGACCTTGAAGCGCGCGTGACGAGTGGCCAACACTCGTACGCGACTTGTAAATTATTTAGCGACTTTTAAACGATAATATTTACAATAGAAATCAAATAATTGAATATGTTGTGATTAGTTATTAATTCCTTAATTTATTATAGTCGAGAGTTTATATAATCTTATGGTCGCTTATGGTGGGATAGAGCCACCAATGCACGAGGCCGGATATGCTTTCTTACAATTAGAACGGCCCATACATTTAACAGTTGGACATCTCTGCATTCCTGTCTTTTAGGGCGCGATTCCCATAAGTATACATTATGCATTACGAGATTACTTACAGCGAGTTCCCGAGGGACTAGGCAACTAAAAGGTTTGCTTTGTTTTTCAATCAGACTACGTGATTCGATTTGTTGAAGTGACGTAAATGGATTCGCTTTTATGTTGATAATTCATATTATATCCTTACTCAGGACTTGTTAAAAGTTGTTCAGCGAGCTAGCGAAAAGCTGTGCTCGGCGTCTCTCTGCGGGATTGGATCCGAAATGAGGTGATCCGACAGAGAACCAAGGTCATTCGACATAGCTCACCGGATTAGTAAGAAGAAGTGGAAGCTGCAGAACCGATAACCGGTAAACAACTTCTAAGGTGGATACTGGGGCCCTACTACAAAAAACGAAAACGATCGTTCGTTGAACGGATCGCGTATTTTTGCCTCGTAAATCCCTCTCATTTGTCCCTCCCGTGTCCGAATATACGAATTAAAATTCGTCAAAGTCGATTTTCAACAATTTAATTGATATATTAGAACACGGGAGGGACAAATGAGAGGGATTTATGGGGCAAAAATACGCGATCCGTTCAACGAACGATCGTTTTCGTTTTTTGTAGTAGGGCCCCTGCTTCGCGGCAAACGTAGGTGACGTAGGTACGTTTGCCGCTTTGCAGTTTAGGACGCTCTCGGCCAGGTAAAGTGACGATTTGCGCAAGATGGCTAGCAAGTGCTAGAAGCACTTGTTTAAGAAACCCAAGGTCGATCAAAGTGGCAAACAATGAGAGAGGCCTATGATATGACTAACAGTGAACTGTGAAAGGGGGTTGATATTCCGGAGTTGCTACCGAGTACTTTTATGTCAAAAAATAACGCAAATAAGCCCACCTCACGCAAAAAAGGCGCTTAAACGTCAAGTTGTGGAAAACGACCCCGACGACGACTAACTAAACTAACTAGGCAGAGGGCAGGGGAAAGCTGAAAACCAACGCTGCCGGGGACGTGCTCCCGCGGCAGCAACAGCTGAGCTTTGTCCTTTTGTCTGCCTGCGCGTTTGTGAAATATATGCCTATGTACTGTATGTAACTTAGAAGACAATAAACAAATTCTTACTCTTATACGGTAACAGTTTTTGGCGTAACCCGAGATTCGAAAATTGGGATCCCTTGGTTTCTATATGGCACTACATCCTTCCATCCATCCTTTGGTTACGTGCCAAAGCATCCTTTTCGCATCGCATCAACTAAAAAGAACCTTGGCTCCAGGATGTCATTATGTCTGTATTATAATTTCGGATACATCACGGATTATATCGCATTAAACATGCGTGACACGTGACTTAATACAAAATCACATATGTGCTTAAATTACGTATGTATCTATTACGGATGTAGAGTGCCTAAAAAGAGCCATACAGTCATCAGATTATATTGTAACTGGCCAAATAAATACCTATCAGATAACATCACATACTTTGATCCGTTCTTAAAGTAAGCAGCTTGTGCACGTGTTATGAAAGAAGAATAAATAGATTTATTTAATTAAACCAAGAAATGGCACGCGCTAGGCCACACATCCAACCGGCCAGCCAGCCAGCCAGCCAGCCGACAGCCAGCTTATATTCCCCATTTTATTTTAAATGTAAGGGGATTAATGAACTTTTTAGTTCATAAATCCTCGTTATTGCTCCAAATTTGCGTTGACGGGGATTGTGAATGGGGATTAGTGGAATAAGGCCACGCCATCTAGTTATTCTGATACCTTTAACTGTGCTTAAGGTAATAAAGCATTTCAAGTGATGATGCCGAAACGTGGCTTTGACAGGGTATCAGATTTATTAGTAGGTATTTGTTCAAGCGCCGTGAGCACAAAGCGAAGGTGCCAAAATTATTGCTACAACAATTAAACACAAATGCTAATTTTGTATTAATAAAATTTAGTTCAGAGTTACAGGAAACCCTAAATTAAATTAATATTAATGTTCGTCCTGGATCGGACGGTTTACCTGGCCAATTAAAAAATGCATAGGTTTCTAAAATTCCGGCTTTGCCGGGTTTTTTCTTTGCCGGGCTCCTTGTTCCCCGAGAGATATAATCTTCCGATCGTTCAAGGCGAGAGTGAATCGGTTTTTGCTGGGTGAGCGCGTTCCATCGTAGACTACGATATCGCTTATCATCAGGCGAATCGCAGTCAAGCGCAAACTCATTTCGAATAAAAAAAAATAAAAAAAAACCGGGATAATCTAATATCGATAATAATAATCTTCATGAATTTATTGCTTAGAACAAATCCATGGCAACATAAACACTTTTAATCCGTTTGTTCGAGAGTTACGAACGAAGCCACAGACACACACACTCTTATACAAGTCACACTTAAACTCTTGAGGTTGAAATATGGTTTGTTACACGATAAGTTACATATATATATATATATATATATATATAATAAATTATTAAAATGACACTCACAAATTCAACTGGCGTCAATCCTGCACTAATCGAACACTATTGGTATCCATTAATATTTGTTTCTTTATTTATAAGAAAACTATTTGTTAAATATTGCTATTAAGTGTTAATGGAATCCATTCTGCAAGTATTGTACAAGGTATAAATCGTAAAAATGACCTTTAATTCGAAAGCAATAAAGTCGATTTCGATATTGCTCAACGATTTTAGTCGTTGGATTTTTTAATTGAACATTAATTAAAGCGTTTGCAGGGAGTTCCATCTCAATAAGACAATGCGTCTCTTTTCCTCATAAGCAAATGGCATATTGTCCTCCCTTTCTATTAAATGCAGTTCTATTGACGTAGTTCTACCGAGAATGTGATTTACCTATGGTATATTTCCTAAGTAAATAAATATTTTAATCTTTCGTTAGAAGTGAACCGTCCAGTCATGTATTCTGATGAATGAAAACTGTTAAATGGTTTGTGCGGTTGTGATACAAAAACAAATGCTGTAATTAAAGGACAGATAATGTTCTTGCAAAGTGGTAAATAATAAGAGTCGTTGAAGAAAAATAAAGATAAAATCTAATAATTCATAAATCATTTCTGCAATTTTTTTTATAGTTGCTCGGTAATATGGTGGCTTCCCTATTATTTCTGCAATTTTGTTCTCATAGTAGCTCGACATGATGGCTTCCCTACGCTTGATGGAAAGCGAAAAAGAAACCCAAGTCGCTGTGACAATAGGCAAGTAACTGATAAGTTATTTGTCAGTTGCCACCACCATGACGGCCCGACCCTAAACTCGTATTTACTCTTATGCTCTGAGTACAGGTACAAGCAAGTTTGTTCAACCGTATGACATAATACATGTTATAACGTACATGTATATGACCTCATTACCTCTTATTACAGACCTCACGCGTTCCATTTGACTACTCTGCTGGGAAATCAGCTTGATTAGATCAATTACGCCTCCACGTAATTATGTCGTGCACACATCAACAGGTTGGAGGAATCTCGACGGCTTGTCTGTTTGAATTAATATGCGCATGATATTAAGGTATATTTAAGCCTTTAACATCTTACTGGCAGGGATACCGTGAAGAGGCGCCGTTATGGTGCAAGTCATGTCTTGTATATTTGAGTTATTGTTTTTCAAATTGTCTATGCTAAATTATAGAACTTAGTAATACCTTTTTCACATTTCCGCTCATAATAATTGCATGCTGTGATTGTCTGTAATAGGCTGAGCAGTCACTTTATAATAAGAATACATGTATATTTTGTCCTATTATTATTGTAACAACTGTTGACAATCCAAAATAAATCAATAATAAAAAAAAATACTTTGTGGCGCACTACGAATTAAAAATTAGTTTCTGGTTAGCAATAGGCTAAGCAGAAACTTTTTTGTTTACGTAGTTGACTGATAGAGAATGCTTATTAGATATGTCATTAAATCCACCTATGTTCTGAAACAAATTCTTATACGAAATTTGAAACTCCTGGCAATTGTAGTCTATAGGATTTCGTTTTGCGAGTGAGCGAATCACCTTTCATTTAATTAAAAGATAAATATAAGGCAGATGGCCATAATTAAGTATCACTTATCTAACGATATCACTCTCGTAAAACCACCATGCGATTCGCACTCCCTTGCGCCCAGTGGCGGATTAAGAGTATCCGAGGCCCTAAGCACCGAGCCTGTGTAGGCCCTCTATTGTTTAAATGGAAATAAAAGGAATTGAATTGTAGGTTATTACAAAGTAATAAACAAAGTGCAAAAGACATCGAACCTATTTGTATGAAGCCAAACATACTTTAACTTGGAAGTACATGAAATGTTTTTTTTATGTATTTTTTGCGCGCCTGGGGCAGGGTCTTGCGGGGGTGTATCAAGGGTCACTCCCGGACTGTTCGCGCCTTGTGATTTCGGACATATTGTGGATGAATCTCGATAAAATGTAGGTACCTATAACATGAAACGCCAGTAGAGGATGGAGGCCCCTGGAGAACAGGGGCCCCAAGCACGTGCTTGTAGTGCTTATACGTTAATCCGCCACTGCGTGCGCCTATGTTGTAGATATAAGTGTGTCACGGACAGTCCGATAATGACCCATAGATTAAATGACTCGCGTGTTCTCTAGCCATTGTCTCCATTGATAACCGAGATGGTATTTTATTTGTTATTATTGGACTTGGACAGGTCACGTAGGGTGCTAACAAGATAATGTTTCATGATATACGTGTAACAAGGCGTGTCGTATATATGTCGCAGTCATCTGGTTGAATTTCCGATTCTGGGGCCCTACTACAAAAAACGAAAACGATTGTTCGTTGAACGGATCGCGTATTTTTGCCCCATAAATCCCTCTGATTTGTCCCTCCCGTATTCGAATAGACGAACTAAAATTCGTCAACGTCGATTTTCAACAATTTAATTGATATATTCGAACACGGGAGGGACAAATGAGAGGGATTTTTGGGGCACAAATACGCGATCCGTTCAACGAACGATCGTTTTCGTTTTCTGTAGTAGGGCCCCAGTTGAATGTCTAGCGCGTTCATTGAATGACGACATTTAGACCGAACGTTGACTAAACACGCGTCACTTAACGTCCAACTAAGTAGCGGATTGTAACATACTCGTAGCCCTTTGAACAGAGCGGACGTAAAAGCCGTCAAGTGATTGTACTTTAGTTAATTATTTCCCCACGCGGCGTTAGTAGAAACCGAAACGAGTATGGCGTCAAACATGATCAAAAATATATGAACAGTGTTGATATTTTTTTGATTAGATTTACCTACTTTAAACTGACTTATTCGCAATAAAATAGTATGACAGCATGATTTTACCTATTAATACGCCGCCGGATTGAATACTTTTAGAGAAAAATTTTAAACTAAACATTACACAGTCGGCTTTTACCCATTCAACGCTATGCTAAAATGGCGTTCAGTTAAGACGTTGAACGTTACATTCAACAACTTGACGAGTTATCCTTTATTAGGCATACAATTAAATGTCGTTATTCAATGACATTTAATTGTATGACATAATGGCTTCCCTACGAATACCCGATAAAAAGCGAAAGAGAAGCCCAAGTCGCTGTGACAACGGGCAAGTATATGGTCAGTTACCTGTCAGTTGCCACCGCCATGCCGGCCCAACCCTAACCCCTCACAAGCTCCGGAAACCCTACTCACCGGCAGAAACACGACCCGGAGGTCATTTGGCTGCGGTATTCTATAGGATGGAGGTCCTTCCCCGGACGGGCGGCTCAATTCGAGCGAAGATTCGCTATGCCCTATCTCTCTTAAGCCTCCGTTTTTAGTATATCATACTAAAATTATAAATTATACATTGCTTAACATTACATTGCTTAATTTTATTATTCATAATACAGAGAAAAGATAAACATAAGAAAGAAAAATAGCAAGGTATTGTAGTTAAATTAGATTATTATAGGTTAGATATATCTGGCTTTGTTAAAAAAAAAGAGAAATTTTTTGTTTTTTACTTCTGTACGTAATCGTATGCATGTCGAGTACACCTCTAAGTAGGGCATACATAAACATCTAGGATGTACAAAAATGTATTTTTTGTGTGTATTTGTGTAATGTCTGTTGATGTACCTTATCTATACCTAAATAAATAAAATAGCACAATATCTGACTAAGAGCCAAACCCACCACGAGCTCTGGAAACCCTATCTCCGTATCTCCTTGTAAGCAATATCTATCTCCACATTGCTACATGATAGAATCCTAAAACGCACATGTGAAGTTTTCTTTACGACTTGGCATATAGGTAATTAACCCAAGACTAGGACAAAGATTGCGATGTGTGGTCCAGCGTAGCATAATCTGGGCCACACATCGCCATCTTACTAAAGTATGTAATATAGGGGCTAGACAACTGATAACATTACTTACATACTTTTTTTGTCTTCTATACCTATACTTCTAATAAATCTGTAGAGAGGTCAATTCTGTACATAATATATTTACAAAATAACTATCAGGGGATGATAAGTGATCGATACTGATGCCAAAAATGCAATCAGTAAAATTTCTGTCTGTCTGTATGTTCGTTATAGAAACAAAAACTACTGAACGGATTTTAACGAAACTTGGTACAATTATTCTTCATACTCATGGGCAGGTTATAGTATACTTTTCATCACGCTACGATCAATAGGAGCAGAGCAGTGAAGGGAAATGTTGGGAAAACGGGA
Source organism: Conogethes punctiferalis (assembly GCA_031163375.1). Lineage (NCBI taxonomy): Eukaryota > Metazoa > Arthropoda > Insecta > Lepidoptera > Crambidae > Conogethes > Conogethes punctiferalis. Next base: position 2,021,026 of record CM062097.1, on the reverse strand, counting down.
GAATTTTTTATCTGCATGTTTGAACGCGCGTCACGCAAAAGCTACTGCATGGAATTGAATGCGGTTTTCACCAATGTATTGCTAGAGGTCTACTCAAAATTTAGGCATAATTAACCGACTTCAAAAAAGGAGGAGGTTCTCAATTCGTCTGTATGTATAATATTTTTTTTTTTTTTTTTTTTTTTTATGTATGTTCACCGATATTTCCGTCAATTATGGATGGATTTCAAAAATTTTTCGACAGTTCGACAGAGGACACTTCCGAGGTGGTCCCATTATCACCAAGTCAGGATCTGATGATGGGATCCTGGAGAAATTGAGGGCAACAACCGAAAATGTTATGTTTTGTCGATGATAAAAGTTTCTTATTTCTTAAAATTGTATGCTCATATGGTGTTTTTGTTACGTAATCATATTTTACTCAGGTATATGCTTCCGGGCGTCAAAATCTGTTGCTGATGATGAAGCCACAGAACTCCTTAACGGTTAGGAGTTAGGGGACAGTACTAACATTGGTCGATATTAAACTAGGTAGTAGTATGTACTTATGCAGGGCTAATAGGGCAGGTGATTTGGTAAGTGATATGCTTGATTCTAGATCGCATAGTCTTCACTTGACTTGAAGCAAAATTTTTCATTCCTAAGTAAAACTCTTAAGGATTCCCTTATTCATTAATTAGCCTTTACTCAAGGTCACAGTACATCAACGCAACTAAAAATAGTGAAATAAAATTATTTTTTAAAAAAAATTAAACCGACTTCAAAAAAAACACAAACGACTAAAACTAAAAAGCGGTAAATAACTTAAGTAATTCTATCCTTAATACATAATTATTTAAATATTACAATTATCACTTATTTTTGAAGTCGGTGCCAGCCAAACAAATAAATGTATATTGTCGTGTGGATTTGCCGGCCGCGCGCGTCATACAACAACAGTCTACGTTAGGTACCAAGAGCTGGCACCGACTTCAAAAATAAGTGATAATTGTAATATTTAAATAATTATGTATTAAGGATAGAATTACTTAAGTTATTTACCGCTTTTTAGTTTTAGTCGTTTGTGTTTTTTTTGAAGTCGGTTTAATTTTTTTTTATGGAAGTCCGTTATTTTTGAAAGCCGATATGCACGCGTGCGACGCCGCCGGCACAGCTAGTAAATAAATAATTCAAGACATGCCACGTTATATGTAGAAAACACCGAGACCAATACAAACAGACATGTTCGTACAACAAGCCGGGGCGGGTTGCTAGTTGTCTTATAAATTGTACTGCTGCTCAGTAGCAGCTACTGGCATATATATATGTTATGGACCAAGTGATTAATGCGGGCATTATTTATAATGCTAGGGCATTATGAATAATGTCAAATTCTATTGGGCAAAGTGATAATTACTATCTAAACTTCATTATTATCACATTGGCCGGTCATTATTGTATTGCTACTTGGCATTAGGCAATTTGATAAAAAGCAAAGGAGGAGGACGCACGCGTACTTATTTGGAGATCGATTGTATCCGGTAAAGTTTTTTTTTAACCGACTTCGAAAAAGGAGAGGTTCTTAATTCGTCTGTAATGTATAATTGTTTTTGTATGTTCACCGATATTTCCGTCAATTATATGTAGATGGATGTCAAACATTTTTTTTTGTTCGACAGAAGACACTTCCGTGGGTGGTTCCATTATCACCAAGTAAGGATCTGATGATGGTTATCCGGAAGAAATTGAGAGCAACAACCAAAGTTGTATGCTCATATGGTGATTTGTTACGCAATCATAACCTACTCAGGCATATGCTTCCGGGCTTCAACATCTGGTGCTGATGATGAAGCCATAGAACTTCTTAACTGTTAGGATATAGGGGACAGTACTGCCATTGGGTCGATGGGAACTAGGTAGTAGTATGTACTTATGCAGGGCTAATAGGGGCAGCTGATTTGACAAGTAATTTGCTTGATTTACTTCGCAACGTTTTCACTTGACTAAAGCAAATTTTTTCTTTGCCTAAGTAAAACTCTTAAGACTTTAGTTCCCACCATTATGCAATAGTGCTGCATTTGCCGAGTAGGTTATTACTACTGAGTGCGTCATCTTGGAGCAATCAGAAGTAATGTCTGGCCTGTGTATCACATACACATTTATATTATCTCAAGAGTGGATGAGCTAGTGCCCCCGCGCAAGCCTTACAGAGGACCAGGAGATTGCGAATAGTAATAAAATATGTTTTTTATTACTTTGCCCAAAGGGTGATAAACAATATTTATAATGCCCGATCAATTTGATTATTTTAATAATGATTATCAAATTGCCCTCTCATATTGGTCATTTATCAGAATGCCGCGGCATTATATATAATGCTACATTTATCACTTGGTCCATAACATATATACACTGTTGTGATATGTATTCTTTAAACGTCACTACATATAACATCCCAACTCTGAGGAGTAACCGCATAACGACTATCTATTAGTAACCGACTAATCGATTTTCCGTTGATCTTAAATTCCAAAATCGCTTCTGTGAATCAATTAAGCTATTTGTAGAATAACGCGGGTTTTTCAGAATCCCCATAATTTTCCCCAGTGATAACGCTAAACTTGGGGAGCAAATAGACGTCGGCTGGTTCTACCACTAGGCTAACATATTATATGAATACAAGAACACCTTGCAATCAATGTGGTTAAATCCTATTAAAAGATGAGTCAATGCAATTTGCAATACAAGCTATTATTATTGTGTATTATTAATCGTGACAACTAATAAATAGTTGTCGAATGGACGTCATATTGATTGCTTAACTAGATAATAATAATACATATGAGACTTGAATTAAGCAATAATAAATGGTAAATACCTACTAATATACATAATATACTAGCGCTCGTGCCCCGCGACTTCGTCCGCGCGGAATAGGGTATCATCCCCTATTTTATCCCCTTGGTAGGTAGAATTGATCAAAATCCTTTCTTAGCGGATGTCTACGTCATAACATCTACCTGCATGCCAAATTCGTGCCCGATGCCGATCCGTCCAGTGTTTTGGGCTGTGCTTTGATAGATCACTATGTCAGTCAGTCAGTCACCTCTGAAGTATATATTTAGATAAGATAAGATAATATCTCTATTGATGATAACTACCTACCGCTGTGAAAAAAGTACCATTTGCCCCCAGTACCGCTCCATAAGAACAGGTGGGAAAAATTATTTCATCTACCCCGGTAGATTTCTATAGAAAAAACATCAACGCGCGTCCGTTTTGCTGAGCGATCTCTTCCAGACCACCTATGGATAGGGAATAGCAAGATAGACAGGGTGAGATGGTGTCATCATGGTTAAACGTCTTGAGACTTTACCATAATCGCTCCCTGGGCAGGCGGGTTGGTGATCGCAGGGCGTAGTTTCTCCGCGCCGGTGACGCTGCTGCCCGTCACCGGTCAGTGGTATTTAGCTACGCCTTCAATTGTGATGGTTGTATCGCTACCAGTCAGTTGATAGTCTCGTTTGTTATTCGGCAGGCAGGATGCACCACGGGCAGGTGAGAGTAGCTTGGAGCGAAAAGATGATGAGTCGTCCCCCACATCCCTATAGAGTATGCATTAGCTATTCGTTATATATGTATAGTAAGTCACTTGACTGGCTTGGTGGCTCAATTGGTCAACCCCTGCCTTCTAAACCAGAGTCGTGTGTTCGATTCCCACTCGGGACAAACATTCGTGTGATGAACATTTTTTGTTAGTTCCGTGTTTGGGTTTTTATATTTGTATATAAGTATATGATGTCTTTGTCGTACCTTCGTTGTTCTGATACCATAACACAAGTGCTCAAGGGGACTTAAGTACTTTGGGATCGGAGCAATGTACATTATGTGTGATGTTGTGCGATATTTATTTACAAGTACCTACTTAATTTGCACGCATTATTTATTTAATGTCCCTTTAAATCAACATCTAATCCCCGATATCATTGACCTGTAGTCTCGGACGCCACGTAACATTACAGCAACTAGTAATTATCGTTAATTATCTCCATTATTTCCCTTGTCTACAATTTAATAAGACGTTTTTATGTGACTTTGTTGATAACCGATAATTAGCGTGGCTTTTGAAATGACATAGGTGACATCCATTACGAGTTTACTAGCTTCCCGCCATTTCTTCATTTGTACCTAAACATTAATTTCCTTTGTTTTATACCTGGTTCGTATGTTTTGACAGCTCATGACTATGAATTACCGTTTTTTTTTATTGGAATAGGTACTAAATTAAATTAAACATCATACTTTATTGGCAGTCATACTTTACCCATTTACTGAAGTGCTGCCAAAAAATATAACGCACGCATAATGAAACGCTAACATGATTTTAAAAAGTAAATCTTGTAGGTTTTTTAATAAAATGTCGATCTTGGCTTATAATAATAAAGATCCATTGAATTGACGACCCGTTTTGGTTTAGTGGTAATGAACACTGCCTCTGACACAGTGTCGCGGGTTCGATCCTGAACAGTACAAGCATTTGTGTACACAAGTTTGTTTGTATTAGTCTTTATTACAAGAGGGTAGAAGGAGGTCCGGGAAAGGACCTCCACCCTATAAAATACCGCAGCCAAATGACCTCCGGGTCGTGTTCCTGCCGGTGAGTAGGGTTTCCGGAGCTCGTGGGGGGTTTGGATTAGGCCGGCATGGCGGTGGCAACTGACACGTAACTGACCCGTTACTTGCCCGTTGTCACAGCGACTTGG